>OZ037778.1:50416850-50461850 GCA_964035525.1 Porites cylindrica | reverse complement strand
AGTAAATATAATTGACCATTTTGTCATTCCTTCGTCTCGTAATATTCATTGCATTAAGCAAAGCTATAATTTGTTAGAGAACCATTTCGTTCCTTTGTTTTTTTAGAAGTATTTTGAGATTGTGTGTTCAATTTACTAAAAGTAAACTACACATAAGAGTTAATTACATTCAACTGATATAAAATTATCTAGTTACAAGGGGATTTTAAATTATAAATATTCAGCAACCAAAACGCATTGGATGCTTGCTACCCTGGACATTTTACTACATTATCTATATGGAGTGGTTTTCAACAAGGTGTGAGTCACTTTCAAGTGCCAAAACTCTCACTTTCAAACTCAGGCCAACTGCAAAAGCTTTCATTTGAAAATCAGTTTTATTTGCACGAACCTGAAAAATATTTTTCGTATTAAAGAATTCGGACTTACCCTCGTTTTGAGAAAGAGGCGAGGGGCAACGCAGAAATTAGCTTCTCTTGCGATTGTTTTTATTTGCACTGCTTTGCTTTGTGATTGGCTGTCAAATCTCGCGCCATTTTCGTAACCAATCAGGAGCAAAATCGAAGCTAACGTGACTTTTACGTTTTCCCGCGCTTGACGCCGGTTTGATGTTTTACTTTGGGTTGTGATTGGTTCATAAGACTGCCTGTAGACTTAAAGATTGGTCAGAGAGACGACTACTTGAGAAGAGTCCATTGAAAAACGCTCCGTACACTGAGTTAAATTTCATTTGTTATCATATTGTATCGTTAAATTAAAGTCCTTTGTTGTAGTAAAGCCTGGACTCTTTTGTTTTCATCTGAATTTCGGGTTCGAGCTCAGACGGCGAAACCTAAAAAATAACAAAATGACATTTAGGGGATTCTTGCTAGGTTCGTTTCACACGAAAGTCTTCCCAGCGATTTCTACAGTGTTGATTCATATTGCAGTCTGTTTTTATTACAATTTTAATCAGCAGTTATTTCGCAACTTTTCTCGCAATTTTAATTCGCATATTAATAATTCACTCGTTTCAGAGATGCAAAAAATTAAAAATTACCCGCCGCCTTCGTTTCGGAGGTAAAATATGTCAGAAAAGTCACTATGAGTTTGAAATCATTCTTCGTTACCACAGAGCTTGTAAGTGAAAAACTCTCACTTCCAACTAAACCACTTCCAATTGAAGGCAAAGTTTATAAGGACGGCCGTGTACAAGCACGTTTTTAGCATTCGCTAACTCTGACGAGTTTTTATGTATTTGCTAAAATAAAAGCAACGCCTTCTCATAAATTTTGTTGGTCCGGCCGGGAAGTGAACTACGAGCCTACTCCTTCGATCCCAAACAATTAAGCCAACCATTTATCAGGGAAGGCCTTATTAATAAAGTAGCATTAACTTTTTTCGTTATCAACGACCTGACCTGAGATGTTTGAGGAAAGAGAGCGATGGCCAGCGGCAAACCAAAGCCAAAAGCAGCCACACACACCATCGCTTGAACAGGAAGATGAAGCCTGGGACGAGACATCATAAATTTCGTCCTGTGGTGGAAAAACACGTTGCGCTCAATAAGATTTGTAAAGAGATGATGCACGTATAATTTAAAATTTCAAGCGGCCGCCTATTGACCTCAAATAGATCGAAAATTTTCCGGTTTGGTTCATTTTGAACGCAAAATTTGTAAAGGTCTCTTGGTGATCTGTCTCGATGCATTCATCACTGTACTGCAACAGACAGAATAAGCACTGCAGAATTTAGGAGCACCAACGATTTTTTCTGTAAAATATCTGTTCGAAGAAGCAAATAATGAATATTGCCTTAGCCTTCGTCGCAGACATAATTAAACCTCGGTATGTAACGACGGACTTCACCAGAGATAAGTTCCGTCTGTGGCACAGGCTAATATTGCCTAAGAATTCCTGAAGTTCGAGAAAGGCTAAAAATTTCTGGATAACCGCTTTAATCGTCTAAGACATCTGAAGATATTCGGATTATTTTCTACTAACTTACCCACGATTTTCGGCAGTTGTGCTTTTCGCATTTTATTACCAAGATATTGTGATTATTGTTAAAAAAAGGTCTTGTTTAAGTTTCGGTATAAAAACAAAACGTCCCCTAGAATTTTCTAATTAAAATACCGCCACTCCATGTCCTCCACCTTAACCGGGCCCATCAAGGTAGCTAACAGTCTTGGATGAAACGAAAAAGTCACTTAAAACTTTAGTGATTGATGATCAAAGTTCCTAGGCCTCTAAGACATCCGAACAGATAAATGTATTTGAGACACTTCTGAGGTCTTTGTAAACATTCGGTCTTTGGGCAAGATTGGAGATTAATTGGCTATAAAGTACACTTTAATACCCGGATTTTCAATAGCAGGTCTAGATAGTGCATAATTAGAATTGAATTGATTTCGACCTTTCTTTGTTATCGTTTCATAGTGATATCAATTTTACCAAAGACTAAATCATATCAAACTTCAAGTGCAGGCTCTCAATGCAGCTCAATGCAAAGCCAGTTAGTGTTAACAATTTGTTAGAGGCGAATGAATAATGCTAGTCGGTACTCCAAAAACTGTATCGAAACACCTTAAAGGACAAGTCGGGGCACCCAACGAGAATATAGTTCAAAACCGCTTAAACATAGCATTGTTGGACGTATTTTAGTATTTAAACGGTAGATATAGGCATTTTTTTATCCCCTAAAAAATTTTCAGCTGTTCGGATTTCCTAGCAGAAAGTCTAGTGATCCGAAAATAATTGGGATCAAAACTTACCTTTTCGAAAATTTCAGCAAGAAAAAAGGCTAAAAATTCTAGGTGACCTTTTTAGGGTAAAAATCCGTTAAAAATGGGCAATTATACCATTTTTTAAATGTTCCAAAATCCTTGGGGAGGCAGGCAAGCAAGAAATTTTACAACAAATGCTCCGAAATTCTCGATCTCAAATCGTCTTCCGAACAGCTATTTTCCAAAAATTGACGTTGGATGGCCCTGACAAGTACTCCTTGTCTCTACAAAATGTGATGACTGAGTTGCCTCGTACCCAGACGTCACTCGCTTGTCACTCGCGTTTCGCACTCGACTCTGTGCGAAAACCGAAGCGGCTGCTGTTGTTGCCGCACCAAACTAAAACTACCGTACCAAATTGATTCAGAGGCCGCTCTTTTGCCGTACTTAATTCATCAGTTAGGTTCGGCACATGAGTGGAGCGGCGTCTGAACCGGGCCTTACCTTTCTAGAAGCTGCATAACAAACGGCGGAATCACCAACACAGGTAGCGGAAGTAACACTCGAGTTAAAGTTGTTTCAAAGACCGCCTGAAAACAAAAACAAAAAAGAAAAAACAAGACACAACAAAAAACGATGGCTAAACCGGTGTTATTAGATAGCGCGCGTGCTTGCCCAATATGAGTCCTATTGAGCCGCTATGAACAAAATCTTTATTTACGCACGCCCGTGAGTAAATAAGATGACGTGAGCATTTTTTTTTATCTGGCCGTAAACTGAGTACAGTTGTCGTCTTTTAAGCTGCAGAACAGTAAATTTTTCCTTCTCTTTAAAATATGGAAGAAACCAGCGAAGAACTGCCCAATTTTTCTATCGGCATTGACCTTTTAGGTCCTGATCCAACAAGCAGCAAAAATAAAGCCGAATTAAAATAAAAAATCTCGCAAGTTGCGTGGCGTTCGCAAATTTGTCGAAGACCAGCTGCAGCAAATTTTGGCCGAAAGACATTCACTGGGAACAGAACAGACACCAACTGGTCATCAACAACATTTAAAGGCAAAATTTCCGTTTTTATTGCTGTTTTTAAATTTGTTATGCACTTTTGTTATCTCCGGACAATCCGACTGAAGCAGGAAAATTTCTATCGCAATAACAACACAAATTACACGAGAAGACATAAATTTATTACTCACAAAAACAACTGCTGCCAGGTCTCCTCAAGAAGCCGTAATGACCAGCCAATGTTCGTAAATGAATATAAGTTTAAAGAAGGATGACAGTCGTCTTCACTAAAAACATGTTTTCTGGATTTCGCCGAGCAAAACGTAAACATCTTTTCAGCAAATCCAAATCATACTCCACGACTTCTTATGAACATGTTAGTTTTAACTTTAGGTGAACTTTAAGACTCTTTTACCTTTGTTTCTGCTTAGTTTCCATTGATCGTTAACGAATAAAGAAGCAAATTTTCTTTCTCACTTTTACAGAAAGGATATTTTCATTCAAACTAGACGATTGTGGCGTGTTCATAATCAGCCAATAGAACCGTTTGTTATTGTGTCACACGTTAAGAGAATTTTGCAGTTAATCAAAAAGCATGCATTTTTGTCAGCTATGTTATAAAAGAATTTGCTCATGCTTTTAGCTGTGCGTATATCGAGTTATGGATGCACTTGGGAAGTTTGGAGAGCACTCAAGAAGCTAGAGTTGCACTCGGCTATCGCCTCGTGCAACTCTTACGCATCTTTCGTGTTCTCCAAACTTCCCGCGTGCATCCATAACTCGATATACGCACGCTAAGCATGAACAAATTCTTAATTTGTTTGTCCGTTCCGTGCTCCTTAGCTGGTTAAGTAAGGAAAGACGCGCGAAACTAGCCTGAGGAAACAGTCGACATTTGGCGACGCTACTCCTTGTTTCCCCGCGAAATGACGTCTGAGAAACGAGTGCAGAAATTCCATACTGATGACGCGTCACTACCCACATCTGGGTGGTGCTTGTGGTTGGTCGTGCCGCGTGGAAAATTTTCTTCAACCAATCAGTAGCACTACCCAGAACTGGGTAGTGACACGTTCCCAGTATGGAATTTCTCACTCGTTTCTCGGACGTCATTTCACGGGGAAACCAGTGGGTCCCAGTGGTAGCGTCGCGAAATGTCGACTGTTTTCTCAGGCTAACGCGAAACAGGTCGAAATTCAAAATCACTCACTCGCTCAACCTCTTCATCCCGGCTGGGACATAAGGCCGCAATCAAGCGTCAACCTCGTCCTGAGTTTTGGCCTGCGCTTCGTCCCATGTTCAAAATAACCTCCGCCCTTTTACCATAAAGTTTGCAGAGAAATTAAAAAATACCTGGTACGGTTCGTTAATTAGCAAACACAAACAGCTTAAAGGAGCCCAAAGCACCAAAGCTTACGTTATTCCTAAAAAGAACTAATCTAAAATGCGTGTAACGCAATTTTGAAAGAATGTCATTGAATATGGGGTTGTGAGTTTCTCGCTCTGGGTTATGGACTCAGCAGTTTAGTTACCTTTCTAGCAGCTATTTTTGAAGTTCCTACAACATTTCCATCTTTCTCTTTCACTTCAATCCCCGTGAACAGCTCCTGATTTCTCATAAGGACCACGTTGCAAATGTTTGCAGTAGCTACAAGGCGTGAAAGAGAAAACAACAAATGAAAAAAAACTTCGAACCAGCCTTTCTCTGTTTGTTTAGTTCAGTTATTTCTCTGACCGGGTGAAGGCGAGAAAACTCTTGCAGACAACTCACACAAACAAAAACAGTTGCTAAAGAGTTGAACTAAGTTGGGAAAAAAATCCCTCTACAAGTGAAATGTTTAAAAAAAAAAAAGCAATAGGTTTAGATCAGCAAAACAACAACTTTACACGTACATTACGCTTTTTCGCACATTTCTTTGCCGTCACTGAACAACTACGGCGTAAAAGATACCTAATTTCATGTTTTGTAGAGAACGACTTTCTTTTTCGTTTCCTGAACTTCGATACAGTTGTTTAGAATTCAACTCCAGAAAAATTTGCCAACATTTGAATAATTGAACGAGATGGAATAAGCGCGATAAAGTTTGAAGCAGCGCAAATTTTTGAAGTTTTCTTCGTCGTCGCCGTCGTTGTTGCTTAAGCTCCCTACTTAACCCACTGATACGAGTCTGTCGGGCTTCATAAACACTGCACAATATATTTGTAGTAAGCGAAACTTACCTGTAGCGGGATAGGCCACTAAACGCTGAAGTAAAGCTTTCAAAGATGGATTGGAAATCCTCGCTCTTTTCACCAAAGTAGTAAGTCCAAGCTGTGTTCAAAAAGATCCCAAGATCCCAAGTTAAAAAATTATTATTATTATTATTTTTTTTTTTTGGGGGGGGGGGGGGGGGTTGGGGGGACTGTTTTATTGTTAGATGTCATGTGACCTTCAAAACTCTAATGACAGCGCACGCTGCTAGGGTAAAATTCCAGCTACAGCTGTATAAAACAATCACCCAAAATCACTCTATCTCGTTTTGACCTTTCTCCAGTCCCCAAGGTGAGTATCAATTGCGGCAGCAAGACTTCATTCCATCCTCATACGCTTTTTCATTTCACGGTGTTTACAGGCTCGCAAAAATCACCCTGAACTGGATTGGTCCAGCACACAGCTTCAAACACTATTTTAGTTATTCAAGTTGATAATGTCCACTGTG
Organism: Porites cylindrica; assembly: GCA_964035525.1. NCBI lineage: Eukaryota > Metazoa > Cnidaria > Anthozoa > Scleractinia > Poritidae > Porites > Porites cylindrica. The sequence goes on along the minus strand of OZ037778.1, from coordinate 50,455,448 downwards.
GGCGGGTGGGGGGCGGGTGGCGGGGGATTGGAAAGTCTTTTCCTTAATTTCAGCAGCGAAATACGCTTTACCAAAAGAACGCCAGGAGTATTGTTACATGCCTACTGAGAATGTGAGGGAGTGGGGTGGTTGTAAGTTTTGAACAAGTCTTAGTGCTTGGTTAATAATAATGATGATATTGATGATGATGTTAGTCAATTGTCGTAGGATCAGGAAAGCAACTTACAGCTATTGACACAGCGCTAGTAACAGCTCCAAAGTAACTCAGTAAAAATCGGCTAGTTGGGGTTGGCTGGAAAATCAAATTAATAATAGTAAGCTCGAAATAATTAATATCAAAATTGACTCAAATAAACATTGCTTGCTGTACATTCTAAATACGTAAAGTGGGACTCCTCATTATTTAAGGATTACTTATTTACTTGGCTGAAAGACTAACCAGGCTGTGGTTTGGTATATATGTTTGATTTGCTCTTACGTTTTTCAAAATAATACTACAAACGCTCTAATCCCACCTGATAGAGAGGAAAATACCTCAGGGAATTTGGTGTGTAGGAAAAAAATAACTAGTGATTTTTGGAGGCAAAGATTGTTTGGGTAAAAAACATGAGACCTTGTCCCCAACCCCACCTCCCCCCCTCGCCTTCCTGGTCAAGAAAATACTTGAGTGTGCCACTTAGGGTGATCCGCATTATAATTTTCAAGCTACTTTCATCACCTTGCTTGCATTTCTGTTGGAATAGTTTACAGCTGCATTGTGACTCTGATTCATCCACTGCAATGTTCAAACAGTCAGAGATGAGTATAAAAATGCCAAAATTGAGAACTACTGCTATTTAGGGAGACAACATGTCTGTAAAATGCCAACTCTGTATTATGGTCAAGATCTGTTGCTCTTATGATTAGCTTAATCAACACATAAATAAAAAATGAGACTAGAACAATGAAGCCCACCCATGTCAGAATTTTGCTGAAACCCAATAGGGCAGATTCTGTGAGGAAGAGGGGCAGGGGGGGTATATCAAAAAATTTACACCTTAACAACCATTAAACAAGCTTAACTGACCATCTGAAGCCATGTTCGTTGCATCATTTGTGAAATTGTCAATAAGATTATCATTTTTTTTAATGGCCATAAACAACTTCGACAATTGACTTGTAAAGAGACTATACTCAAATGAGCATGCTTTAGTCAAACCATAAAAATGTGGCAAAAACATTTTGACCAGAAAATTGCAAAACTGTCTAAGGTTCCAAAAATTTCATGATTCTCTGCATTTTGTGAAAAACACTTCCACCAAAATGAAGCCCAGTAAGACAGCTGATCAAGACAGCCTGTCATCCTATGAATGTCGTTAGTATATTTCAATTTATTACTGATAACCATAGAAAAGTACCTGCCAGAATATGACTGTCTTCAAAGATGGTGCTGGTAACAACATCCCTACAACCTGAACAAATTCATTTCAAATTTTGAGCAGACTTTAAGTTAATTTACAACAACAGGGATTGATTGAGGTATATTGAGGTATAATAATACTATTATTACAAGCTTTTTTCCAGATCCCTTTACTACATTAATGACAATAGCTTTTTGTGAATAAGCTGACAAGAATAGTCACCTAATTTAAAATATTTAGATTACAACAAAACTGTCTAATGCATGACAAACACAATTATAGTTTCATAAGACTGCTAAAAATACACTGAAACATACATCTTGACAAAACAACTCAAAAAATGTTATTATACCGTCACTGTCCCAAAAGGAACATACCCTGCAACAAAACAAAGACATAAAAGCATAAATTTTATTGTGAGTCAGGTCAGGGACAAAAAAATGGCCATTTTTAGTTTTTTAATACTGTACACATCTGTACAAACCTGACATTCTGAATGGCATCAGCACTTTTTTGCCTGTGTCTGGATGTATTATGGCCTAGGAATAGACAAGAATTGCATACTTAACATTTAGCAAGATTAGTGTAATTCTGACAGGTATGTAACCCTCTTCTACTTCCTAAAAAATGTGTTTAGCGTAATAAAGACTGTTACAAACATTGTCTGATATTTACTTGTCAATTGTCAACTGTTAATTCAATTATTAAATTAATTATCTATAAAATATTAATGGCAGCATACCTCTTTAATTTTTCTTGCTTGCCAGAGCTAGAAACAAAAGGAATGGTAAATATCAAATCACAGACAAATTTTTTTTGTCCAATTGGGTACAACAAATCTGTGCAAAACTTTCCTAAAAATCTTTCCCACCAAAATGAAGCCTATGAAATACCCAGCAAAAGAAAAAAAATGAGGCAAGAAAAGTGGAAAAAGAGGGAGGAGAGAAAGCAAAAAGTAACAGTCAAGAAAGCTGTGTCACTTTTAAACCCAAAATCTCGAAATTTGCTTTCTGTGCATGCCCAGACTTCGCAAGCTAATATTTTGCATCTGGATCAGAAGGTTGTGAAGTGAACGTCCTGTAAAAGGCTTTGTGGTAAGTTTTAGCTCTTAACACAATATATAGCACGGCAGTGACCAGAAAACTCTGATAGCTTCAAAACGTGTTTTTCGGCAAAATCTCCAGGGGCGAATGGGTTATGTTCTTTTGTTTTTTTTTCAAAGCTTCTTCAGATTTTTTTTTTAAACTCCAATGTTGAGATTGGATTGGACTTTTTATTGGTCTCAGCAGCTATGTGTGTCTGGGATTTTACCATTTGCATCCCTTAAAGACATTAACTTTGACCCCAGGGGGAGGGGAGACTACTCGCATATAGTCTACACAGGTATGTGCCACTCAACAGGGTATACTTTTTACTCCTTTGACAGATCCAGAACAGCGTATAAAATCACCCTTTATCTCTGGAAAAGGGGTATATTTTACTTCTGTTTGACTCTGAAACAGGGACAATTTTTCCACATAATCCCTGGTCATTCTTGATCAAGTTTGGGTGAGAAACTACATGTACACTCCCCTCATCATTTTTAAATCACCCAGCCGGCCACAAACTATTTGTCAGGAACAGGGCAGCAAATGTACCTCTTTTTTATCTGGGACAGGTCTAGAGTCTCAGTGAGTCAGCGGCACATCCCCATAGCAAATTTAAGAGCGTACCCCTATCCCAACTTTGGCAAAATGTTTTAATTTGAGTGGTCATATCAACTTAAAGGGCCATTTGAGCTCAATTTGCATGGCACTGGTCAAACACAAGAGACATCTACGTTACAGGTCAAAATTATATTCAGGTTTGTCTCCTAGCGCTAATTATTCATAAATTAGGGCCACGAGACAAAAGAAATTGAGAATTATCAACCATTGTATGCAGGTTAAAAAATTTTAACCTGAATATAACAATTTTGACCTGCAACATCTACAGCCTTAATGTCAGCTTTTAACGTTGGCAGTACTTGATGTAAGTCTAAATTTTTTTTATCAAAAAAGGTCTAGAGATACCTAAGGTAGGAAGTTGTAAGATAACAGTAAAGATTCATACTCCCACCTTATGATCTGTTATGCCATCAGGCAAAGTCCCATTTTCAAACTGCTTTAAAAGATTGATAGAATCCTGGAGCTTTTTCTGCAATCAGTAATTCCAAATCAATAAATTGAAATGAGGCCCCTTGAAATAAGAGAACATATAATAAAATTAATAGTAGAAACATACCTCACTAACAAACAGCGTTCTAGGATCTGTTACATCCAGACACCTTTTAAGCCGTCCCCAGTAGGTCAACTGTCGTAGAAAGGAGAAAAAATAAACACGACTTGGTTCTTCTAAGAGTTTCACAAAAAGACTGACATTAAAAGAGTGGAATTGTTACTTGTCTTATTTGGCGATCAGTGGCCGCTCTGCAGAGTATAGCAGCACTTGACAAAATCCTGTTTGTGCAGAGCCAATTTTATCCGCATGCACTGTGTGCAATAAAATCCGTTAGACCGGAATAAGCGTGCATGCTAGCTCCCGCCTCCTGATGAAACAGTGAAACTTCCATAAACAAGTAGCGATCTTGAAAAAAGGTAAAATAGGTCAATGATTTTCATCCAGTATACTGAAAAGCTTTTCGTCAAACCGTCAATGTTGGTGGAGTTAAAAAAACACACATACAACCCAATGCTTAAGTTATTTTACTTAGTGATCTCTTTTTACCAAATGCATCACAGAGAAAAGGTTGAAAGTAGCATCTGTGAATGGAAACTATAAGGAATTTTTTTAAGTGGATATTGGCAATTTGCCATTTGTGGCTATAAACCATAAATTCACTTCAAAAAACACCGACAATTTGATGGAATTAAAACCCGCGACAAAAACAGCCTCTGCAGGTAGGGGCTCAGTATTAGAAGGATACAAATTTTAGGCACATTTCCAGCCAATTTAGATGACCTAAATGTCAAATCTTCCCTGTGTAGCAAACCCCTGGACACCCCTTGTATTGTCATGCTTTAGCATTTGGTTCACTAGAAAGAGGGACTACAAATGTAAGACCATGACGAAATTGCCATTCGATCGATTTGTATATAACCTCACTATACTGATCAGAAGGCAACGGTAAGCAGGGAATATGGACACGACGAGCAGAGCTGAGAGGCCTGCGGAGTATGGCACTCAATGACATCTTGCGCATGCAGAGCCATTTACAGCCATGTAAAATGTTGTAAACTTTAATTCCATAACTGTTAAGTTCTATGACATTGTGTCTTTAATCTTTCAATTATTTAATAAGGAGCTCTTTTTTCGCTTCAATAGTGTCATGCAGCTATCACTTTCTCTTGAATCTTAAACAATTTTATTGTCAGGTCATCAGCTTGCCTCCCTATGTAAGTAAGAGAGAATAAGACTGGGATATGATGCTCACCTTTTCATTGCAGTGTTGCTTAAAAACCGAATAAACAGGTAATGACGAATATTCTTGAAAAGCATCATGTCTCTTAGTTTTACAGTTGCCGCATGTAATGCTGCAATTCTGGTGTGCACAATGAACGTTTTATAAAAAATTGTGCGTGCACTTGCCATACTCTGCAGACTGGCTGAGAGGAGCCTGTTCCAGGCTCTCCCATAGTGAGGAAGACGTGAAAGAGTGGGGAAGACGCGAAAGTGAGAGGCACGCGAAAAGTTGACGGGCCAGTAAAAGGGAAAACGGTATAGAGAGCCTGTCATCATTTCTTTTACGACCCTCTTCCACCCACTTTTGGCATGTGAGATAATTAGATTTGGCTGTCAAACTGTTGAAATTTCAATGAGCTGGAATCTTTCTCAAATTTCTCGCAAGAGCATTTTGCACAGCACTAATCCCTTATACGAGCAAGAGCAATTTGGAGTGTAAAACGGGGGTCAGTAAGCAACACACGACTTTCACCTTGTGCCAAAAAGATGCTTGTTCCAAAGAATTTTCTCTCTTACGGGTAAACTATGCTCTGGAGGGGTCTGCGTTTTGACAGAGCAAATGTGATTTTTGCCGCTTATTTCTTACTGAGAGATCATGACACACATATTGATTTTCTGCGGTTATTGTTTCAGGTCGGCATGATTTACCCTCTGATGCAAGACAACTACTTTCACCTCTTTTAAAATGTAAAGTTCTTCATTGCAGCTAAGTAAGGGTTTTAGGTTGTTTAATTTTCTCCAAAGTCCCTCCTTGATCTGAATAACTAAAAGCGATTTTCTTTTGTCCATGAATGTCTTGGTTTCCTACAATTATGTTTTGTTATGCTGGGCCCAGTTCATTAGTGTTTTTTGCAGTATGGCAGGATCATGAATTAAATTCTCACGGATAGTGATTCACAGATCCAAATTTCAAAGAATGGATTGCAGCTTAAACTGAAGCTACTTTAAATATGGAGAACTATGTTAATAGAAGGTCAAAATTGCACTTTAAGCGATGATTTTTAAGCTCCAGCTTGTTTTCTAAAGATAATGTAAATACTGGAGCACGTAGTTCCTCCCGTGTTAATAACTTCTTCTTGCGACTGTTCTGTTATTGCTTTTTGGTGATCAGGCAAGACCGAAGATGGTTGACAGGATTGCAAAACATCTTTTCCACGTGCCAAGTTCACAAGGCAGGTCTTCTGTTCCTTCCTCAGTGCTCCTATAATAATCCTCTATTTCACGCATGTGGACGCCACATGCGATCTTTCTGAGTGACAGGAACGACCCGCTTTGAGAGTGTTGATATAACCTGTCAAATCTGACCAATAAAAGGGTACACCAGGGGCTGGTATACCGGAACAAGCTGTTTAAAGAAATGATTACAGGCTCCACCGCTCTTTCTCTCCCCAGTTTCCTCCCCTTTTTGTTTTGTTTTGTTTTGTTTTTTTCATGTTTGCGCTTTCTCAATTCAGCAGACCCGACTATCTCGGAGCCTGGAACAGGCTAGGTTGAGAGGTTAGGGTGCATTTGGAAAAAAATTTAATGGCCACGCCCCAGTAATAGAAGGGTGCAAATCTCCTAGGCCCAATGCTGCCGCGTGCAATGCTACGATTTTGGTGTACGCGCTAACCTTTCTTAAACAGGCTGGGCTCGTGCGTGCACTTGCCATACACTCTGCAGACTGAATCATTGGTACATCATTTTATAGAGTTAATTATCGCAGCTACACCGGGCGAGACGAGACACTTTTTTGAACAAACTAAAAATCTCCCGAGAATATAACTTAAGACCTGTTTCTTTGGAAAAATGACCTTACTCACCTGATCAAATCTGGAATCGGTAAGAGAAAACTTCGGATATCCTGCAGATGGAACTGTGTCCGCCATCTTGTTTATAACAGGTATCAGCTGGCAGAAATGCTTGGGGGCTCACCAAGCCCGGATGCAGGGGCTGTTGCAGCCCTCTTGGCGCCAGAGGGATTTCAATTTTGTCTTCTTTTTTTCAATTTTTTATGCCCCTACAACTACTGACAACCACTGAAAACTACTGTTTTGCCATATGTGATTGTGGGAAACTGGTCAAAAGGACCTTATGGTACCTTTTGAGGTTCACTATCGTTCTAAATGATGTTCTTTCCCAACAACACTGACAAAACGGTCAAAACGGTCAGCGGGTCGGGGTGTGCCGCCCGGTTGTCCAAATCCTGAACCTATTTCAGACCAAAAAATGTCATTTTCCACACCCGTTTTCAGACCAGACCTAAAAAATCAGACCTGGCCGTTAGACAGAATTTATGTCATCATTCCTTAGATTAGAGCGCAATCAAAACTGATTCTTCAAATGAATTACGAATTCGCATATACTAACTATATCTTTTTCATTTCGAATTGAAACGATAAATACGTTCATACACTCCCGTAGTTCCCTCGAAAACCATACTGGCCGATTCCACACCAAAATGGGCAAAGTCTATACCCGTTTTCAGCCCAAAAAAGGCCCAAAAACCACACCCTTTGGGGAGGTACATACCATATGGCTTAAAGAGGGAGATCCCCCCCCCCCCCCCCCCCGCCTTCCGGGCATAACTTCTCGATCTCACCAGGAGCTGATCGGCTCCTGCTCTCACCTAGCCTGCGATGCGGTAAAGCGCGAACGATGATACTAATGTTCTCCCACCATCTTGGACGACAGTTTAATACTAGGTGAGTCAAAAAATAATTTCAAGGGAGGTTGATGGGTTTTGACGTCGGCGATCAATGTACCTCTGAGCTTTCGTTAAAAAAAAATGCTTGCTGTGCAGGCTAGCTATCAAAATAAATGCAATTAAGGAATTACGGGTAGACTTTCGCAGAAAACGCACAGTCACTGCCCCTGTCACCCCCTCTAGAGTCTAATGGGGGAACTGTAGGGTTGCATGCAAATATCGACCGATGTCAGAATGCCCAACAATTAAATATTCATTAATAATTCATAGAACTGTTGTTAGAGTCATTTTAATCCCCGGCTTTAAGAATTGACAGTTAACCTATTTTGTATATACATTAAAACCTTAGCCTGCGAAAACATCCGTTTCTCCTCGCTCTTCGCCGCTGGGAACGTTTCGCGCGGAGGAACCCAGCGGCGAAGAGCAAGGAACAACGGATGTTTTCGCAGCCTAGTAAAACCTTCATGTGGCAGTGTGACCAGCTCTCGATCGCGAAAGCGACCACCTTCCCTAAGCGACCACTTATTCAAAATACCAAACTTCTCTCCAGTCAAATCACCACAGTGATTGCAAACGACCGCTTCTCGTTAGCGACCGCGAACGATTTTTAATGTTGAACTTCTTGCACTTGATGGACGGGTCTGATCTATACAGGTGTCTCCATGTTCGCTGTATGTACTATGCTGCTCACAGACCTCACAGTATACAGAGAACCTGCAGAGAACGTTTAGTGACAACATGGGACTACACACATCTCAAGTTATAGAAATTGTATGCAATAAATTATCTTCCATAAAGTGTTCTAAAGTGTCCTCTTCTCGGTAGAGATCGGAGACCCCCTGTGGTTCGATTCTTGTAACCAACTACAGTCGAACCTCTCTAATACGGACACCGAAGGGACAGAGCAAAGTGTCTGTATTAGAGAGGTGTCCGTAAAAAAGAGGTCACTACGATAACGTCACTTTTATGACTCTTACAGCGGTTTTAAGTGTTCAGTAGTTAAAACCAGGCTCACACTCGTCTTTAAAGTGACACTGTCCTTCAGTAGCATACAAAATTGTACATCACCGGCTACAAAGTAAGTGCAGCCGTAAACAAAGCACCGCGCGGTTCTAAAACGAACGAGCTACAGCGCAATGCTGCAAGTAAAAAGATGTAACAGGGGTTTTCTTTTAAAGAAAATATATGAGAATTTTGTCAGGACACTGGAAAGGCTATATATTTTAAGCGGCACTGTAAAACTGTATCTGTTCGGTCACCCTAGAGCAACTTGATCTTGAGTCTTTTCGAAATTACAAGGGCTTCAGCATTTTTCCCCGAAAATTTTAGATGTAATTAATTTAACGTATTACGAAAGTGAGAATTTTTCTGATTCCTCTCTCCATCACATTTTTCAGTCCGAGAATTTTAGGTTTTCTTTTTTCACGAAAAATAGCTAGCCTAATCGGAGGAATGAAATAAGCTTTGAAAATTGTACATGAATGGAACGGCTTCATCTAGAAATTTTCAGCCCTCAGGCTACAGAAAATTCTAGGCAATATTTGCTTCTCCGAACAGGTATTTCACAAAAAACAGCCGTTAGGTTCCCTGAAAACCGGAAAGAAAAAACAGATTGATCATGTAACAGTTTCCGCCTATTTTTTCATTATCAAGATCGTGCTCGGGAAAACTGAGTATTTTTTTGAAGTATTAACGCAATTCTTGATCGCCACAGGCCCGGAATGCGAGCATAATTTACTAAATAGTAATTCGTGCCAGTTACAGTTACCTTGCTGCTATTTTTATTCACAAAAGAGAAAACCGCCCATAGCGACAAATTTACTATTCTCAGCGATTCTGCATCATGTGATAAACTTCTGATGCACTTGACATTACGGACATCATGTGCAAATATAAACCACAAAAAAGCGGACGAAGAGTGCTTGACTGGAGTTCGTCTGGAGGCTGACCACTGGCTGATATTGTTTGTCGTATAAGTAGAAGGGGAGAAAGTCTTTTTTTGCTGTATAGTTAAATTCTCAGTATGTTAAATTTAGTGATGACTCAGGATCCATAAACTTAGTTGTATAAATGGTATGAAGTGAAGCGCGACCTTCAGAGTTGACGGGGAGGGCCGAAGCCGCGAGGGGTATAAGATGGAAACAGCGAGAACCGCTTTTGAATTTTCTCGCCGCTTCGCCGCTCCTTACTTTTTTGCTTGATCGCCAAAAACTGCCAGCTAAGCACATCTTAGCGATAGCCCTATGACGTTCCATTGGGAAGTTTTTGCTAACCACAATTGCGCTTTTACGGTTTCGAGAAGCCTACGCGAGTGTCAAAGAAAGAGGAGAAGTCTGCACGCTGGCTCGTATCCGAGCACGTGTTCACATCAGGCCAAAAACTTCCGGGTCGACATTGCACTCTCTCCTCATCAAAGCGAAAAGCGTTTAAAAACCCAAGTGAAGGCATTTTTCACAAGTTATTTGATTCACGAACTAGGCATAATACATAACATACAGATTTAACAGACAAAACTGTTCTTCGTTATCAATATATTCATCGGCCCCCTGTAGTTTTCATTCACTTACACTGAATATGTTCCGATCTTCTGTAGTTTCATTTCACTGTTCTTGTTTTACTTTTGCTACACATAATATACACACTACTTGACAACACCCAGTGATGGCAGAGCCGATCATAAATTAAATAAAAGGGAAACTTGCACACTAAGCATACCACATTTTTACACATAAATTGCACAAAAAGAGTTATTCACTAAAGTTAAAATGCCCTGATGAAATGTTTACACTGAAACTCGTTTTCTGGTCTTGTTTGTAGTTAGGAGAAATATCGTACTGTATTTAAATCTGTCGAGAGACGAAAGAACCTTGCCATGTGGGCGGTAGTGAACACATGCATCACGGCACGGCCAAGGTTAGGACGTTTACATTTCAGTCTCTCCGCTGCATGCGTTTGTTTCCTGAGAAACGGGAATAGGAAGAGAAGTGGTAACGATGAAATATTTAATGAGGTCAAGGTTACTGCAATTTTAAATATTCAGAATATTTTACATCATGGTCACGTTTGAACAGCCAACGCTACTTATCGTGTCAGTTGGTACTGCACTGAAGTGCAGGTCAAAACCGCACAGCTAAGATAAATGACACAGGAGTGAGTATTCAGACAATCTATTATCGCTAACAAAAAATGATTATCCACAAGCCACAATCCAAGGTTCATTGCACGATGATCAAAATAAACGGTACAGAAAATGATATGAAAGACGGAACTGAAATATTATATGCAGAAACTAACTGCTTCGTTAAACTGAAACCAAAGGAAGTTGAAAATGTCTTTCACTTGGAAAATCAATCGTCGAATTTATTATGCCAAAATAAGTTCGACATCACTATTCATCCGAATAACACAAAGTTTATTTTCAGCCTTGTAGCTAGTGACGTAGGTCATACATAAATATTGCATACAACCAGGGGCAAGAGAGGCTCCTGGTGTAACCGGTGACAGAGCAAAGCATAACAGAGCTATTGTGAGCAAAATCATGGCAGTACTTGATTTTACTAGGTATACCTTGATTGTTACTGAGAAAACTTTGTATAACTTCTATTTTTCCAAGGGTTGGGTCATGAGAGGGCGTTGACGAGGCCGGAGCCGGGAGACAAACGGTATCAAGAAAGAATCAAGTTGTGTTCGTGGAAAACCGGAGAAAACTTGTGTTAAGCGAACTTGAATTAAGCGGTTCGTTCCCCTCTATGAAACGGTAACTTACCAAGTCCAGGCCCTAGTTGTTCAAAACGTAGATAACGTTATCCGCTGGATAAATCTCTATCCACTAGATAGCGCAATTAGTTTCTCCAATATTTATCCGCTGGATAGCGCTATCCAACGTTTGAACAACCCGGGCCAGGAAATCAGGTGAAATGTCTTCGCTTCATTACTGTAAAATCGACCTGGTAGCAAGCAGTCACCTTAATTAAGCGGTGGCGCTGACCTTCTCCGAGGTTCCAGAGAGTTTTTGTTTTGTCAAAAAGCCGGTACACTTTGAAAAGATGCACTTGATTCTAGTGCAGTAGATACACTGTACCGGCATGGCGTCTAATGGTCTTTTACCTCTATTCTTTCGTTAGGACTAGCCTGAGTATGAATCGAATCGCAGAAAAAAAAACACTTGAAGTCAATTTGCGGTCGTGTGATAGATATTTGCTCCGTCTATGGCTTCATTTATCTCCTAGGTTTGTCAAATCTGTATTAAACGGTCAACCTATATTGTACTGTATTAAAACCTGTATAAATTCAGTACTAAGTTGGCCAGTTCAAAGATAGACCGCTATGATGACTGTATTGTATTTCTGCAATCAAGTGCCTTTCATTTTCTCGAATTTTCACTTGCGGCTCTGCGTTTGCACACCGGGTACATTAGAGTAAGCATCATAGCTCGAGGAATAAAGTTATCAAAGTTCCAAAACTCCGATCCTACTGCAACTGATTCAAAAGTCCTGAACTGTGACAATTTAGCCTCCATGAAGCAGTTGACGAAAACTAATGCAAAATCAGCTTCGGTCAAAATGATCTTACAGGCGTAACCACCATAATTTTCTTAAGGCCTGCCCGATATGTAATAACAAGGTCTTAATTATATTGAACACTTCCGTGCTAAAATGATGTATTGCCGGATCAGAACCACAGCTTCTATACAAATCTGATAATTTCCGTTTTGCCTCTCGAATGCGACAAGATTTAAGTCAAGCTTGCCATTGGTCTTTAAAGACATTCCTCGTTGGATCGTGTTGTCGTTACGGGTTACACGAGCGAGGTACGTTGTCTATTGCTCATTTCGACACTTCCTGAGTTAGAGCTTGAAGTTTCGTGCACACAATATTATGTATTTTTGTATTGTCGCTGGATTATTCTCTCTACATCTTGCGCTGGGTAATGAATTTTCGATTTAGTGTTCAATGACGTATTGAATAGTCGGCTGCTGTCAAATAAAGCCTGTAATGGCTTTAATGTCATCGATCCCCGCAGTTCACAGGGTAAACAAATTGATTGTTCGAAAGGCAATAACGTTATTCACAGACTTCACAGCATGTAACAGGATAAAACACAATCCACTTGATAGAGCAACTAGCTTTTTCAATACGTCTCATCCACTGAATAAGTCGACTTGCGGTTTATACATTTCAAATAGCTGGATCAGTCAGATCACTACCCATCGGGACTAGTCACATGTGCCATGTTCAGCCGGGTGAAAGACGGGTACCCAGGACAAGAGAAGTTTGAAGCACGAATCGCCATCAGGAAATTTTTCATTGTAGGAAGCACATACTGTTTAAGTTTGATATTCAGTTCAGTCACCTACTCGTATCCTGCTGTATTATTTTGGTTCCTGAGGTTTTCCTTCAGAAGAAACGGTATATAAACCTCTGTAACCTCTCCTGCCAAATCGTTTAGTTCGGAATTTTTACGTGTTCTTTCCAACATAGCGGGCGAAGGTCGAAAAGATCTTTTCTCACTTTCCAACATAGCGGGCGAAGGTCGAAAAGATCTTTTCTCACTTTTCACCCTACATCATATCATGTTTAAAATATGTTTCTCTTTAGCGTGCAGTGGCAAGTTTCTCATTCGATCTGTTGTGGGTTTACCAGGGAAACGGGCGCTCACGTGACCTAAAAATTAAAAATTAAATCCCACGAAAAATACTTCAAATGTCAAGGCCAAGGTGAAAAACACCTACCTTCTAACCGCCGAGCTTTGCAGGTCTACCATGCGACACGGCTAATATATACCTTGTAAGGAAAAATCGAGATTGCGTGAAATGCTGACAATTTTCCCTGCCTCGACAGGTTCTTTCGAAATCATTCAGACGAGACTGGAGACAAGTCTGATCACAGCAACCACTAATGACGACAATTAAAGCGACGAAAATTTTGTGGCCCCTGCAGTGATTTTTATCCCTCCTCTCTTGGTTTGTGGCAAAATATCTACGCTTTCATCATCAAATTATCGAGGACATTAAGATTTTTACTTGTAGAAGGTCCAGTACAGAACAAAAATAAAAACGTACAATTTTTAGCATTTTGTATAAGAGATCATCTGCCCATCAAAAGACCACGCAAGCCTTTGTTGTCTCTTTATATTAATGCAAGGTCTCGAGAGTCGGTGATGACAGCAATAATAAAAAAAATCTGCACGCTCGTTCCACGCTTCAAGTTCTTTGGTCAAAGTTTTGTACCTTATTAAAATTTCATCACAATTTTTCATCTCTATCTGGAGGATTTTTATATAGTTTTGACTCCCAGCTTTGTTTTCCTGTTTCCTGGGAATAATTTTTTTGTCTCCTGGCCTTTGTTAGATACCGCAACTCATCATATAAGATCAGTTACTTCCCATTAATCTAATCTACAAGAGATATACATAACCGCGTCAAGTCTAAAGGTCTTGGGAAAAACTACAAAATAAGAAGAAAAATCGCACGACCTTGGGTACTGATTCTTTTGATAGTACAAGATATAAACAAAAAAAAGGAATTTTATTGCCGGGCTATTTCAACTATTTTCACAAATTCAATAAAATCATAAACGTTCAAATATCTTGTCAGAAAATTCGTTTATGTTAACGGTTTAGCTAGTTTTAAAAAAAGAGGTCTACTTCTTTTTCCATTCAGGTATTAGACAGTCCCTGGGAAGTATTTTTACAAATTTAATATCTCGAACGGCACGGAAAGATCGATAAAAGTACATCATTATGTGGTTTATATTTTACGTATACCGAACTTGCGTAAAGAAGTGGGCGATAAAAGTTCCTGCGTGCGTGCCTCAACAAGCCCAATTAACGTAGGTATCAACTGTTCTGTACCCCGCCCATTTTGGTGAGGATTTCGGACATTTCATGCCAGTCAAAAAAGACCTTTCATCGATTTGACACATCTACAATTACGTTTTCTAAAATAATTATTGCGAGCAAATTTTCATTATTTTCTGTTGAAATACAATACACGCTACAGAAAAGTTAGTTGCTTAATCAAAGGGTAGTACTTTTTAGCTCATCTTACCAAAATTACTTCATATTCTCGTGAAAGATCAGAAAGATGACAGTGTTTTGTGTTGGTTTTCCAGTTGCTAAAAAGCTTCCCACGTGGAGTACCAAAGCAACCATGTGAATTTACACGTTAGATTTTGTCGTTTCTGATTGGTCTTTATCTAACATTTTTATCCCTCGTGATTTTTTCTTTTGTCTTTTGACCAATCAGATCGTTTAGCTTGGCGTGTAATTTCCATGACGTTTGGGCGCGTGACACATATCTTGTTTTCGTTTTGATAATATTTACAATCCGCGTACAGCACATGCAGAGAAAAATTTCTCTCGTGAATATTTCGTTTCTGGCTCGCCAAATCTTCACATTGTGAAACGCCATGAATATCGAACAGCTGTTAGAAGCTGCTAAAATCATCGAGCAAAGAGATGAAGGTAAGCTTTGTTCGTTTTCTGCCAAAATTTCGCGGCACATGTCGTTCTCACGCCCCGCTAATGTCCTCTTTCCGCCCCAAACTACAGCGAAGAAACGAAGCCAGGCGTCTGTCAAACGGGATAAAAAGCAAACGAAACGTTCACCCAGCTACAGGTAAGACTAACACCCTCTCCTTTGAAAGTTTTTGATCAAAAACACTCGTCCAACGCTTTCTGCCACGTTGCATGCGTTACGGTGAAAATTTTGCGCTCGAATTATGGCGCCCAGTGTTTTGTTCGGTGTACCTTATGTACACAGCAGATGTGAAGTACCTTAACGGCTATTTCTTTCTTCTGAAACATCATGAAAGCCCTTCAAAAATTCTTTATGTAAGGGAAAAGAAATACGAAAGTAGCAAGTGTTGTCAGTTCCATTCTACAAGGCTGAAATTGATTTTGTGAAATAAGCATGTTGTCAGCAACTGAAAACGCTTCCTCCAGCAGTTTTTCTCCTAGGGTATTCCCCTAAGACAGCGTGGGATGTATTTGCAGGGTTCGTTTCGGTCTAAAAATTTTATGTTGACAGACTGTCGTACCTGTAAACCTCTATAATGTCCGTAAAGTGTGGGGTCTGGAGTTTCGTGCTAGCGAAGTACCACTCGCGGCTTTTCTTTCTGTCTCTAAAGTTTCATGCATGTTTTATAAACACAACGTTGCCCTCGAGAACTTGTATCTATCTGTTGTCCAGCCTGTGGGAATTGATCAGGTTTTTTCTTGTATTATGTATTTTCTTCCCTCGGAGAATCAATTTTCATAACTCTTTTAGGTGGTTCGTTAACTAATGACAATCTTTCACCTCTTTACTTTCTATATATTACCCACTGTCAATGCTACCAGCCGTACAACACATAACCAGTTGGAGAAAAACCGGTAAGTATGCAGGACCAGCTTCATCACCTAGAACGAGCATTAAATCACTAAGCAGTTTAATCAGGAACTCAAAAGCTTTCAAGGAGGAAGAAACATATTTTTTTGTCAATGTGTGTTTCGGTAGGAGGTTTCCGCTCGACAAATGTTTCGCTCTTTTGCCACGTGGCCCATCAAAACAACAGATTGCACGTGCAAAATACATACCAAGTTGAATACGTATGCACGCGTGAGAAGTGGTTTCTTTATAAACCATAAGTCTAGTCTTTCCAATGCTAAATCGCTAGGGGAAAAAGAGAATTTTAATTCTTTTCAATGTCACCTTAACTATTGAAATGAATAGTTTGATTGAGGTCCAGATGGATTGCACAGATCTTGGGCGCCAAAAATAAAATATCGCGGGTCAGTAATTTTCCTAGAAGTGGATGTTATTGGTGCAGTGCAATTATTTCGCCGGGTACCAGTCGCGCAAATTTTCCGCCTATATCGTCAGGCGAATAAAAGAGTCCATTTAGCGATAATAATCTGTTTCTAAGCTTCAAATTGAAAAGGAAATTGTGCTTGAGGCTCTTTATACTGGAATTAGGCCTTTTTAAAAAATGACCAGCTCGCTGCCCATCCTTTACCCAAAATCACGCCATCCCAATTAATTGAAGAAAAAAAAAATTGTATTCTGTCTTGTCTGATGATGGAAGCTCTCGCTTGTGGATGATGTTCCAAGCCATTTGTTTTTAAAAGCCAATAGCAGGTTTCATTAGCCTCAATGTTAAAATATGGTAATGTATCTAGTTTCTTTTCTCCTTATTCCTTCATCAGGCGAGCTCACCTAAGAGATTGTCTAGAACTACTAAAAGAACTTGTTCCTTCGCCACCGGAACATCAAAAAGCTACCACATTAGCATTACTTCAGAGTGCTCAACAATATATTCAGGTAAACATTACACTTAATTTTTTCTTATTTTACATAGTGACTTTGATTCTAAAACTACGATACAATAACTTTTGACGTTGAAAGGTTTTTGTTATTATTTGGCTACTGGTGCAATAGAATAGAAGAGGGTTATAGGTCCAAACTAGCTATTTGAGAATGCTACAGATTTGCCAAATGCAAATCTGGTATCTTATGTTTTTACCCTATGAATCAAAAGTGTTCAAGCAGATGTTTTTTGGAAGTTGAAAATAAAAGCAAAGGCTTGCATGAGAAGAGGAGAAACAAGTTTAATTGTGATGAAATCAAAATAATTGGTTCAGCTAGCCCTTTTTATATTCTGTAATTTTAAAGAGTTTTTTTTTACAGCCTGATCTGTTTACCACTAGGGACTTAATATATGTGAGTTAAATGTGTACAGTTTTTATGCAAATAAGAAATGTTAATGAGTTTTTTCTATGTTGAGCTTCAAATATATTTCCTTCATATGAAGTTGTCTCAAACAGAGCTTAGACGAAAATATCATCTGTTATTTCCTGTGTTGCCATTCTTGTACAATAAGACAAAAATTCCAAGAGGTTTTCACTTATGACTATCCAGTGGCTTTGTTCCATAAGTTTTAATTTTTGTAACACGTCTTTTAAAGGCTTTCTACAAGGCTGTCAGTTTAAAAAATTTTCTGTTTTACAGAGAGGAGATTAAAAAAAATTCCACTGGGCAGCACTGAAAATAAAAGACATAACCTTTGTTCGGTATTTACAATGTAAAAGAAGCCGATTGTTAATTACTATGAATACTGTAGAGAATAGCTGTTCTATATATTTTCTCCTGGGAAAATAATTCTTGTGTTTTGGAGATAAGTGTGACATTTTTTACTGAAAGAATCAGGGCAATTCTGCTTCTGTTTTGGTGCCCAAAGGAAAATCATCTCTCCCTTTAAAGAAGGCTCAAACTGGTGAAGAACATTTTTCTTTTTGAAGATAAAGTTGAGATGCCCCCCCAAAAAGAAAAGTATCCCGCCGACATTATTTATAGCTGCACTGCTTGCATTTAGTTGTTGGAGCTGCTAATTTGTGAAAAATTACAGGTGCAAAGTTCTTGGAATTGTCATTATAAATTTGGCTTTCAAAATTTAATATTGTTGAGCTCAAAGGCAGGTTAAGTCTTCACGGAAAGAAGAAAGGTTTTTTGTTAGCATACAGCTTAATCCAAACAACCATGTACATGTTTGTAACAGAATATTACCTGAAATGTTCTTGTTTTTGGAATGTGAATAAAATGTTTGATAAATTTGATAGCTTGATGGGTGGTGGCCTACTTACTTCATAACAAAGTGATTTGCATAAAAATATCATGACATTGTATGGACATGGAAATTACTTTGATTAATAATAATGCAGTGTTAGCTTCAAACATTAGCTTTGAACGTGGTAATGTTGACGTCCCAAACATTTGTTACATGTATGGCTTCGCTTTTAGCATGTGCTTATTTTTTTTTAACTTAACACTTTTACATGGCCTCAGTATCTGCAGCCAACAGATAGGGTTTTGTAATCTTCTTATAATTATTACTTATGTTAAGTATACAGGCATTATTATCTGACTGGTGGATGGCAGTGTTTTTAGTCCTTCTGAAGCTGGCTTTTATAGAGATTAGTCTTCAAAAAAATGCCTTTCATAGTTAAACATGGTTATAAAACGATACACTTCTTTGAAATTGGTCTTATAATGCTTCAGGTTATTCTCCAACAGTCATGGTTATGCTATGTTTTTGGTTCATTTTTGCACACAAATTGCACAAAATTGAAATTTCAAGTTGAGGTAAATATAAAAGCCTCTCTACAGCAACATGTGGAGGAATACAGTAGAACCCTGTTAATAGAGACAACAGAGGGATTTTCTGAAGTGTTACGAATGTAATTAAGCAGGCTTTCCAAGATAAATGTCAAGGACATAAAAATTTCTGGTATGTTTTATTAATAGCAAAATCAAGGTATAGGACTGCTAGGACATATATTTTATATAAAAACAAGTTCAAGTTGTAGAACATATATTTTATATAAAAACAAGTTCAAGTAGTTTGTTGATGCTTTTGGTAGATGGTTAGAAAATAATCTTGCATATTCATGTATGCCTTAAGTATCCAGTTTAGCTTCAGTTAATTGAAGTACCTAAAAATGTTTTCCTCATGGTCCATGTATGGGCCATTCCAAAGTAATTTAAACAGAAAATTTAAAAAAAAGTAGCTGAAGAGTAAAATAAAAATGCTAGAATGGTGCTACATATGCCATATCCTTATGTGGATATTCATGCAGCCCTATACTTTAATTTTATTATACATGGTTCAACACATTTGAATACTTTAAAATGCATTGCAACGTTTCTCAATGATTCGTAAGGCATTTGCAACGTTTGCCATGAATGCGTGCAACTTTGTCAAATGATGAAGAATGATTTTCCAGTGTTGTTCAACGCCTTTTTTTGCGTGACGATAGAAGTGACCTTTTTACAATGTGCTGCACACCTACCCATGCTCCCTGGGGAAAAGCGTTGCGTGACAACTCTAGAGTGCAAAACATAAATCGGCACATTGTGACTAGACATAAACTAGCTTTGTCGATCAAACAAGCGCCTAGTGCGGATGGACCGAAATAGAAAGTATAGTTGTTTTCAGCACTTGGATACAATGTAAATAAAGCCTTTAAAAGCAGTATTGGAAAGTAACATACTTTGAATGAAAAAAAAAGCTTCAAATTGCATTGGATTATATATTTCACGCTTCGATACTATCACATTATTAGCTAGTCCCAGTGAAATAAATATCCGGCCAAAAACCGACGAGCCATTCAGTTTTTTCTGGTTTGGTTGAAGAAGATTTTGCTAAGACTCACAAGACCTGAGAGATGATTGACAGGAACATCATAACCTTGATCGTGCTTGGAAGTTGATAAATTTTAATAACAGAAACATCATTTAAATATAATTTTTAAAGAACAAAAAGTCCAAAAATATTCTGTTTCTTTTTGTGTTGTGAATGGAGTGTCATTTGTCTAGTTGTTTCTAGAAAGTGAATACTGTATCCTTTGTGAAACCTGATCCTGTGAACTACTTCGTTTCCTAGCAGGTGACCGAAAGTCTACTACAAAATTTCATTGTACAATGTTTTCTTAAGAGTTGATTTGGAGTGGAGAAATCTATTGTACAAATATCGTGGTTTCTAGACTTATTTTGAAGATGAGAAGTGAAGATATGTTTCTTGAGAAATTATGTATTTCACTGCGTTTTCATTCGGTTACATGGCAACATTTTTTCAAACTTGAATATGCGCAACTTGTCTCACAAGCTATCAAAGCAGACCACGAGGCAGCTGAGCATTTCGTTTGTCATCCACGATTATCAACTAATCATCATTGCGATGAACGATTCCAAAAATTGGTTATCTTTGTATGCTGATTGGCTCCGAATTATAAATCTATTGTTACTTACTTTTGGAAAACGAACTCAATAGCAATGGTGACTACTGGGGCATGCGCAGTAGTCACCAAAAAAAACAATCAAAATTGTTTAATGTACTCATTTTTTTAAAAATTATTTTATCGTTTTTCATTTCAAGGCTGTGTTCTAGCAAAAGCTGAGGGCTCTTAACATGCATGTATGAAATCCAGGGTTCCCTTTACAGTGTATAAAAATTTTTTATTGATTTTTTGCATAAAACAGGGTCACTGAAATTTACTTTTCAGCTAAAGGTGAAACTAGGTTGTAAGGTTGGTTAATTGAGAGGGTGTGCTAAGTCAGTCGTTATATCAATAAATCCTAGCCTGATTTTACTGGGCTTATTAAGTTGGCCAGAAACTATGTATTAGGGGTCACAAAATGTTATAGACAAAGCCTTGTTTACACTTTTTGCCTCATTAAAATATTCTTATTTTTACCTGATAAAGCTAATAAAATACAATTTCTGAATATTTGAAAGAAAGTAATGATTGTCGTGAAAGATATAGATCATTGTGGATAATATGTATAAAGGGTTTAAGTTTCATCCTTTGTCTCACAATTGTCACTTTGGTATTGATCATGACTTTTTGACCACGCACTCCAGGTCTTCATCAGGTGATAGGCTCGATTTACTGAGTCATACTATTTGATTTCAGATATCTTTGTAATTTTGCGCCTAATAAACCAAATACTTTTGAAGAAATTTTCTTTGTAAAACCCCAAACTTTAGAAAAACGTATGTCGAACATTTTTGCCATTCAGCCATTTCGTAGTTTTGATTGCTGCTAGTTCCATTGTTATTGATTGCAAAGAGGTGAAACTTGTAGAAAGTGCTCACATTAACCAGCTCTTTCAACTTTTGAATGAAATTTGTACATAGGGCAATGTCCTCTATGAGTTTATTATGCTTGTGAGCAAAAATGTAAACAATGACATCAGCAAGGATTTGACTATAACAATGGTGTTTTTGATTCAAACGTTATGAAACATCCTGTCTTTGCTCACTAAGTGAAAAAGAAATACATGTATATATTGTTATTGTAGTTATTGCAAGGTGATGCAACTGACATTTTGATGTCCAAGTGATAATGATATAAGTAAATAAGATTTGGTTTTGTTAGGTCTTTGTTCTTTTTTTCGGTTATAATCAAGTGATCTGATTTGAACATTTGATTATAGTTGTTTCAAATGTTGTACTTTTTGCAAAATATTTCTCAATAAAAACAAGTGAAATGAACTTATTTTAAATTGCTTTCTTACGCTTTCTTACGCGATAAACAAGAACTTATTACATGACCAAAATCCTCATTTTGAGTGGTCAGAAATACTTTGGATTACAACCATTGAATTGACTTAATAATAAGTTGGACATTTTTGTGCTGTTAGTTACAGTGCAACTAGCAACTGCCATAGCAAAATTTTACATGTACATTGTAGATCCACCATCCATGCTCAGTGGCAGTGTAAAATAAAACTAACCCCCTAAGAGGCCCTGCCAGGGTAAATTCCGACAAGCGACATGGCCTAAAAAGTAGCGACAGCGTGTAAAATGAAATCACCACAAGAGACAACCTCCCTCGGCCAAATTGCGACGAAGACGGCAAAGCCGACAATAAGCGACAGGCATTTATAAACACCGACCCGAGACGTTTTAAAATTCAGACGGGCAATTTGGGACCCCCCCCCCCCCTGTCAGGGCCTCCCCGAACCTCTAAATCTGTGGACGAAATCCTGTGGTGTTATCATCAAATGAAGCCTCTTTGCAGAACTTTTGCTTAGCCAAGTACCATTTATTTCTAAGATTTCACAAGAGAAATTTGATATTTTTGCGAAATGCTTCTTCAGTCAATTTCCTATGCAGCCATGCATTTTTTGTCTCGTCATGCAATGCCCGTCCTCATATTAAATAGATGCTGAGACCTGTTCACTCACTACATTCCATTCCGCACATATAGCTAATTTGACTTCTACTTTTATTTTCTGGAAGTGATGCACACCAACTTCATGATACGGTGACTCCTGTCTCCAATCTCCTCCTTCAGTCTTGCTGTAAGTGATATTACACATGAGACTGACAAAGCAATTTCAAAATGTTTGGACTAGCTAGGAAGAACTCAATCCAGTGTCATCTTCACAATCTTATTCCAAACTTCTCAGATAAAATGATAATCAGGAGCTTGCAGATTGTAGCAGCTGTGTTGATTGTAATTTAATGTGCGTTGAGGTTCTGGGGAATCAATGACTAAGTTTGCCAGATTTCTTGTGTTCAATGTAGCAATACCCTTGAGAATTTGCATCATTCACAGCAGCATAAAGAGCACATTCGTTATGGGAAATTCATCATATATATTGCAAAATTAACAAACCCCTCTTTTAATAAGAAACTTTGACAGATGTGAAACATGAAATGAATGATTTGTTGAAATTAAAAAGCAGTTCTTTTCATTATGCCTTCGTAATGTCTTGTCAAGTTTCTGAAACATGATTGATTTGTCCATTAGACCATAAACACAAAGGGAAAGGAATGTTGTGTGGTTCTCACCAGCTACAGCTTGTGGGGAGTAACATTGCATGATGACACAAAGAACAGCTGCCTATTAGAAGGGGCAGGAGCAGCGTGCAAAGAAAGTCGTGTCCGATAGCCCGGGGCTAGTGGATTTTGCAATCGGGCTAGTGAATTCTGTTCTTAACTTGCCGGAAGGGCAGGTGGGGAATTCAAGTTACAGAAGAACTGTAATCAATGCTGCTAATCAAAATTTTTTTTTGGCTAGTTAAAAAGACTCTTAGCTAGTACATACTAGCAACAACTTGCTCGAATGGCAAGCCGTAAAACTGACTTTCTTTGCACCTTGAGGAGTCAACTCGTATGTTGCTGTGACAATATCATGTGCCTTTATGATGACTGCTTTTTGAAAACTGTTGAAACAGCAATTTGATCATTACTTATCTGGTAATAGTATTGGTAAAACAAACAAATTGTGTTCTCCACTGAAATATACTCAAGGCTGTGCTCTAGCAGAGCTGAGTGGCCCGTGGCGCCTAACTTTTGTTCTTGGGCGACTAGAAAATCTTAGCTTTTCCAAAGAAATCATAAGGAGGGCACACTGGATTTCACAAGTTCAGAGCACTGGGCTCCTTTCAGTATTTTTAGAACACAACCTTGATATTGATCCAGTGGATAGTGTTATCGATGCGTTATCCACCTTTCAGACAACTGGGGCCTACTACTTAACTTTTGCTGATCTCATACGTCTTTAGGCATTACAAATGTCAGAGAGGGAAGCATTGGATACAAAGAGGAAACTGAATGAGGAGCATTTTGCACTTCAAAGAAGACTTGCCTCCCTTCAAGGCCGCAGTGACAAATTGATGATGGGTATCAAGAGGCCTCGTCATTCAGAAGGCGAGTCCTCCACCAGCAGTGAAGAAATAGATGTAGAGAATGATGAAGAAACAGGATATGTTAGCAGTGAGTCTGATGACCGCTTTAGTATTGGTAGCAGTACTGGTAGTGATGGTGGATTAAGTGTAAACTCTAGAAGAGTTTTTAAATCTTCCTAATTCTTGGCATGCTACTCAGTGAAGTTTTTCATTGTTTCACTGTGCCATACATGTTTCAACACTTACTGGTATTGAGTCCATATTAGTTAATTTTTAAGTTGGTTTTTAAAAAAATTATTATTAAGGGGTGGGTTTGGGGGGTCAGTCTTGTTAGATTTTATTAAAAAGAAAAAATTGTCAGCTGCGGGGGAATGTCACAATTTCCTGCTTCTCTGGCAAGATACAGTACACCACTGTGGAAAAATTTTAGAACTACATGGATTAAAAGGCACTTAGTCCTAATCATCTTCATTAAACCTTCTGAAAAAGCTTCAATCTGTTCTCATAGAATCTTTAGAATGATTCTTGGTGTGTGTACAAAATTAACATATATCCGTCTGGAGATAAAAATTATCTTCACTATTTGTATCAAAAAGTTACTCAATGACTTGAATACTTGCTTAAGGCTGTTTTTAAATGTCCTTATACAGGGCCATACTTCTATTAATGTATCAGCTTAAGCAATATATCTTGCATCAACTAACAACCATCTCATCTTTGAAGATGGGATGTCAAACGTGTGAAAAATAATAATATATCCTGTAAGAGTTGTAAATAAGGGAATTGTGTACTACAGAACTCGGCCATCCAAAAATATATTGAAGATCTAAATGATTTGAAAAATCAACTATTCTTGGTTTGCAACCGTGTAACAAGGCGGCCATGTTGAGGGTCAGAACAATAGAATTTTTTCTCAAAGAATTTACAGCGATGAAAAAAGAGTTTAGTTCCCAGAAGAGAGGAATACTTTTGTTCTTGACCGCCAACATGGCCATTGTGACTTGTGCAAATCAGCAATACAGAATGACTTAGCCACACAGATTCTTTAGCGTGTCAGTTGTCAGTCTTTTTTATCCAAGGCAGTGCTCTATGAAGAAAAAATGAAGAAGGACCATGCTCTAAGCTCTAAACTTTTGAGATACATGGTTTTAAGTCCCACTTGGGGGTTCTCGACAGAGGTTTATATGGAGAAGCTCCATTTCAAGGTCCAACCCCTTACCATTTTGTATTCCTTTTTTGATGGAAAAGTTTCCCCTTTTATGTACTTTCTATTGACAAATAGTACCCTTTTACAAACCATATATGCACTTTAATTCACAAAAACAGAGTGTTTTCTCAATTTTTTTTCACAGCCATAAAAGAGATATGTTTGCCCTTTTAGACTGAAATGGCATATTTTGCTACCTTTCCATATACTTCAACTAGTGAAATTTCTGCCCTTTCATACACCTGGCCCCTGGAAAAGATACCGCTTTTCGATGGAGCCTCTCCGTATAGGTTAGAGATCTGGCAAGAGGGAACCAGTCAGTTATGCATTCAAACAGTCTTTTTTCATTATAATGATCCCCCCCGCCCCCAATCTGCGACCTAGCTCATGATTTCCATGAAAAAAATTAAGATTTTCTAGTTGCCCAGGGACAAAAACTAGTTGGCAGTGGCCACCCGTCACTGCTAGAGCACTGCCTTGTGCCTTGTGGGGGAATTAGGCAATAAGCAGGTGTTGTAAGATTTTGTCAACTGTCTTAAGCCAGAGCCCACTGGAACTGGCACTCAGTGCCCATTTTAGGGGAATAACAGCTTGATAGAGAGTCAGAGAAAGAAATGACACTCGCAGATGAATGGCAGGCAGACCAATTCTAGCCGTCCATTTTAGGGAGGTACCTGTTGAGAGAAAATTGACAGTATTAAGTAGGGGTGTTCTAAAAGTTGGTGTTGTAGTCAGCTGAAGTTATGATTGAAAAGTTTATCAAAAACAAGATTCTCTGAAAACAGCAAGACTGGAAATGACATAGGTGGTACAATATCTATGACAAACGGTGTGCAAAGAAAGTAGTGTCTGGTAGCCCAGGCCTGGTGGTTTTCCTATTAGGCTTGTGAATTCTGTTCTTAACTTGCCAATGGTCAATTCACGCTTTTTGGGGAATTTAAATTACAGGATAACTGTAACCAATCCTGTTCATCAAAAAAAATTTTCGAGCTAGCTGATATGACTTTTTGGCTAGTATGTTCTAGCTACAGCTTGCACGAATGGCAAGCTGTAAAACTGACTTTCTTTGCACCCTGAGTGACAAAGATAGCTTTTCTGGTCAACTAATCCACCAGGTTGTAACAATTGCTGTTATTAAGGAATGTTTTTATTCTGATTATTATTCCTAAAATTAATTTTTAACAAGCTAGGTATTTTCATTGAAAAACTTACAAAGGCTGGTAACTATGACAAAATATTCTTATTTTCAGTTTGTTATCGTGTTTGTAACAAGAGTCGATTTGTTACGCAAAGTTTTCAGACTGTTTGGCTATGTTTATTCACTCTATAGTGGATAGTATGAACATCTGTCTGATATGATTCTCCACTTGAGAAATCGGCGCAGCGCAGCTTTGTTCTGTCACAGAAATCGCACCACCACAACTGTTCGTATTTGTGAACAGAACCCCTATCCAGTATGATTTTCGTGGCGACAGAAAAGCTCTCCGGTATTGTGTGAATATAGCCTTAATTCTGAACTAATTTTGCCAGGAGACTACCAGTGTGGTCTTTACCAGTAAAATAATATTATTGTCCACCTTTTCAGTCATGGAGGTCACTGCATAAGGATTATGCTTAAAATCCCTTTGTGGGCTTAGATTTACTCTTTTTTTCTGTAGATAATAATTGTAAATTTTCCTTACCAGTGTAAATGTCAGGTTCATCACCAAAATATTCTATAAATAATTATTAAATATTTATGATATGGGGCTCTTTCAGGGTACCTAATTAATATCTCCTATCCAATCACTTTTTCATCTGTGTATAATCTTGGATGGTAGTGTTTGTATTTTTAATGTGATCTGTAAATAATGTGTATTTTTGAGCAAAAAAAAAGTGTACCTAAAAGATGACATTTTTATAAATTATTATTGCCAGAGTTTCAAGGAATAGCAAATAAACTCGCGTTTGAACAACTTCAAACAATATTGGCTTGTTTCAGTATTGTTGTGTCTTGTGGATTTCAACATTTTACTTAAGAGTAACTTGTAAATGTAGAGGGGTTCAATAGCTTTCATGGAAGAGAAAATTTCACCAACAAGCCTCGTTTTGAAATTGTAAATTGGCGACGATTTACCTAAATGAATTTCCTGGGCAACAGAGTTGAAAAGCATACCCAATCCGATGCTAAAAGGATGCAAGTCGACAAAAGAAGTTTAGTGGTGAAATTTGATAATCAGACGTGAACGTGCAATTGTTTTTTGAAGTGCAGCTGTTCAGTACGGGGTTCAGACTAGCCTCCCAAGCAGTCGTTTTTAGGGGATGAAAAACGAGCTCCACGAAAAACGACTGCGTGCGAGGCTAGGTTCAGACAGTCTTAAAAATGTCCTTGAATGTTTACCCTGCAGCAGAGGCCCTTTGATCTTCCTAGATGAGTCGACTTATCTATGAATTTTAGGGCGAGTCCTTGAAAAGTCCTTGAAATCCATTTCTCCATATTTCTGAGCAAGTCCTTGAAAAGTCCTCGAATTTTCTTCAACTTAGAATGCAGTGGCCTGGAAACTGTTTTTTAATGCTTTTTGGTTGTCCAAGACAAGATTTCCAAACACTCATCCTTTGTATTTTCTTTATGAATTATTAACGAGTTTGAGAAAGAAGAATGAAACGCAATGGATAACACCCGAGACGTAGAGGAAAATCGATGAGAGCTAAAGAAAACCAAAGACCACCCAGGGGCGGATCTAGGGGGAGAGTGCAGGGGGTGCGCACCCTCTCCCCAACCCCGCCCCGAGATGACCTGCGGTTTTCTAATACAACTGGTATTCTGCAAAAAAAAGACGATGTGGTTTATTGGTGTTGAAGTAGAGCAAGAGACGAGTGCACCCCCTCCTGAAAAAAATCCTGGATCCGCCCCTGCCACCTGCTTAGGGAAAAGTCCCCCAGTCTGACTCGGCGTGAAAGAAAAGTACAGTCAAACCCCGTTAATATTTAGACAAAATGTAAGGAAAGGCTTTTCCCAGGGACAAAGAAAACTGACTGTAATAAAGTGGTGTCCGTACCAAAGTTTGTTTCTTTAAGGGGGTCGGGGAGCAAAGAAAGTAAGATGCATTGAAGACACACATTACATTTTCCATGTATAATTATAATTTTATTACTTACAATTGCTCTTTACTAGTTTTAACTCCAATGTAGTAGGAACAGTTTACCAAATTACAGCAAGATACCTGTTTGAGAGAGCTATACTACAATGACAACTTGACTTCAAAAAACGCCATTCCTTGCCTACTTTCACGGGAAAATTCCCCAGATACAAAATGGCAAAAATGATCTGCTCGGAGTTTGAAACTGACTTCACAATTTTTATCCAAATTAACCGGTTTTTAGGGGCTCAGAAATTTTACCACTTTTACGCGTTTGGAATCAACAGTAAAAAAAGAAGGAGAAATGGCCTTCATGTAGGTTTATGCATTCCCTGTGCAAAAATGAGAACATTCCTATGTGGGGAAAGCACCGTTGCCGCATAACAAAAGAAATTGCTATCCACCTTACCCGGATCATTACTTAATACTGCAATTATTGCTAGGGCTCAACCATAAAAAAATACTTTAGAATCTACGGATCGAAGAAGGTGAACGCTGGAAACGTTAAATCCGACTTAAGGTACGGTAAAAGCGCAACAAAAAAACATGCCACTTGTCCTGCAACATTGCTACAAAACGAGTGGAATAGTGATGTTGCGCTTTTTACCACCAACATCAATTAGCCGTCTTCCAACAAATCAGACTGCGAACAGGTTTAAACATGGGTGGTAAGCCCGCAACATCGCTTTTCAACCGTTTTGTAGCCATGTTGCAAAACAAGTCGCACGTTTTTGTTGCCCTTCTCGCCGAAGCTTCAAAGTTTCTCAGTCCTACTGAAACACAAACAATTAGTTTTGGACGTCGCTGCACGACTAAAACGTGACATTTTCAAAGTTCATGTTGTATAGAGGTCGTAAGTTTTCTAGCTTGTTCTTTTTCTGACATTGGATATAATCCTTAAGAATTCAACTACAGAAAAATTCGCCAACATTTGACAAATTGAACTACTAGGTGAAATACCGTAACGACGAAGTTTGAATCGGCAGGAATTTACTCTTTTAGTGAAGTTTTCGTTGCCGTCGCCGTCGGGGTTACCTAATCTCCCTTATAAACTGCAAATTCAACGAAAGCTGGGATTTCCAGCTATTATTCATTATTTTTATAACGCCAAAAAAAAAAACCGGGGTTAATCCGCCTCCTTTCGTCTGTGTGAGTGACCTACAAGAGGTTTCTCGTCTTATTAGAGCCGACTGCCTTAGTACCTAGACTTAACCACAAAAAGATGACCCAACGAAAAGGGACTTTTAGGAAGTGTAACCTGCCGTTTCTCGGGCGAGTGAGGGCAACCGCGAAGCCCCAGACACGCGCGACTCCCGCGCTTTTCCCCGTCGCGCGTGTCTCGCGCTCCAAGCCCGCTTCGTGCCCGAAAAACGTCAAAAAATAGCGCCTGATCTGCAATCTTGCTTAACCCTGAAAGTCCCAAAAAGTGACCAACATCAAGTTTCTCTTAACAACATCAATAGATAATCAAGAGAATGGGATATGAGAATCCGGTAGAAAAATGATCACCAAAAGGACAATGCTTTGATCTTTCAACAAATTCTCTCAGCCAGTTTTTCAAGGAAACGTATGGAGATCAGTAGGGAGAGTTTTTATGTGGATATTGGGGCTTAAAGACTTAATACTTTATGTGCAGATGTCTCCTGAAATTGGAGACGTCTACAGGAAGGTAATTACTTTGAATTGAAAATAAATAATATCAAATGCTCATTTCAAATGACAAGGCATTATGCAATAGTGTTGTATTCTACAGACGGCTTGACCATTAGCTTAACAGCTCGGGATCCTTGACGTGTTTCTTTAAATATTTCATCATTGAAAATGTCTGGAACCTTTTTAAACCTGGAAAACAGGAGTTGATAGGTTACATAAAAGAAGTTTAAAAAATAACAGTAGAACATCACATGATATAATAATCATGACCATCAAACCGCATCAACAGCAACACATCCTACTTTTTTATATAATTATCACTGTAAGAAGCATGAAAGTACTAATTGGGAACACTTATTTATTAAGTCCTGCCCACACGTATCTGGATATTTTCAAAAGCGTAGGCTATCTCAATCCGATTCCAAACCGAGACACTTGAAAAAAAAAATTGTTCTTACCGAAGACTTGGTAAAGCTGTTCATCACAAATTGTAAATCTCTTATTTTTAGGATCCTAGAATGATAACAAAAATATTTAATTTTTAAACATAGTTCTACAAGAAACTGGAGAGTCAACAACTAAGGTGGCTTGCAGAGTTAACTTTTTCAGAAGTAAAGCTCTGGTAACTCTTGTAGTGTGTCTAATTATGAAAATAATATACAAAACAATAATATCCTGCAAAACACAATTTGGATAAATGTTTGTCATGGTTGAGCTCCTAAAGTGTCCAACTCTTGTGAGAGATCACCTATCTAAATAACCAAATCAGTTTACCTTCATCAAAAGTTTATTGGTAAAAGCAGTCTTGTAAGCTGCAACTTATCACAAAGTACCTAACTTGAGATCAGGCCCAATTTTAGCCGCCTCCATACATTCTCTCTTACATGGTCGCACTAAAATCTCCTTTCGTTTCGCCCTCCTGATCTCCGGTTATAAAGTACTACCAAACCTTAGCATTTCAGGTCGCAATAATGTTTATTGCTTAAAGGTGGATGACACTTCCCACAGTACAAAACTCTATCCTATTCCAGTAGATGCAGTCAACTCTTGCCTTGCGGACACCCCAATAATACGGACAGCGGCTTAATCCCAGGCAAAAATATATTGCAGACGTTTGACTGAAATCAACTCCCGCTATTACGGACTCTTGCTAATGAGGACACTAAGTCGAGGTCCCTACACTTTCTTCTATAAAGGTAGTTGACTGTAATGCAATTTGCTTCCCTAATACTTATACACTGGAAGGTGATTTATCCATAGGATAGTTATCTGGCATTTCAACAACCAGGGCCAGCTGGTTAAAATGGAAGGTTTGAAAGCAATTCATGTGTTAAATCTTGTTTTGTTACAACGTCATATTAATCAAAATAACCGTTACCATGGCAACAACAGAACTCGCTGAAAAGTGCCTCAGGCTAAAACTTGCTGTCCTTGAAATAACTAACAGAATTAATTTGATGACCTGTTATTTTCCAATCATTTCAGAATGCACCATGGTAATGTTTACTTTAAATTCTAATAATTAGTAACATGACGAAAACTGTCTACGACTCTAATATATTTTCTCTCAAATATATTGTGTCTATATAAAGTACCATGAACTAGATATATACCTCTAACTTTCTCTCTCTTATTATTTCCCACATTTTTTTCACAATATCACTTCTTGCCATCTAGGAAAAAAGAACAAGGTTTCCTGGCAAATTTAATAATTGCTACTCCAAGTTAATTAGAGCTCTATTACATGGAAGGTGAAAAACAGATTGTATGGTTCCATTGTGTTGTATTGCTTTATTGGCTTAAACCCTTCCCTCCCCACCGCCAACCCCTCTGCAAATTCAAGTTCAGCTTCATAAATTCCTTTAAAGATATGTCCTTTCTGACCCCCATCCTTGGAATTTCTGATTACCCTCCATCGGTGGGTATGGATATTTTCTGGAAACACAGTCAGACTGTTTAACCATAGACCTCATTCAAGAAACCCAACATCTTTACAGGCACTTAAGGACTAGTAGGATAAAAGTGATACCATTACTGGAAGTATCCCCTTGGATAGGATCCTGTGCAACCTCTGTTTAATGTGAACTTTCAGTTTTTGAAATGGAACATCTTGAGAGGTCCTGTTAGTTGTTAAATTATTTAGGTAAGCATTTTTCTAAGCATGATGCACCTAGGACTATTGCTACTCCCGCCTGGACAGGGTACTAGTCCGTGGCGGTACGTCACTGATTCCTATTTATACACCATTTACATATCCGCTAGATAGCATTATCCAACATTTGACCAACCAGGGCCTGGGTGAAGAGAGAAACGGTGGAGCAAAGTTTCTTTCTTTTGGCAGGGCTTGATACCCTAACTTACAGATCCAAAATTAAAGGTGTTAACTGCTTGCCCACCATACCTCCACATTTAAAACATCAAGTCCTAAACTGAATATAATTTGAGCAGAAATAATTTATTGAACAGCATCAGTCCAGTATGTACAGAGCAAATGAATGATAAATAATTATTTCATCTGCCCTGCAAATAATGAAGTTATCATATTGCATTATTGACTAAGCGTGAGATCAAGATGGCTGGATGTGTCTTTATGGACCGAGAATAGAAGTCAAGGTTAATTAAAATGCAAAAAAGAACAGGGCCAATATGTACCCAACTTGATCAATCAAGCTTAGTCAATAAAGGATTTATCATATGGCCATAAACAGAAATTTTTCGTGCGGGACCAAAACGCGGGGAGTCCCGAGTGGGCAAGATAGGTAGATCTTGCCCACTCAGGTAGCCAATCAGAACACAGCATACACTTCATCTTGCCCGCTCACGATTCAACCATATAAAAATAAGGTATTATTAACTTTCCTATCATGCAGGATTACTGAAGGTGCACAGGTTTGACTGCTCAGAAAACTCTGTGTAAGATGAAAAAGCAACTTACTCTGTCTTGTCCTACAAGTTCAGCCAATACAGGGGATAAAGCCATTAACTTTCTAAAGCCTGCAAACAAATTTTCCAGACCTCATTAGTTTCATAATAAAATTACTACTCATTGCTGCAGCAATCAGGCACTGGTGCATGACCTGCATGAAGTTCACTTCAAGCCAGAACTGATACCAAACCATAGAATTTCTCAGCTCAGAAACACAGGCATCTGATTGACGAGATATGTCTTCATGCCCTTGCTGAATCTCAGTTCAATCCATTCAAAATTTACTGAGAAAAGCGATTTTGACTTGACATCATTAAAATGCAAAAATAATTATTGATGGAACTTACCTTTGTTTTCCCCTTTGCTTTCTTTTGGTTTCTTTGCACTTGCTGATTTTTTCCTTTCCTTAAAATTTGCAAAATACAAATAATAAAGAGAGGGTAATGTTACCACAACAAAGTCATAAATCTTATTAACTGGAAAAAGACAATGTATCCTTGCTCAGTATACATTTCAGTTAAATCCACAAGCTACAGGTAAAACAAAACTGTACCCTGTTGTTGCACACACTCACCACAGTTTTCTTTGTGTTTTGCCTCCTTGCTCTAAAGCCTTTTTCATCTTCATGAAGCTTGCGAGCTAACTCAGCATCATTAACAGTATGAGATTCCTAAGGAGGTTAAAAAGTAAAATATATTGCTATTTAAATTCATCATTTATAAGATTATTATTTCACAGTTTACCATAATATAGCCTGATTAACAGCCAGCTGACATAATTAACGGCAACTGTAAAGTTAATATTTTAATTTAAAAATCTCTTGATTCAATTTTTTGCCTCTGTGGACACTAAAAATCATTACTATAAAGACAACAACAACCACCTAGTAACATGTTAGATTCAGTTTATTGCACAGTAGTCAAAAAAGGAAGAATGATTCCAATTTCTTCCACCCTTGTTTCTCAGACCTCATGACAATTTGAGACACAATTGGCCAACCCTTCCCCAGTCAGATGCTAATTTTTAAGCTCCCCCCCCCCCCCCCACTTAGCTATTTTTCGAACCTCCCAATAATTTGAACTAGTTTCCTTTTCATACATGTATGAGGTTAAGAAAAACCCAGGTAATTCACTGCATTTTATTAAATAAATGGTTATATTAATAAATAAACAAATGGTGAATTCAAAAGCTTTGCTTATGAAAATGGAAGTGCACCTGACTAGCAGTAGCTAGTTTAAACAGGCCCTCTGCTCAAATAATTTAAAACAAACAATACAATGTGATTAAAACCAGGTGGCATCCATGTAGGTATGACCCAGGACTTGAACTTGTGATGCCTGAGAATCAAATCCAGCTAGTGGTAATAATGCGACTTGGGATTCTGGATTGCCACATTGCAGGTCAGATGCACTAACTACTGGGCCATGCCGCCTTCCATAAAACCAATGTTCATTCCAAAACTTTCTCACACTATTACTTACTTGTTTTTTCTTCTTTGCTGAAGGTTCATCATCCTATAGAACAAATTTATAACTACTGGTGAATAAATAAATACATGATAGGAGTTGTTTCATAAAATCTTAGAAAAGTCCACAACCTCTGAACCCAGAGAATACGGCCATCTCTCCTCGCTCCTCATCACTGGGGATGATTGGCCGAAGAGACATTTGCCATTCAGCCCTAAAAATGCTATAATGATGACGTAAATCATGTTTACATATTAATTATTAACCTGGTAGGACTTCATAGGCAGGAGAGGATTCCGCATTTAAGTTTGTTTGAGTTTTAATCCATGAATAACATATCCAAGATTAGTGCTAATATGAACTGGTTTAATGTTTGAGTTCTTCTGCAAATGAGTGGCAGCAAAACTCAAATGCCTCTTGAAAAGAATAATATATTCCACGAAAAATGACTGTTTTTTGGTAGCTTCATGGCGGTTACATAAATTAAAAGTGACCTTTAGTCTTTTGTCTGCCATTCATAAACAACATATTCTACAAGGATAAAATTACTAAATCGACCAATCAGTGGATGTTCACCAGATTCCTGACAAATCTACATCATCAGTATGGAATTTTTGTGTCTGAATCGCAGATGCCTCTCATGCGAAACATCCAAAGTGATGAGAAGAGAGGAGTGACAGCTGTATTCACAGGCTACAACCTCCCCTGATTCGTCGTCCTCTTGGTCACTTCTTTCTGGTTGAACACCATTCACCTGATCACTAGTTCCATTTTCCTGCTCCTTCTCATTTTCTGTTTCTTTCTCTTGGTTTTCAATCATTTCCATTAACATTGCATCAATTTCTTTTTTCCTAAAATTAAGAAAATTATAGGATATTATTACATATTTGAATATTTTGCAATAATATTGTTTTCTTTAAAATATCGATGCCACACAGTCTCACGACCAAAAATTTTCAAAACAACATTCGTATCACATAACAACAGACATCTTCATAAACGATCTAATAATAATATCATTAGATTGAAAAACATCTACAAAAGCACACTCTAAAAGATCAAGCTGACTGACTTCAGAGATAAAACACATTCCACACAAGTATTTCATCTATGAAATATGGCAATATTATTGATATTAACCCATTCGCTCCTGGAGATTTTGCCGAAAAACGCGTTTTGAAGCTAGTCGAGAGGTTTTCTGGTCACTGTCGTGCTATAAAGAGCTAAAACTTACCACAAACCGGTTTACAGGTCGTACACTTGGCGGCCTTCTGATCCAGATGCAAAATATCAGCTTGCGAAGTTCGGGCATGCGCAGAAAGCAAAATTTCGACATAGTTTTTGGGTTTAAAAGTGACACAGCAGTCTTGACTTTTACTTTTCGCTTTCTCTCCTCCCTTCTTTTTTCGCTTTTCTTGCCTCATTTTTTTTTCTCTTGCTGGGCATTTAGTAGGCTTCATTTTGGTGGGAAGAGTTTTTAGGAAAGCTTTTAGGATCTTAGGATTAGGTGAAAGGAAAGGTAGGTGGGTAACGGAACAAGATTTTCATGGAGATTTTCAGGTCCTTGTCACGTGGTTTTTTGCTTCTTTCTCCGGTGTCCTTGACTGAATTGTGCTCATTCTTGTATGGTTTGAAAGATCTCTTCACTCTGCACACGTGTGCGAAGAAAGTTGTCCTTGACCGTTAAAACTGATGACGTCACAAAGGGTAGAAAGGACCTGGATCCGCACGGGCAGTTACGGGCGGTTCAGGGGCGAATGGGTTAACTTCTTTGCATCAGACCTGCCAACCCCTGATAAAGAAAAATCTGGAGACTCATGAAAAAAGTCTGAAGATTCTACAAAAAGTAGTGAGATTCTTTTTTCAGAAGCCCTTTTTCCATTGGGGGGTGGGGGGAGGGTACATATTTATTTTTTAAAATATTACCTTGCTTTATTTGTGGTCATCAGGTAGCAAATAAGGTCAAAAGTTACAACAATGGGTCATTTCTTACGGATAAGCCAACTAATCATGGCCATGAAAAAATGTTAGACAATCTGCCAACAAGGCTTTAAAAGACACTAGCATTCTCTACTGAATTTCCATTTTACTCAACTCATTTCAGAATGATTTTCTCCAAAAACCGTGAGATTGGGAGTGTTGTTGTGAGGCTGTGAGAAAAGACAAAAAATTGTGAGACTCACGTCAGAATAGTGAGAGTTGGCAGGTCTGGTGCATTAATTAACCAGTGTAAAAGGTCTGTGAAATAACGTTACTCAATCAAATTCCATAAATTTTGATCGTTGTTTTA
The DNA here is from genome assembly GCA_964035525.1 of Porites cylindrica. NCBI lineage: Eukaryota > Metazoa > Cnidaria > Anthozoa > Scleractinia > Poritidae > Porites > Porites cylindrica. The sequence continues at coordinate 50,419,047 of OZ037778.1, read as the reverse complement.
TTAAAAAGCGCGAGGTAGACACTGAGCAACAGGTCATGAGTCTCTGATTTTTTTCAGCTGAGACATACTTGCTGTAGAAATTTTGTACTATATTTTGGCCTTTAGTACATCTCTGCAAATCTCTGTTGAGAAAAATCACGAGATGTTGGTCTCTGTACTATGTTCGTTTAGACATAAAATCAAAATAGGGTCAAATATTTTTACCACGATCGAATGAATGACTTTCGTTACTTTTAGGGGACTTCACCAATTGCAAATGCGTTAGAAAAAGTCAATCTGCTTTTTACACTAGTAAACCAAGTTTTTATTGACGACTATACATTTTATTTCGTAACTTCATTTCGATATTTTACAACTGAGATAAACGTAACGCTGCTTGATTTCATCTTTTTTAATCTGGAATGTCACATTACTAGATCTATGAGCAAAAGTACACAAGAGTGTAAAAAATTTTACCGGTAATTACACGAACTTTACTCTCATTTTTATTTCTCCACGCAAAGGGGCTGTGAATAAACAAGCTTGGTTTCTCAAACAAATGCTTTCACTTTACCTTCCTAAGAAACTCACACCAAACTTCTCTTCCAGCTGAGTTCGGACAATTCTTGATGTGAGCTTGGAAAGTTCGCCTTCCCTTAAAATGTCTGAGAAAAAAATATGAAAAAGATATATACTTTCCCTTGCAAAAGGCTTGAGTAGAAAATCTAAATATCGTAAAATATAACTCATTTACCTGCCATTGCGCCCCGAATTTCGGCATCCGAAGGATCCGATCCTTGACCCGCCATTTTTGTTGTTGTACCATGCGTTTTGAGCATGCACACGCTCAAGGAATCATTCAGCGGTTACAGATGTCCTTGCAGGGGTGGGCTAAGTCCCGGCCAGGGTCCCGGCTCAGTCGATCGTGGCTCTTTCGCCGGGTGGTGAGCGTGGTGAGCTTTATATCTAGCCTGCGTGGCAGGCGCAAAAAGGGGAGGGGGTGGGGGAAGGGAGAAAGGGAAAAGGGAATCCAATCCAATCCAATCGAATCCTCCTCCCCTTTTTCCCTTCCTCCCTATCCCCTACCCCCTACCCCTTTCGACGCCTGCTACGCAGGCAACTTTATATCTTACCCTGGAAACCGTGGCACAGAAAATAAATATTTTGCGATTCGAAAATTGAAATCCTTATTTTCGGATTTTTTTAATAGAACGAGAAATTCAGAAACAAAGTTTGGATTTCTTAATGAAAATCCATACCTCCAGGGGATCCGAACTGATTCGTGGAAGATTCGTGGAGCCCCCAGTTAATCTCGTACCAAGATATCTGGGTACGAGATTAGCTCCCAGTCCTACAAATGTCCTAGTTAGGCGGAAACACTTGGAGGCAAAACCACTCAACGAGCGACATACCAGCGAGGGTCGGCCAGATCTTTAGTGGACCTGGATCAGTAAAATTTGCATCACCGAATTTTAAAATTAAAACAGTCAGAACTGATCCTTACGGCAGGAAGAGTAATAGAAAAAATAAAGAAATAAAACAAAAATAAAATGGCGAATTATATTTACCCGATTAGTGATTTAGGTTTGCAACACAAATCTTCAACGGGTCCCCGCTTGTAAAATACCGTATATATATAAAATACAAACACAATTCACCATTTTATTATTTTTCTTTCTTTATTTTTTCTATAAAGCTTCCTGCCGTAAGGGACCAGTCTACTTTTTTGATTTTAAAATGTAACAGACGGTGGGAAAAATTTGGCCGCGAGGAAAGAACGGGCGCGCGAGAGGGAGACAAGCGAAGGAGGTGCCCGTGCTGTATGCTGCCATGATTGCAGCCCATTTAGGGTCACCAGAGATTATAAAGCAGCAAATAAATAGTGGTACCGGCAGTTTTAAAGGTTTTAGAGTTTGGCGCCGCTGTAATAAGGTAAAGGGCCCTGATTAGAGGGGAGGTAAAAAAAAGCAGTAAACTAATGTAATAAAAATTGGTCAAAATCAGCGAACCAACCGTTATTATACGATCTTATATAAATCGATGATCATTTTTAATTTGGCGCGCCACCCAAAATTTTCGGGGATCAAAAATCTTTTGAAAAGGAGCCAGGTCCTATTTCTGGTTGGCCCTTAAAAGTGCATTAGGTCGCATTATAACTAACGAGAGGATGAGTCCACCAATTTTGCAGAAATACCCCCTCCCACTAAAACACGCTTAA
>OZ037778.1:50164350-50411850 GCA_964035525.1 Porites cylindrica | reverse complement strand
GTGATTTTCATGCGCGCTCGTGTTTCGCTCGCTTTACTATCCCTGAGGGAAAATGAGGGACTAATCGTAGTCAAAATAAAGAGGCTAGACCAGTAACGGTTCTCCCGTCGTGCGTTTGCCGGTTTCAAAATAAAGTGATATCCCTAGTAAAGAATTGACTAATTTATGACAAACCAACCTGAAGCCACTTGCCGGCCTTCCCCAGAGTGGCCACATAATGGGAAGGTCTTATGGGGCCGTGGAAGCTTCGACGGTTGACGGTAAAAGTTCAGAGCTTTTGACGGTTGACGTTTATTGAGTGGAAATTTAGTCGAAGAGTTAGACTATCAGGCTATCAGGCTATAGAAAGAACTCGTGGGAAAGTTGTTTAGAAAATGATCAAGTGGTTATCATCTTCGGTTTTCCCACAGTAAATTGTAGGAAATGATGGAAATTCAGATTGTTTATCCATAAAATTATTTAATATAAGGTGTACTATCTTTTCTCTGGAAACATGATACTTTTCTTGCTTTTTATTGCGCTTTATTAAATAACAGTTATTTAGGTATATATTTATAGAAAACAACAACACAAAAATCGGAAAAAAAGAAAGAAGAAAAAAAAAGAGTTGAGTAGGACTCGAGCCTAGCACCTTCGGCTTGCCGTGACTACTACACCATAGAGGCTAATTACGTAACTTCGGGGAAAAGTCTTTAAATAATTTAATGCCTTTTCCATGAAACTTCCACAGGCAAGATGATCGCCAGCTGCATTAACCAAGCTATTAACAGTTAAAAAACAATGTAAACGCATATTCCATGGCAATGAATGAATGAAAGAACTTGAAAGAACATAATTATGTTTTTCAAAACACTTCCTCGTCTGCAAAGTAGGACGCAAAATATATGTTTTGTTATCTCGATTTCCGCTGTTATTTTGAAGCTAATGGCCAAAATCACATCCATTTTCGGCTCATACAGGTTCTTAAGAATAAAATGGCATGACATTTTCTCACTTTCACATCACCTTCTAGCTAGCTGTTATTTGTATATCCCCCGTGTAGCGGAGTCGAAGAGCAAATGCTCTCACCAATCCCCAAGTTAACCATCGTACTCATCTGAAAGACTTCTGCGTGTCTTAAATTAGTAGTAGTAAATAACTAGTAGTGCTGTAGAAAATTTGCCACAAAGAAAACTCTTAGTGTGTGCAGCGAACGATGCACTCTCTCACCCACCGAACTTCCCCGTGTTTTTATTTGAGTTGTTCGTGGCGCAATGCATTGGGGTAAAGAGTGTGGTTAAATGCAATGCATTGTGGTAAAAAAGTGATGAATTCGAGAATTTGTCCCACCTTATATATTTCCCTTAAATCCTGATTATGTTGCTGCTCGCTCCCTACGGTCGCTCCGCAGCAATTAACTTCTGTTTATATTGATATTAACTGTTGTGTTGTGGAGGTCGTCCTCAATGTCGTCACTGCCTGCTACTGATAAAATGTTGATAGTTTGATACTGTATATAAGCAAGTTCTAACGTCTTGTAATGTCTAGAGAAAAAGTTTTCATTGATAACAATAATGGTCATAATGGGACTGAACTAGGATCACTAGTTTTTCCGGTTTAGAGATTCTTCAGAAGCCAAAAGTCCGTACAGATCAGCTGAAAAAGTCACATTTGAAAGCTATTTGAAATACCGTGAAGTTTGACGGTTAAAATTAATCTGCATTTTTGACGGTTGACGGTAAAAAATCAAACCTTTTTCGACTGATTTACCTGTAATCAATTCATCTTGTTTATCTTACAAATGGAAAAAAGTAAACGGTTGTAAACATTCTCCCCAGTATCCGATTAGATTTATTTGATAACGAGGTTCAATAATAAACAAAGGAGTGATGCGCTTTGTCTTGCTATTCTTCCGTCCACTTGAAATCTCAAAACGAGTTACGGATATTGCGTCGTATATCTTGGAATAGTTGAGGCGTATTTACACCTTTTTTTTTTAAAGGTAAATTCCGTTAAAAATTATTAGCGAGCCAACAGCTTCATAGGGTTTAATAGACGAGTGTTGCGATGCTTTGGCATTGTGCTTGAAATTAGTCTTTACTGCCCTGTCTTTTCATAAGGTGAACTGCGTGAGTTCTTTTGGCATGGATTACAACTGAAACTGACTTCAAGATTTAAGTCGAAATACATGCCTTGTCGAAGTCATTTCCTGATCATGGTGTTTTCAAAGAGAACCCTTTATTTCTTTCCTTTGCGTTCCTGAGACAATTCCATCTCTGATTTCAACTTCAGGGTTTTTAAAGGTGGAACTAACGAAATACCAGGAGCCGCGGGTTCCTGTCTATACTTATCTCCATTAAAGATTATATACAGCCATTTCAGTATTCCCGTATTAAGAGTTGTAGTATAAGGAAAGCAAACTGCGTTATGGAAGGTAAATTTCATTTTGTCAATAGTTAATTGCTGTCTTAAATTTAGTCCACCGTCAGGAGCCCATCCTCCTGTCCACCGTTCAATAAAACTCGAAAAGTCATATGTTGCAGAGCCTTATTCAAAGAATTAAAACATCAAGTTAACTGTACTTCAGATATATCGAAATTATTATCTTACCACTGAAAAAGTTACATCTTCTCAGTGAGCTACAATGATTTGATCGACCAATCAATTTACCCCGGACTGTTCTCGCGAGGCGTTCTGGTGAAATGTGTGCCCGTTGACTTGTTCACTTTAATGAAACAAAAGAAATTCCTTTAATCAAATAGTTCATTAAATGCCGGAGATTAAAATTTGAAAGCTCAAGTACGTGAACGTCAAAAGGAACTTTCTGAAACCTTCTAGCTACACTTGTGAACAAAAAACGGTGCGGAATGTGCAACATTTAAGTTCTGACTTGACCTTACTTCAGAGACCGAGAGCATCATGTCGGACAAGATGCTTTAATTAATGCTTCTGGATCTCAGCCGATTTCCCTTCGATTGGCTCTTCAACTTGTGTGGCAGTTTCTCAGTGTGTGATGCTAATAAAGCAGTTCTTGACCTTGAGGCAGGAAAACCATGAGATTGCAGGTCACTCTACACAGTACTAATCTGGCTAATTTACTGGAACACTAAGCCCTAGTTGAAAACAAGCTACTGCATCAAAGACATTTGAAATGATATTGTACAGCGTACGTCAACCCACATAATAACCAAATTTATTGCAGCCGAGTACAACAGATTCCCACAGTTCCTTCTGTAACCAAAAGACGTTCCTCTGTTCATACGTTACCTATCTTAGACAGGCGAGACAGAAGTGAAAATTTCAAGAGAATTCAATTTTAGTCTCAGATCACGTCCGACTCAGTATTTGCATGTGACCTTTCTAATAAATTTATCTACAAAAATTACATGAGAAAATCGGTGTTTATCACCGTTGAGAGTTGAGCGTAGGTTTTAACGATGTTTATCACCGACTCAAACATTTCCTTTTACGGTCTGCTTTTCATGACAGAACTGAAGTAGATCACTTGAGTAGTAACAGAGCCAATTGCAAAGCAACAAGCTATGATCTTAAGAGCTTAGTTCCAGCTAGTTTACAGGCACTCCACTTAAATAATTAAAAGAAAAAAAAAATATCGAATAGAGCATAACAGGATTAGAAGCCTCAACTAGCAGGAAGCAACCAGTTGGCTATTTAATTAAGAGCGAGGCCGAGGATTTGACTTTCTATACCCAAATGGGTTAAAAATGAGCTACCTTCAGTAGGTTCAAATGGGACACTCGTCCCTCATCAGTTCTGCTGCTGGTATTAACACTAGGCAGAAAGCTTCCAATGTATGTGCTGATAATAGATCTAATATGAAGGCAAAACTACAGTGACAAACCAGTAAGGAGTGAATACCGTATCTTGTGTAGACCTGGATGAGTAAAAACTTTTAATACTTAGTAAAATCAAAACGCAGAGAACACAGCTCTTGTAGGAGGTTTGTTTTGCTGGTGGTGGACAAAACACTCCCAACAGTCCATGGACTACCCATATACCGGGATTACCCTAAAATGGACTACACCGCTAAAATTTAGTGATAAGGGTTAGGAAACTGAGTGAATCAAGTTTCAGGTCAGTTTTTTCAGTACTGTAATTACGCTTAATGGTACCTGATTCACTGAGTTTCCTAACCCTAATCACTAAACTTGAGCGGCATAATCCATTTTAGGGTAGTGCGTGGGGGTAGTCCATGGACTTGGGGTCAGTATTTTGTCCACCACGAAACAGATATCAAACCGGCCGAAGTAGCAAACCGAAATATCGGACATTACACTTTGCCGCATGTTTTCTATACATAGTCTCTCAATCTCCTTGTCGTAAGGATTAGTTTACTGTCTTTACTTGATGATGCTAATGCATAGGTGTAATACAAAATATACGTATATAAGATGGAAAAAACAAATGACTCTATCAGAGAGGTTTTATTGAAATGGAGTTTGACACAAGCTTACGTTAGCTTCACTATTGCAAAGATCCCTTATCTTCCCTTGACCTAATAGCTTGTGGGTTAGAAATACCAAAAAAGGATACGTTTCTCGGTTTCTGTTCTGGTTTGACTGATCTTACCAGCTGAAATGTTACTAAATATCGTTAGTTATTTGGAATATTATTCATACATACTTAGTGAAAAAAGGTGATGAATTAATTAAGCTTGTGTATTTGACAAATGAAATACCGGTTATGACCATGCATATTGATTCAATTTTCTGGGGGCGGCTTGGATGTTTCGCATCTGCATAGCGGCTTAATCGAAAAAAAGAAGTCATATTGCACTGGTGCGAGCGCGCTAATCAATCATGTCTCTATGTGCAAAAAGTTTTATTAAAGTTATCCTTCACTCGTTTTCACAAAAGTTTGGAAACTTTTTTGACTTACTGGTCTAAGATCCAGTGGATTTCACGAAGTGTGCATACAATAAGTAAAATAAATAATTTAGATCGGGCTTGATAATTGAGACACTTTGTAATTAGTTTTAAAGATATCTCGGCTCAATTCTCCGACTTCGTGATTGCGTACAGATAGGCCATTGATGAAGAAAAAATGCTGTCATATCGCGACATCCTACATGTGTCACGTCGGAAGCGCCCAACTCCAAAATTACCATTTGCGTGGTCTTCGTAGATAAGAAAGTAATGCTATACTTCACTTAAAATAGTTTGGGATTAAAAACTTATCGTGTTGTTCCACACTGTCGTTTGCTAGTTTAGCGTATTGAAAGATATTCTGTTAAAAATGTGGGCAAGCCCTCAGTGAGAATCATTGACAGTAACCTCAACCAAGAAACGCGTGCGCGCGTGGTGAAATTTTAAGGAATTGCTTTGCGTTGTGAAAAGAAAGAAAGAGATTTGCGATGAACGAGCTGGAATGTGCTAAACAACACGAGGGCAAGCAATCGTAATATTCTTGGCCAGAGAGGATACATTAGATGCCAGCATTCCCTGGATATTTAGATCGCTATCGTTCTTTAAGTTCATTGGGGCAAGTCAGCGTTGGAGATAAAAAAGCGAACTCTGAAATATGCATCATATGTTTATGTTAGGAAAGAACTGAAATATTTTGTATGTTCGAGCCCCACAAAAAACTGATCTTGAATAAGATCTGTCACTACACTGACAGTTTTTTCAATAAATATTTTAGACCTTCTGTAAACAGGTTAATACTTAAAATTGACCGAGTGCCGGGTAGCAGCTTGTTATCTAACAGGAACAATGAACTGGTCACAAGTCATTTGAGATTAAATAAACAAATCTGTTACGATTTATGAGATCCAGCTACACCCAAATTGGGAAACACCGGCCTGGTCGGAATGGAAAAACACGTTCGTACATTTTTACACGACTGTGAAAAGAAATGTTTTCCTGTGGATTGTTGGGACGCTAAAATTGGCAACGCCCAAAAGATTCCCTAACAGGAAAAAGGAAAAAAACAAAAAAAACAAAAAAAAAAAACCGAATAGCACTATGAAATCTATAGAGCGGACCATTATTTTATGTAAACTATATATTTTAAAAGTAAACACAAGTGAATGCTATAAATAACATGGAAGTTGCGTTAAAGTATCACGCAAGCCCATCAATTTATTCTGTATGTACATTTTATCTCGAGTGCGAGGGCCTCGTAAACTCGCAATTGATACTGACTTAGCGGTGACTACTAAAAACTCATATATTAGAAAGACCGACAGAATGCGGACTCAAAAAGCTAAATATATATATACCGATACGGTAAAGTTCCCAAAGAGGGAATATTCTTTTCAAGTTATTGAGCGATTTTCATTTTGTATTTTTAAAGCTACGAGCGGAGAGATATGGAGACTTATTACAAGTTGTAATTAGCTATCATTAGCGCGTATTATCCTAGAAGTCCATACGGAAAAGGGCTGTTTTCTTAGCGTATCGCATCAGCAAAGCGCTTGTTAATCTGTCCACCTTAAAAAGTCGTTAATAGCACCAAATACTTTGACATTTCGTGAAAACATTACATAAGTATTTTCTCATTACGAAAGTTGTTACAGATGTTCTAGATGGGTTAACGCTAATCTGCCTTAACGTTGCGTTTCAAAGTATTGGGGTTCTAGAAAGCCAAATTAACCCCTAACCGAAAGGGATGTAAACGTAAAAATAATCACTAATGACTAGAAGAGGCATTAACATGGAGCGTAAACTTTAGAAGTTGGACACTTAACCTTGGGTTCTTTCTTCTCTCGTTGGTCTGGATGGAAAATTCGTTAACGAGTTTCCGACGAGCTCGGCTTTAGATTAAGTTTACCGCTAGCCTTCAGCGCATTTTCTGTTTATCTTTCCAATTGCTGTAAGGAGCAAATTAAGTTTAATTACGCCTTTTAGAAGTATTATCATAATTGTCATGGAATAGCGCGTTTGTTTCAGGTCCGAAGTGCCGGGTTGTCAACTGCCATTTTCGAATGTGATGTTCTCCTTTTCGCTTCTTACTCTTTCCAAGCTTTTCCAGCTCTTCGTCCCTTTTAAATTTTATTCTCCGGTTTTGAAACCAAACTTTCACTTGGGCCTCGGATAGGTCGAGCTCTTTGGCTATTTTTTGTCTTTCTTCGCCGACGATGTAGTGATTCCCGAGGAAACGTTTCTCCAATCTTTTAAGCTGTTCAGCTGAAAAGGTTGTGCGAGCTCGTTTCTTCTTTGGAGGGTACATTCCTGAATCATCTAGGTCTCCAAACTCCGATCCATAAGGATAATAATCTCCTAGTAACAAAAGAAAATAGGTTATTGGAGCTAAAATGTTCTCTGCCTTCAGTAGAAACTTTTAAAGAACTGAGTGACCGTAAAATTGACTTTCAAGACTACATCACCGCAAATGCGCGTCGAGAAAAGAGAATTTCGGTCGATTGTGACAAGCAATTTTTCAGCTGTCTGACCAGCGTATCCTGTCGAAAAATATTGCATGGTTTTTGCTTGCTCGGTTTGACGTAGTGCTGCATTATCTCAAAGCAGGAAACAAGTTGTTTATTTTCTATATCCGGTCAGGAATTGTTTAATGTTGTAGCTAATAAATGGGGCTTCCGCTGGTGGAATGCGACAAAACACAACTACACTTGAGATATTTAAAATCAACCAACTGAACTTTTTCAGAAAAAAATCTCTCTTTTACCGTTTGTCTCTCGGTAGAGAACATTACTTATCTCTACGAACAGGTGCAGATTCACAACATTTTAAACAGTTGAATTTCTTTTCATACAGAAATATTAAAACTGACGGAGGGTCGCTTCAGGTCCTTAAGACACTAAATTGGCTGAAGTATGCTAGAGGCATAGCGCGCTTTGTTTCCGTTTGTAAGTGCTCTCTGAAGCTATAATGTCCACCTTAACAGACACAAAAATTGAGCCATTCGTATGGTTCTAGAACTATAGATGAGTCCAAGGTTTCGTGTCAGATAACTTTGATCAGTAAAGTGACACGTTCTAATCAGTTCGCATCGGCTTCCGATCCTTGCCTTTGAGATGACGATGGACCTGTAGTCTCGCAGAACAACATTTGATTGCTGTCGTTTGGTTTGAGGTGTTCTTCTAACTGATCAGAAATGATTTCACTTCCTATCCTTTTCTGATAACTCGTCAAATCTAACGCATGTCCCAGCTTAATGAGACAATCAATCACTTCGCCAAGAAAGAATATTGCTATCAGAATGCTGTTGCATTCCCTCATCTTTGACGCAAGTTTACACTGTCGCTCAGTGCTATCGCGTACCGTAATACAACATAAACATCAACGCCGAGGGTTAAACAGTTACATTCGCGATTTTGTAGTTGAAGAATAACGAGACAGTTGAAGTTTCCGAACCGTTTACTGCAACGGTTGTTTTAATCCCAAAGTAAATTTTAAACGTGCGTGTTTGTGCGCGCGTGCCATTTCCATCGCCTAATTCACACCATCTTGTTTGCCTTACTCCGTCCTGCAGAGAGCGTACTAACAGTAAACAAACACGCTATAACCAGGGCTAAGCAAATAGCTTAAGAAGTTCTAATAACACAAATAAAATCACGACAACAATTAAAGAGCATGTCGAGTTTAAATAAATCGATAAGTTCTTGAAGGGCGCCAAATGAGACCAACATGTCTTTCGTAAAAGGTAGTCATTCAACTCAAAACAGATCTGAGTGAGGTTTGATTCCAGTAGTAAAAAATATTGAAACGATAATTTTACCTGGATGAGGGTGTCCCAGATATTGCAGATTTTGCCTCTGATGCCACGAGGACATCCATGGAAGCGCTAGACCTTGGTTTGATGGTATATCAGGCATGTAACTTGGGTAATTCATCTCGTTGGGAAACATAACTTCTTGAAGAACCCTGGCAGATGGCGCAATGCCATTCGAACCGGTTACGTGTGGTTGGCAGATGGAGAACGGTGGCCTAGACACACTTGTATTGATCCCATATCCAGGTTCTTCAAAACATGGCGGTACTAAAGCAGGAATACTCATGCCGTGGCTATTTTGCAGCATAATCTCAGGCAGGTCTTTAGAAAAAGACGCAGAGGTTTCAGTGAAAATTTAACGCTTAATCGGATGAAAACTCTTGTCTCTTAGCTCTGATGCGCCGATAATTTTTCCCTGTTAGCTCCTTATCTCGACAATCGTTGGTCTGGAGTGCATTTAAGTCCGAGGGGTTTTTAATGTAAGGGCAGCCACATTATTGGCGGAGACATTTCTTTATGTCCTGCATTATGTCATCGTGATTACTTGATGAAGGAAGAATAAACTCCCTTCTCAAGATGCGAGGTTTCGCGGCTTGAAAACATAATTAGTAGATCGTATTTCGTCTCAGTTAGCGTGGCAAAACCTGAAGACCCACATAATTGCAGTTAAGAGATAAGATAAGAGAGAGCTCTTTGTTTTTGTTTGCACTGAAATGTTTTCACAGGGAGTGAGCCAGAAAACTATAAGGCAAACGTATATTTCGCGCATTGGTGCGCGAGACGCGTTTTACTACCCAAAGGGATACGTCAGCCGAGTTTTCTACGCGTGTGACTCTTTTTTAACACCATGGCCCTTTAAACACTGCTAAACGACTATCACACGAGCGTGAAGACCACCAACTTTGAGGAAAACACTGGAATGTGCGACGGTGTCAAACGGGATTCCGAGAAAGCTATTACCCAGATCGTTCTAAGAGCATTAGCCCAGCGGAGTTCGCCGTCAAATAGTTCTCATTTTCTAGAGGGTCAACAAGCCATTTAAGGTTATTTAGCTAAGAAATCGGCTGAGAACTGCTTTCCTTTAAAGTGCGGTCATCGTTTGTGATGCCTGTAGTAATAGTGGCAGAGTTGTTTATTCAATCCTTTTAGAATCTCTCAAAAGTAGATGCTTATCAACTGTTTGCTGCGAGACCCACATACATGTACATTATGTATAAAACCCAGTTTCATCGCCTTGCCAAAAGATCTTTCAACGGAGCGTGTGTTTTACTTTGCAACAATTGATCGCCAAACCACTAATACTTGTTTGGGGAAAACGTTTTTTCTTAGCCACAGTGGTCAATTTTGAGAGTTTTAAGCCGTTGGTGATAAATACACCACTGTCTTTACGGAAGTCTAGAGATTAACTGCCAAAAATCAGGCGGTTTTTGTCGGTCTATTCATTCTTCAAGGAAACAAAGGTTGCCAGTTTTCTTGTACAAGAATGCAAAACATGTCAAAGTAAACTCTTTCTTTGAGACGGACACTCATAGGTGCTCGTTGTGAAAGAGCGGACCACTGAAATTAAACTAAACCTTCTCCTACAAGTCTGAAGTAATTATTAAGTTGCCTCATTGGTACCTTAACTAGGTTTTTAACGCGTGCTGCGGTGTAGAAAAACTTGAACAAGGAGAAGCCCTAAGCGTTGTAGTGTCGCAAGACCACATACATATCTTTTGGCGTCCTCAAGTCCCGGGGGGGTACTCCCATATATTACCTATACGGGTATGTGCCGCCCAACGGGGTCGTGATTTTGAAGCTCCTGATTTAGAACGGGGTATCCATTTCAGAGGCGTTTTCTAGAACGGGTACGTGTAAAAAATTGTGGATCACGGCTTTATCTTCTGCTTAAAATTGTTGCTGATTATGAAAAAGGATTTATTTGATGTATAAGTCGAACAAATAAAGAAATATCTTAAAAAAAAAAAAAAAAAAACAGGGCTATTTCAATTTACAAACTTTCTAGAACGGAGTATAAACAATTGGCCCATTTCTAGAACGGGGTATCAGTTTTAGGGCGAATTCTAGAACGGGGTATCAATTTTAGGGGAAATTTTTTTTAGAATGGGGTGCCAATTTGAAGTGCCGGGCGGCACATACCCACCCCAAAAATACCCAAGTTCCCCCCCCGGGCCTCAATTGAACATATATGTAATTAATTGGTCAAAATTACTCTGTCATTAACAATTATTAATATATTTCTTTAAAGCCATTTCTTAGATGCTCAAGTTCAGTGGGTGTACGTTATAAAACGGTGCTTTCTTTTCTTTACTCACTTGCATTTGGCATATATATTGAAAACAGCAGTTGCGTTATTGCGAGTGAGCTCCTTCCGGTTTTGGGACATTTTTGCACCAACTGTTTTTGTACGTTTGGTTTCTCACTCACCCAACGTTGGGTGCCATTTGCTTGGCGATTCAGTGGACTTCAGTTGTGCTTCACGCTCTCAGCAATCGTTTCTCACCGGTTCGGCGTGAATCGAGGCAAAACAGCAGTAGAAAAAAGGAGGGACTTTTAAGAATGAAGAGCGTGGTTAACTCAGTATTGATATCGGTCTACAGAAAGATTAATCTTCATAGATCCGGGCAAAAAGCTTCAAAAACCTTTTAGGAAAAACGGCAAAGAGTAAGATTTCTTTGATCGGATGTACTAGCTTTTTGATCCGTCTAATAATTTTAATTACGGAAGAATCATCGTCATTCAATATTTGTGTGATAAGATGTTCAAAGAGATATCAGTCCAGATTATGACTTTTCAATTGCCTTCGATTTTGTTTTACAGGGTGCGCTGTTAACTTCCTTGTCAATACTCAGTTTTAATATTATCAATTATAACTGACCGCAAAATTACAACTTCGATCAATAATTTCTGAAAAGGCTTAGATGAGACACGTGTTTTAATATGTCAGTACATGTATCTGAGTTCGATTAAAACTGCCTATGGTTTTAATTAAATCAATACAACATTCACGAATGCCATTGAAGCACCAGCTACTGTAGTAAAAAATTCATTTTAACAGGCTAAAGATCGGCTGTGACATCAAGTAGACGGCTGATTTACAGCAATTTTTTTAAAATCTGAAAAAAAAAGAGAAAGAAAAATCTGAACTGAATCATTTATGAATTGGCTAGGCGACGTAAGTAGCTGTTGTTCTAACATGTTCTAAGCTAAACTGTACTTAAGCAGTGTTAAGGAATTCGCATAAACAGATAAAGGAAGTGCAGAAACACTGTGATAGACAGAAATACTGTTGAATCCGATCAGTATACGTATAATGATATACTTTCAGCCAGACTAATCCAAAACTACAGGATTAGGGTAAAAACACTAAAGAGTCTCACTCGCCGTTCGATAAATCCATAATCATTTGTCCTTTGCCGTCTTGAAAAGCCAAACAGTTTGTAAATTAAAGAAAGATAATATGAAAACTGATAGGTTCTTTTTGGCTGAGTGGTATCGTTCAAAAAGGGGAACGGCTGCCCGGTCGCATGCGAGCAAGGTCGAGCAAGCTCTCCAATCATGGCCGGGCGAAGCGTCTCCTTTCCAATGTGGCTCTCGCGTGACTTCTCGCAACTTAGCTGCCCGGCCAACCCGTTCGCACGCGATGCATATCAGCCGATCCTTTCCCCTTTCCTGGTTTGGAACGCCAGACGGTACCAGACAATTTTTCTTCAACAAGGCCACGTTTTTCGTTTATTCTTGCAGCAATAGCCATGCAATCACGCCAGATGGATGAAAACAAAAACACATTTCGAGCTTTTCATATGTTTGTACAGTACGAAGATCATCCTCAGTTTAATGAAGCTCAGGCTCTTACATGGACATTTACAACGCCGCGCCTACTATTTTCTCAAGTCCAGCACTTGGTTTAGCGGGTTCCGTAAAGTTTGTCGGCAACTCGGACCAACGGCTGTGGAGTGGTGCAATGGATTGCACTGCACGAGGAAGACCGCAGAAAGGGACCGTTCACGAGTGACAAAAGTAGTATATCAAACCTTTTGAAAGAAGAACATGATCTGTCGTTTCCCGACGTTTCCCTGGCTTGTTTCCCTGGTCAGTTCGGCGGGCGGCCGAATACTTGGGTAAAGAGGAAAAATTGCGTAAATTAGAATTCTGAAATAGAAGAAACAGCTACTTTATCCCGGCTTTGGCTGCAGTTGTGTATCAAAAACTTGTCTTCATAAGACTGATAAGAAGTTCAGCCGAGGTTCCTTTGTGACTGCCCGAGAAGAAAAGAATATTTTTGATTATGTTGAGGTTTCTTGGTTGGATTTTTTTCAAAATAAAACGGTGAAACACAACTTTTTTCTGTAGATGCATAGAACATTGCTGTGACCTGCGTAAATTTGGAGTCGTGTACATTTGTATATAGTTTTAGGTTTTAGGTAAGATCATTAATTTAAAAGTATGTTATAGATTAGTGTGCCAGTAAGTAGGAAAGTGTCCTTAATTAGCTAACTGTTAAGCTTAATACATTGACACTAAAATAAAGTCATTATTATTATTATTATTGTTATGATGATAAAAAAATTCCTTTTCCCTATTCTGATTCTGAGACTTTAAAGTGCTTCAAACGACTAGACACTTTCTTTACACTCACCAATAGTTTATTAAAACAAAAAGAGTGAGTCATTATTTAATGAGGTATAATATAAAAAAATAACGTGTGCCGTTAGTCCTAAGTTACACCAAGGCAGAAACCCATGAGAGTGTAAGTCATCCCATGCAACACGGCCTTCATAAGTGTCCTACGTAAAAGCTGTTTTGTAAGGGCCATATATGCAACCGAGTCCAGTAAAGGGCATTGTTACAGAAGGGAAGATGTAGCCCATACTTGCTCACGGATTCTACTGCTGCTATGTGAGCCTTTTAAAATCAATTTAAAAGGGGGCCTACAATGCAATGGACTTATCACTTGCTTCATTTGTAGGTAGATATTGCGCTGATTTTTAAGTACCTTGATGTACACGGCTTTCATGAAAAACAGGTCTTACCGTAAATCCTCTATTAAGCCGCCCGTGGGGCTTATTTATTTCATGCCCATGGCTTATTTGAGGGGGGGGGGGGGGGGCTTATTTAATTTAAAAACGACAATGGTATCAGTTCTACATAAAGAACTAGATTGCAAAGTGGAAAAGCTCAAGTACAGAAAGTTTTAGGTCATGCAGCTGAGGATCAGAATCAAATCCGATCTTCCAGTTGGCAAATAAACCATCCCGGATCAGTCCACACGAAGTTTTACAGTCGTGCTTAATTGATACAGTCTATCTTTTATTAGTGAAGAATAAATAGGGGAGGGGAGGGGGAGCTTATTAACTTTCTTCCCCTGAAAACGGGGAATAAAATGGGATGGTCTTAGGTTTACTCAAGAGACTATAAAGGTGACAGAGAGGGCATCCCCCATATACACCCCATTCCATAGGCAATTCGTCTCGAGTTATTTTTAGAATCGGGATAAAGTTACCTCGCGCGAGGCGTGGATGTTTCGTGGAGGTTTCGCATGACCAAACGCCGTGCAAAACATGTCGGGCGACAGGCAATGAAAGCGTAAAAAGATCGAGAGCATTCCTGAATATTGAAGCGAAACGGAGTCGGGGCTCACCTGGGAAAAAGGAATCGCTGGACTCTTTGACAACCCGTGAAATCAGTTTAACTCGAAGTTGTCGTAACCTCAGTGCTTTAATAAAATGAGAAATTTCGCCGGTCTATTGAAACCGGTCGTTTGTACAATTTAGGGAGTTGAAGATCCAACGACGCGGACGACAACTAGAACGTCAAAAAACAATAGGTTTAATTAGCAAAACAACAACTTCGCACGTGCAACACACTTTTTTGTTCATTTCTTTCCCGTTTTTGCACGACTACGACGTGAAAATGCCTAATTTCGCGTTTTATGGAGGACGTAAATAAGCAACGACGAAATTTTCTTTCTCTTTCTGAGCTTGAATATGGTCCCTTGAAATTCAGCTTTAGGAGGGTTCGCCTACAATTGACAAAGTAAGTGGGTAGGAATAATCGCTATAAAGACTGAAAAAAATAAACATCAAACCAGAAATTGCTCTCTTCAAACTGTAAATTATAAATGATCCTGAGAGAATATTCAGTGTGTTAAGGATTTCCCTGCTCTACTCTTAGCTCTATACAAGAGGGGGAGGGCGATTCTTTTTTAATTTCGGTTTCGCTGACACAGCTTTCGCAGAAATCTCGCTGTAGTCGTTTTCGTCGACAAAAGGAATAGCAAAATCGCTCTCCGCGTCTTCCCCCATTTTGTTCTGCGTCATTTCGTGAAGGACGCGTGGCTCTCAGCATGGGTCATCCACGCGGAACACATTCGCGCTATGTGATTGGCTGTTGTCTAATCCCCCTTGAGATCTGTGGTGTTAAAAATAACTCGAGACGAATTACCTATGGAATATGGTGTATATGGGGGATGCCCTCTCTGTCCCCTTTATAGTCTCTTGGTTTACTGAAAATTTGTTATACTCCTGATGAATTTTACCGTGTTTAAATAAAGAATTATTCTGTTCTATTCTATTCCGAACATGTACATGGATTCATGCTAAATAAACGTTCTATTACTCCTTACAAGCGGTATATTGTCGTCCTCAGTTTTTCCTCACAAGTGGAATTTTGAGCGATTCAGTCAAGGATTTTGAACGCGAAGTTATAGTTGTGCCTCACTGATTGGCCTCTTTGAGTAGGTGTGTATCATGCGCTCGCAGGAAACACACCAACTGAGCAGTTTATTGCTGCAGTACAAATAACTCAAGTATCAGGCGTTTCTGGGGGAAAAGGGGAAAGATGGAAGCGAAAAAGGGAGAGAGCTGAAGGAGAGAAACGCCTAACACAGATGCTTTGGCTGGAGCCTTCTCCCCCTTCCCCCTCCCCAATCTAAAATCTCCTCTCCCCTAGCCCCTTAGGAAGGTCGGATACTCAGGCTACAGTACAAAGGACTCAATTTCGGGACATGTCGATGTAAGTCAAGAGCTCTCGATATTCAATGTTTTAGTTGTTCAGTTCCATTCTGTCTTCAATTTTGCATCACTCTTTCCCAAGCTGATGAATCCTCGTCCGTTTCTTTAGAGAGGGACTATTAACCAGTATTTGTACATCAATTCCAGGTCCCTTGAGACACAGCGTAAGTTTCTGGCGGTCACGGAAGCATGTCTGTAAAAGTATTTCTGGCGATTTGCTGCTCTTTCTTCTGTAGTGTTGCAGTAAGTGTTAGGGCAGATCTCCCAGAATATTGCGGACCGCAAAACTATGCCTACACTCCGCTAAGAAAAGATCCACGAGGAGAATTTACCCTGAAGCAAGTCCACGTCGTTATAAGGTTTGTAGCTAGCGTCGTGCAAAACAACATGTGTTATGTTAATTTTTATTCTTGTTAGCTTTTAACTATGTTTAAGACAAATAATATGAGGACAGTTAATGGTAAATCTTAGGTACGTTCTGTTTGGAGAGAATTTCCGCATATTTCTTTATGATAATTACCATAAAATTTTGTACAGTCGTCACGCAATTTGCAACTAAAATCTTTGCTTTAATATTCGGATCGAAAGCAAATGCACTTTTATGTCATATTTAAGTATCATACTGTATCCATCTATGCATAAATCTCCAGTTATTATTATTATTTTTTGCCAAAGTCACTGCTAAATTTCGTCAATGTATTTTGCAACAGGTAATTTGAGCTCAGGCTAAAGTAAGAGCTTAAAAGATACATGATCCGGCAGATCCGCTTAAAATTTAAAAAAGTCCTCATGTTTTCTAAGAAATTTTTACATCATTTAAGCTCTTATGTCTTGTTTGGCCCATTGGTTTTTTTTTCGAGCTTTTTCTACGTCAAGTGTTCAAACTTTTGAGAAAGGGGTGTGGTGATTTAGACTGACCCTTACAGATGTACCTATCATGTGACTCATTGAAGTAAATTGAAAGTGTGCCATAATGTATTTTTATTTACTTAAAAGGCAATTTTTCTTTTTTAAAATCTCTTGTCAGTTTTTAATTTGACTGCTGTGGGTTAACTAGATAGTCAACCAGTAAACAGGGAAAAGTGTGAAAACAAAAATCCAAGTTTTACTTTCCAGACAGAACGCAGCCACATCCTTGGGGTTTGACCACAGGCACACTTCTTAATGCAGAGATTACATCATTTAGAAATAACAGGCTGACTGAAAATTGAACAGTTGAGAATCATTGTCTTTATCTTGATTCTTGCAAATAGCTGTATTCTTGTTTTTTATTCATTTATTATTTATTTTTATTTGTGTGCTTTTTTTGCTAGTTATCCAGGAGTGGTATGTTTTCATGACCATTTGCTGACCCCAAGTTTGCATTGAGCATGACTTAAACATAGGAGGGTGTGGTTGGGGAGTTCCAGACAGAAATGATTGATTTGAAGCAGTTTCAGTGATTTATTCAAGTGAATATTTAGAATTACAGTTACCAGAAATGGACAACTTAATCTGCATAAACTGTGGGCCAGAGCCGTAGTTCATCTGGGCGAGTGATACCCCTATTTAGTGGCGAGCACCATGTGGGACCCCCAGAGGAAAAAGGACTTCTTGATGAGGAGAATAAGCCCCTGTTTGCACTACACAAAATTTTGTTTGTTTTGCAAAAAAAGTAAAAAACCCCTCAACAAGACACCATTTCTAGTGCAAATGATCTTTTTCACCTAAAAAATTTCTCAACTGTTACCAAACTTCAAAGGCCTAAAATTTTTTGTCAGGTGACAAAATACTATGTTCAGTGACAGCTCCTTTGCTGGGTCATCTTATTTCGCTAACATAACCAATTAACCCTTTAAGTCCCAATGGTGACCAACATCAATTTTCTCCTAACGATATCCATACAATGTCAAGAGATTAGGTTATGAGAATTAATTAAATGATCACCAAAGAGAAATGCTTTGATCTTTTCTCAAATTCTCTCAACTCATTCTGTAAGGAAATGTATGGAGATCAGTTTGGAGAATTTGTATGTGGATATTGTGGCTTAAAGGGTTAAAGTTCCTATTAATTTAATTGACGTTTCTGGCTATACGAAAAATTTCACGTGCTCACGATGCAAACAAGGTTGAAAAAACAAAACTTGGTGGTAATATTACAGACTGTCAAGCCTTCAGGTACTGACGCCTCTCAAATATGGACTCTTTCTAATACGGACAATGGACACTAAATCTCGGCCCCAAAGGGTAAATTCATGTAAACTGTACTTATCCTCTTTATTATGGACACTGCGGTGATCAGGTGAGTTCTGAATCTCGATCAGGTGAATCTGCACAGGGTGAATCCTGTCTGGCTGATGAGCTATGCAAGGTGATTTCAAAAGCCCAGCCACTGTTTATCAAGCAATGATTTGCGAAAGGTGTACAGAGGAACATAACCAACTTTTTTAATTAGGCTGGAATAACTACAGATAGCATAAAGATCTTTTCTGTTACACCTTGTACTCTAGTTACTGTTTACTGCATTTGCAAAATAGTGAAATACGCTTTCAGAATGGTGCTTTAATATGTTACAACTTTTTACATGCAGCATTGCGCTGTGAAAGTCCAGTAACCTGAACATGGTTTGTGATTTAGAACTACATCAACCCATGACTTGTTTTGGCACAATTGAGTATAAAGTTACGATTATTAGCATAATAATTTGATGGGTTTATAGAAAACTTTTGTTAGAGCCAATCAATAAATCAACCTTCCTTTGTCAGTAAGGCAAGCTGAAAACATTAATGACTCTTTTTAGTTATATAGTCAAGACTTTCTATCTTCCACAACATTCTGTTAAGATTTTAAGTACAATTTTTACAGGTTATATTTTTTACAGCGTATATTTTTTATATAGATATTTTTTTATACTAAAGATTAGCCAACAGTTTTTTGTAATTGCTGGCAATATAAGTAATAAAATAATATTGTTGTTGTTTATTAATCAGCATATTTTTACCCATTAGACATGGTGATAGGACAAGAGCTGGGGCCAGTCCTTGTTGGGATAATGACACTGCTGAATGGGATTGTCTACTATCTTCAGCTTCCATTCCTACTATCAAACATGATACTCATGATATAGAAGTTGCACGTGTTTATAGAGATGGTAAAGTACTACATACATGTAGTTGTAGACTAGTAGTTTGTCACTATGGTGAAGGGGGGCCAGCTTTTTTGAAAAATATTGATTGGCTTTTGAGGGGTTAATATCAGATGAGGGAGCTTTAAGCTAGTTTAGAACTTCGTATCCGTTTTAACGGAGGTAAATGCACTGTCTTTTAAATAGGAATTAAATCACAAAACCAGGACATTTTATTGACTTTTTCACACCCATAAAATGCATCGGTTTACCTTTTTGCATACTGAAATGACAGATTTCTCTAACCCTTTCATATACTTCGACTAGTGAAATATCCTATCCCTTTCATATACCTTAAGCCTGAAAAAGGTTAACCCCTCTTAGGTGGACCCTCCCTGTGTAATGTGTAAGCCATTGTACCGCCCCCCCCCCCCCACCCCTGGGGAGGGGGTGAAATGGAT
Organism: Porites cylindrica; assembly: GCA_964035525.1. Lineage (NCBI taxonomy): Eukaryota > Metazoa > Cnidaria > Anthozoa > Scleractinia > Poritidae > Porites > Porites cylindrica. The sequence continues at coordinate 50,392,601 of OZ037778.1, read as the reverse complement.
TTGTCGGTGATAATAATAGGCTAAGGAGGGGAGTGGGTAAACAAATATTTTAAAGATCAAAGTTACAAGTATCAAGATGGAGACTTTTTTATACAAGCATACATGCCACACCAAGGCCCAGTCACTTGACAAGCACCCCTTCCAGTTTTATCAGAGCAGTCAACAATTCACCCCTGGATCGAATTTGGGTGGTTTTTAACTATACGTTTCTCTTATGCAAATTGCAGCTTACATGGCAGGTCGTAATATCATACGTGGCGATTGTGGCTTAGGTCATCTTACGTTCAAGGGCTATAAGCAGGAGGAAATGAATGGAGAGAATTTGCGTAAAGCATATGTTGACACTGGATTCCTTTCCTCAAACTATAGCGTACATGAAGACTTCTTTAGGACTGATGGTGAGTTAGTGTTTTGGTGTAATACACTGTAAAGTGAGTTGATAAGAAAAACTGATGGTAGCTTCTACCAGTCATATTAAACTACTATAATAAATACATTATTGTGAGAGGGTGTTTTCCCTTAAACTCACTCAAAAAGGGCCTCCTTCGACTCAATTTCAAGAATGGTTCGCTCGATAAAGATCGAGGACCTTGAAAATTTTAGACCAATAACTAATCTTGCATTTGTGTCTTAACTCCTCTAATGAGTTGCTACTTCCCAAACTAAGCACTAAGTCATGGAGAACTGGCTTCTTTCAAAACTACAAGCTGCATACCAACCATTTCACAGCACAGCGACCACCCTGTTAAGGGTTGGCAATGACATTCTACACTCCATTGACAATGGGCAGGAAGTCATCTTGGTCCTTTTGGACCTATCAGCCATATTTGATACCATTTATCACATTTGATATCATTGATCTTGATTGACAGACTCAATGCACAGTTTGGCATCACGGGTACAGTTCTCAAGAGGTTCAAGTCTTACATAATTTCTAAGGCGATCCCAAATTGTTGTTATCAGATCCACAGCCTAAGCTATTGATCTAAGCCTAAGCTAAGAGGTTTAAGCCCTTATTCCTCAGAGCTCAGAGGAGTCTAGTCAGGGCTTCCGATATTTCGCGCGGTCGCGGACCCGCGAAATTCAAATATTTCCGCGAAATCCCGCGAAATTCCCCCAAAAAACATGAAATACCACGAAGTCCGCCAGAAATATTTCCAAATACATGTCGGCAAAACAAATTTAATACTTACCGGTATCTTGGCTATAAGACCCGTTCTATTCACCCCAAACATCCAAATTTATCTTGAAACTTTGTCACTGCAACGAGTAAACAATGTCTCAAAACTACCAGGCGTTCTTAGATGAACGTTGCGAAAAACTGGGCACTAACCATAATGTTAACAGCTTTAGCATTCGCTCATTTCTGGAGCGAACTGTTGTTGAAAGAGCAAATGATTATCCCTGTTAAAAAAACATTAAACAAATGCTGGTTATATTGACGCAAAATTGACCGATTTTAGCGAAATTTGCCAAAAAAATCCAGTGAAATCGGCTGTTTTTTACTGATTGTTTCTGGGCGAAGTTTCCCCCCGAAATTTTCCGATCGGCCGATTTTTCCTAGAATTTGCCCTGAAAATCCTTTGAAACTTGACTTTTTTCCGCTAAAATCCCGCGAAATCGGCCGATTTTTCTGCGAATTTTGACTTTCTCCCGCGAAAATCCCGCGAAATCAGCCGATTTTTGAGTGAATTTTGACTTCTTTCCGGCGAAAATCCCGCGAAATTGGCCGATTTTTCCGCGAATTTGCCCCTGAAAATCCCGCGAAATTTTGCCTTTTTTTCCGTGAAATACCAGAAGCCCTGCCTAGTACAGTACAGCTGCCAATATGAAATGTCAGCAGGGAATTTTATTGTTCTATGCACTCCCTTGAGGCCCTTAATACAGGGAGGCAAAGTGGGGTGGGGGGTACATGTACCTATCACTACATCACACTGAATTTTTTTTTATGGCCGTCACGCATCAAGGGGAAAAATTAGTCATAACGCATCACTCAAATGAGGTGCAATTGCAATAAGTTCATACGGCAATGTCTTAGCCTATTGAATGTGATCATGCAGCCAAATTTTTATCAGCGTCCTTTTTGGGTTAAGGATCGCGTATTAACAGTTAATTGAATGAGCATAATGGTACAAACAAGAAAAAGGACCAGAAAATGTCATGACGGACTATCTGTTTTTGATGTCTTTGCTTCTAGTTTCAAATGATATAATTTCACCAATCAAGGAATCCAAAAAGGAAAATCACGCATCATGTGTTATGGAAACAGTAAATCATGCACCACCCTGTTCTGTACCCAATTTACACCTCAAGGGGCTAAGTTTGGATGGTTCACGCATCATGCTCGTAATTTAGGACTCATTACGCATGACGAAACCCCTGTGCCACCCTGTTTTACACTCTGTTAAGATGTTACAAGGTTGGTACAGGTCATGGAAAACATGGAAAGTCATGGAATTTAAGAATTTCATTTTCAAGGCCTGGAAAGTCATGAAATTTAATTTTCTGTCCTTGAAGGCCATGGAAAATTGAAGTTTTGTTTGGTAGATTAGTTGCTACAGACATTAATCAATGATAATGTAAGGCAAAGAGGAGTAATAAATTAAACAGCACAAACGACATGCAGTTTGGTGTATATCAGAGTGTTTCTGTTCAACTGTTTAAGGTCATAAAATATACTAAAACAAGTAAAGTTTTGAAAATTTTCGGAAGTGACAGCTAAACCTAAGGTCATGGAAAACTAGAAAAGGTCATGGAAAACGTCATGGCAAAAGTCATGTAATTTGAAGAACTCGAAAGAGTACAAACCCTGTGATATTTCCCGGCTGTCTGCGGCAACATAATGACTACATGATGAATATAACTAGCTTTTAACTAATTTCTTGTTTGCAACTTGCAGATATGTCAAGAACGAGACAGGTAAGGTTAAACTAATGACTTCCAGTTACGTGATTAATAAAATTATTTGATAACAATCGAACCTCCATGTGTGATCACCCCTCCTAGGTGACCGCCTCCAATAAGCGACCACAGGCCCAAAACAGCAAAATTTTCTTGGTCAAAACCCTGTAGTTTGAACCTCTTGTAAGCGACCGCAACCTGACTTTTTGGGGTACCTGTGTTTTATAATAATTTTTCCAATTATTGTTAATCTCTTGTGAGCGATTACAGCTTTACAGATGATCTGATCTTTTAGTGACAACATGGAACTACGCCTAGGTAACACAAAAATAAATTGCATGCAATGACTTTTTTTCCAAAGAGTAGACATGAGGGGACCTCTTCTTGGAAGAGACCGCATGTGGTTTGATTCACGTAAGTGACCACTAAATCTTTGCATTGTTGGTGATTGCTTACAGGAGGTTCGACTGTATTAATTTATTTGAATTTAACAATTGATGGCCATTATATTCTGAAGATAAATATGATTGCAAGGTGCTTGTTTGTTTCCAGTCTGTGTTTGATACTGATATAACATAGTTATTTGTCCTTAAGGTTAGTTGAGAGGCATAGCACTTGCATGAGGGTGTATGGAAAAGCCGGAATCCGGAATCCGGAATCCGGAATCCGGAATCCGGAATCCGGAACCGGAAACAGAAACGGAGCCGGAACCGGAACCGGAACCGGAGCCCGAACCTAAGAAATAAAACTTGGAGATGTTTCTGTCTTAAGAGTGTCACTAACAATTATTGCTCGATCAAGACTTTTCATCCCCACATTATATTTATTTATTGTTTTAATATTTTTTACTGTCGCATTTTTTGCGTACGGCGCAAAATTTTTCTTCGCGAATTTCATATACGCGTGAGGGTTGCAACTTGGGATCATGATTGACATGAGTACTCCTCCTCCCTTTGCCGCCTTTTCCTCACAATGGATGAAACACGGAGCCCTTTTAAGAAATGAGTAACTTTGGCTCAAGAGAAGGAAATGAATAACACAGAGGTCTTAAATATCACATACTAATAATGGCTGTTTTTCGCAGTCAATCGGCTTCTGATTAGTTGTAGTCTCGATCTGTCAAAAATTGCTCGACCTACAGCTGCAGTCACAGTTTATGCCTGCTAGGAATAACAGTAGGATGCACTTACCTTTTTTTTCGCAAGTCACTTTCCGAATGTGAGTATACCTTTGGTATCACGATCACTGTGCTGAAAATTTCTCAAAACAATGATAACAGAGGACGCCATCTTGAATTTTATTCCCACACGGGTATCGGGAACTGGTTTCAGTGCTTCCCAGTTTACCCTGGTCTCAATTTAAGTTCCGGTTCTGGTTCCGTTTCCGTTTCCGGTTCCGGGATCCGGATTCCGGATTCCGGCTTTTCCATACGCCCCTTGCATGAGCAGAGATGCTGCAAGGTTTGAGAAGTGGCTATTTTCATCTCTTGCACATTTCGCTCAATGATCTAATGATGAGAGAATCTTTTGTTTCTCTTCTGGTTGGCGCATTAAGATAAATGGGTGTCATCACTATGAGTATTGCTGTGCTGTTAAGAAAATCCTATCAGGTGTAATCCATTCAAATCAGAAGATCTTAAGCAATATACAGTCCAACCTCCACTAATGGCCACCTGGCCACTCCTCCACAACAGTCACAGATCTGACCACCTGCCCCTCCCCTAAGCCAACAATAACACTCACTTCTCACTCAGGGCAAAATGTTGGCTAAGGGGAAGGGTAGGTGTGCAGTTTCCCGGAAACCTAAATTGATCCCACTTTTTTTGGCAGGCAGCTCCATACATTGACTCTTGTTTAGACCTCTCTTTCTCTACAACATCCACCTCTCTTTAACAACCACTTGTTTCCGTCCCCAAAGTGGCTGTTGAGATCAAGAGGTACAACTGTACTTAATCATAAATTCCCCTCAAGATTTTGTTTTTGCCCATCTTGAACTGAAAGGTTGTATGTTTGGTTTACTTAGTCAGCTCAGGCTCTTGGAATAGGATTATTCCCCCCACCATCATCATCATCAGGCAAAGCACAAGTTGTTGATATTCATGTCATGGATAAATTATATGATGATATTGAGCCAAATGCAAAGTAAGTTTTGTTAATAACCCATACACTTACAGGTTGAAACGAGGCTGGAGTTGATCCTGTTTTTATACAACCCTTCCTGCTTTGTTATGCAAATCATGGTCTTATGTTAACTAGGAGAAGGTTTGTATCAAAACAAGCTCAACCTCAGCCTCACGTTCACTCAAAGGAAACTAAGCCCACAACTGAAAAATGGCCTATCAGGCATCAGTCACTTCTCTTTCTGAACAATGTTGTTTGCCAAGCTGAGGATTAAGCTGATTGTATGCACGGTCAAATGGTGGACAAATTTCTGAAAATCTAGTAAATCCTGTGGTCTTAGAATTCTAAGAAGAGCTTTGCTTTCTGTAAACTTAGCTGATATGTCTGAACCATATGGCCAAGACTTATTTTGTCTTTGCTGGAAAATACTTGAGAATTATTATTTGTTATAAAATTATGCTACGTCAGCTTGTAGGTAGTGAACCAGCTGGCTAGATGAGATTGCATAGTGCTTTTTGCGGATGAGCTGCTCTGCTTAGCGAGGGATTTTTGCAACTGTGAGGGATGTTGATTCATCCCAATTCATCTCACGGCTTTACAGCCTAAATAAGAACAACAAAAGTGCCCGTGGAATGAACCAGTCACCCGCGGTAAATCCCGCTCGCAGGCTAATAGGGTCTTTTTCTGACATTTTTAAGAAGTGAAACAAATTATTCGGCAAGTATTTAATTTGTGGGTCAAAGATTCATGGTAGATACTCCAATATTTTTTTCAGAAGAGATTAAGACAATTAGTCTAGTTTTATAAACGATAAAACATAGTTTTGTTTGAAGGTTTTATTTCAAGTGACCGGTGGAATGTGACCTGTACCCGAAACTTGTAGGGCTTTAGTTTAGATCCTAGTTTACAAAAACTTCTAAAAAAGAATACTCTAGATTTGTCAGTTGTTATATAAATATTGTTAAAATTTCTAATATAGAGCTGACGTTTTCAATGCCTTGCTTTCAGTCTTTGCCCCAAGTTGGAACAATATGAGAAGGAATTTTTTGCGAGTGATATGTGGAAAAAGCATTATGCCGAAACGACTGCACCCCTGTTAGCTGAGGTCCAGAAGGCACTTGGTCTGAAATACACTTTGAGTAAGTGAACTTCCTGTGATATTTTGCTGGTTCTTTGAAGTTTTATTCAATTTAAGTTTGTAATGACAACAGCTAATGACTTGTGGTGCTTAAAGTTAAGGTCCATTTGTCACCAGTGGGACAAATTTGTAACCGGAAAAAACAGGTCTCCATTCTGCAATGTAGAAAGGAAGCCGTTTAATTACTCTTTTCAAAAATTCAATATATTGTCATTTCATGTTGCTGGTTTTTTTTTTGTGAATACACATGAATGTACGTTATATATATATCTCTTCTGTGGACCAGTTTGTAACTAAAATTAGACTGCAAGGGTGGGTTTCTTTCTCTGCTGGTAAGGCGTGAACTGTGAAGGGAGCGTAGATTAAGTGAACAACTCATTTTGGCTTGGTATTAATGACCAACGCCAAATTAAAGTTGTTTTATGGCCCATTTATGAAGTTTTATCATGATTTCACTGTAATGGCAGCTTTAAAAAAGATTTACCTCATAAGAATAACGCCGCCTCTGGGTCCTTGTTCATGAAATTAGTAATTTTATCTACTTATACAAATTGTCACATGTACCCTCAGCAATCGACGGCTTGCTTCATGTCAATGATTGCTTGATGACCCACCTTTGCCATGGTTTTGCCATCCCATCCTCTGTGACACAAGACTTGTTGGATCGTATCGCTACCGAGTTAACATACACGTTCTACTCAACATTCAGCTACCCTTCCATTCAAGATTACTCCAGAGTTGGCATCGGCTTTCTGATTGCTGAGATGTGGCAGGTACAACTGTAAAAAAGGCACAAACATATTTAACTGTAACTTGCTGGTTTTTTCCCCATTATTGTAATAAAATTACGTACAATAATAGTTATGAGAAAAAAAAAAAGGCTGGGGCTAAGGGCAAATGATAGTTGAACTTATCTGATCTTGCCCGAAAAATTAGAAAAAAATATTTAACCTAGTGGATACTAGAAGTAAAAAAATTTCTCATTATGTTATGCTTTGTAAATAATAATAGATCCTTTATTTAAACACGATCAGTGATTAGAGCTTTTAGTTGAAGTGCACTAATTATTATTGTTATTATTATTATTATTATTAATTCTACGAGTGAATCAGGATTTTTTTTAGAGAGAAAGACAATGAGTTGGTCCCGACTTGAGGATAATAATAAAACCACTATTATTAGTTTGTCTTCAAAGCGTTATGTTGATTAGAGGAAAAAAAAGATGCAAAACGCCTTATTTTATCTCTCACTGTTTGTTCATAGGCGATGCAAGATGTGATTGCCGGAGAGAGATTTGAAAAGTTTTATTTGTACTCCGGACATGACCATACAGGTACTTTGAGTTACTTAGAGATGTTAGTTTGAATCAGGGGTAGAATGAAATGACGAAGTTGTAGAGTTCCAAAACGACCCCCCCCCCCCCCGCCTCTCAACAAAGTCTAACCAAAGTCTTGTTGACGAGAGCCTTTGTGGAAGAAGGAAACTAAGAAAACCCACCTCGTTATTTGGTCAGTGGGAATCGTTGATGGTTTAAGAGGCGACATTAAATTATCTCTGTAGGAAAGGATTATCTCGTAAGGTTTTAAACACTTTCTTAAGTCCACGTGGCCGCATTCTACTGTTTAATACTGCTCACTCCGAGAAATTGAGATACAGTTTGTTTTCTTTATATAGTTATGCCATTCCTACACGCCTTCAATGCAAGCGATTATAAGTGGAGCCCGTATGCCTCCGTGGTGCAGCTGGAGCTACTGCAGGTGACTAATGCTACGAACGTAGACTATGCCGTAAGACTACTGTATCATGGTCAGGAACGACGTATCCCTTACTGCAGTGCCTCGCCATGCTCTCTTGCTGAATTCAGTACCTACGTCAAGACTATTATTCCGCAAGATCCTGTTACTGATTGCAAAGTGACCAAGCCAGAAATTATGATAGGACCACGCCCACCACGTCTTGGCAGAAATCAAGTGCTGTTTTAGATCGAGACACGCCCATGCGTGTATTTTTGTAAGTCAAACTCAGCACTGCCACCACGATTTATGAGATGAATCTTGTTTACAATGGTACTTGTTAAAACCAAAGTACTGATAAACAAAACGAGGATTTGCCATTCAGTCCGAGATGAGGACTTGACGGTCATAATTTAGGTAAATTAGAGGTAGTCATTTTGTACTCTTGATTTTATTAAATAAACTGCAAACGACACCAACGCCGCCTACTAGTGTGGATTCTATCCATCGTTCATTTCGAAAGAATTCGTTCTTATAATTTAGGTTTCCGAAAAAAAAAGGATGGGGGTTAACAAGCAAGTGAGAGTAAAGGAAGCAAACGAAGGCCAATCACTTAATATTTCAAGTTCGAAGTTTAATGTCGACCTTTCACCCTATAATGCACTGTAGTTATATCAGCAAAATCGTTATGGGTCATCCTTCCAAACAAGACCTCCTTAATTACCAGTTTGCATTAATAATACCCGTAGCCCTCCATCCTTTTAAGTATTAATGCATGGCCCCCTGACATTTATCCGTAACTTGGGGATTTATTTACTGCGCAATGAAAACCTTAAGGCAACTTCGTTTCGTGGTCAAGGAAGCTATATTTGTTGGAACGGAATAAAAGGTTAGCTTCTCAACCTTCTTCAGTCCGAGGGTTCCAGTTGTATTTCTCTTAGAGGGTTAGCCCTTACCTTCCCATGTATGCCAAGTTTTCACAATTACGTCAAATTCTGCCGTAAGCCAGGAACCAAAGATTACGCTATATGAGAGAGGATTACTACAGTAGAAAGAGATTCACCGTCTCAGTAAATCCTATTAAGACCCCTTAAAAGGTCAATATTCCAACATTATGATTGGTATGTATCAAGAGAGGCTGAAAGGGAATCATTTGGGTGTACATACCGTGGTTTCAGATCGAATGAAATTTGACCTGATAAACAATGTACAATATTTTTAGAGGAAATCAGATAAAGCAGATACTTTCATCCAGTACACTCTTTTTGTTATATATACTGAATGTTGTTTTTCCAGCCCAGGCTGAATATTCTTATTTTGCCATCGATTTTAAGCTGAAAATATTCTTGAATTATTCTTGATGATAAATTATAGCTTGTGGCTTTTCCGCTTTAGAATGTGTTGGAGTTTCAATTACCAGTGTTCTTGCTGTTTAGTGAAAGGAATTATTTTCTACGGTAAAGTTAAAAACATGAATTGTACTGTATCAATAGCCGTACCCTTTTCAAACTCTCAGCCTCGGGTTTATTCTTAAATTATTCTTAGAATTTCGCAAATTTCAGCCTCGATATTCTTATAGCAAAAAAAGAGTGTACCATCCTTTTGATGATGTACAAAGTGGCGCCCTTGTCACAGTTTCTTACCCACACCCCTCTGTAACAGACGCAGTGAAACCCTACCCAATGGTTTATTTCAGTCTATTTTTAGCCTCCCCGATACCCAGCGAATAGATTGTTTTTACCCGGCTAATTTTTTTGCTTCCCCGGTCACTTTCTATCATGACCTCTACAAGACCAGTGTATTTCATTGTTCATATTTGTTTAAAAGAAGCAGAAATGTAAAACGTTATTACAATTGACAGAAGCAAAATACGGAGGGTAAGGTACTCAAACTCGCATAAAAAAGTGTAAATCGTTTAGTTCTTCTCTCTACAGCAATTAAAAGGTGTTAAAAGTTTTCAGGCCGGTAAAGATGTAAGGCCTGTCACCCCTTCCCGCTTTTGTGGGGGATACAACTAAGAAGAAAAACCCAGTGGAAAATTAACCAACTCAGTGACGTTTTCTACGAGTACCCAGTGAACATATAGTTTCACTGGGTCTGTTACGGAGGGCTGTTTACCCGGGACCACTGCCAGCAGTCGTAGGGGTGCGTTCGATTGGGAATTCTGTATTTAGATTTTGAAATACCGTTTTTGGAATTTTGCAGTAAAACTCGAAACCAAAAAATGGATTTCAATTCCAAAAAATCCGTTCTTAAGGAGGAATCCAATCAAGAAATCCAAGTACGAATTTCATTTCCATTTATCATTTTTCATTTTTATCCATGTTGTTGGGAAATCCGAAAAAAAAGATTTGCAGGTGCAGGTGAGACCGCTGTTCTTTCTTGAGAACAGTTTTCAAATCCTTTTCCTCTTTTCCCTCGAAGATAAAACGGGGAAAAATGGAAATTCAACGACGGATTTCACGGCGTTAAAATCCATTTTCAGGTATTTGGATTTCGTCATTGTCAGTATTGCAAATCCGAAATAAGGATTTTTAAATCCGCTAAATCCAGATTTTTTATTTGAACGCACTCTAGGTCGTAACTGGGTGTCTAAAGACTGGATAGAGTCGTGCCCTATTTCAAGGATAAGAGGTCCCTTCCTCCCTGGTCTCGCGTGTGCCCAAACACCTGCCACGCAGCTAGGCTATTCGCGTTCTTGTACCAAACGCTGTAAAAAAGGTTTCTGCTCAAGCGACCTTGCTCTCGAGCTAGTAGTGAGCCGGCTTTGCGTAATTTTGCCCTTTTTTAACAAAGAAATTTTTGTCTAGGCTGTGTACAGAAGCCCCAGCGCCCCCATGGAAAAAGAAAAAAAAATCGGGGAGATAGACGTCACCTCTCTTTCCCCGATATTTTTTGAGAGGAGGAGGCATCTTAGCCTGCGATAGCATGTGTTATATTTTATTTATTCCCGACTGTAAAATCAGCCTTGCTTCTTTTGTTTAATATTTTCACTTCCTGTTGCTGATTAGATCCTTTATTAGGATCCGGTTCTCCTTTTTTTTGTAAGGAGAGAAGAGAGAAGACCGGAAATACGTCAGCGGTTCGCAGGCTCGGGGCGTCTATACACCCCGGGGATGCTTTTTTCCCTGGACTTTTCTTTCAACAAATGTTTACAATTCTTTCATCAAAGAAAGATGATCTTACTTTTATCCAACCCTTGGCATTGTTTTTCCTTCGCGACGGGACATTACATTTCATTCTTTGCACTTCAAATGTAACGAGGGCGATAAGAAATATTTGCAGTCTCTCCGATGAACTCAACGCTACTGTTTTGATATGCTTTAGGGACTGATCGTTCTGCCGAGCTGGTTTGTATTTTCGCGAGGTGAGTTGGCCAACCACATTTTATTTGCACACAGTTTGCCACTTGGTGTGATCTACTCGGCTGCTGTTTACTCATCTTGACGAGTTATTCTTGCAACATTTATACAAACATCAAATTGCTTATATCGATTACCATCCGATTAGATAAAATACAATTACTGTTATTATCATGATTTGAATTGAAGAGGATTAGAACATCACAGAATTATTGCACATCAATTTATTACATTTTTCTGGTTCTCTGTAGTGCAATTAAGACCGTCATATGATTAAGTTGAAAAGATCGATAAGTGTAAATGCAAATGTTTCCATTGTGTAAAAGAGATATTCTTTTAAATGGCAAATTGTAATCCAATACTGCCGAGGAGTCACATTAACTTGTTGTTGTTGTTGTTGTTGTTTGTAAAAGGGCGTCTAATCGATATTCAGTTCCTCCTATCTTCTGCTTGACTTTGTAATAAAGTCCCCGATATACAGCAAATCCCCCCCGGGTACTCCCGGGAATTCTTGGTGGGGGTGTGCCGCCCGGTTCTCCAAATCTTGACCCTATGTCAAACCAAAAACATTTCATTCTCCTCACCCGTTTTCAGACCTGGCCTCTAAAATTCATACCCGTTTTCAGACCTGTAGGTGGTCAAAAACGCAGCACTACATGTTTACATAAAACAAAAATTATGTCATCATCGCTGAGATTAAAACCGCAAAGAAAAGATTTCTTAAAATTCATTTCGTATTCGCACATTACACTTTCTTTTTTATTCATTTGGAGTTGAAACGACGAACACAGCGATACACAACCGTAGTTCCTTCGTAAACCATACCGGATTCGAGACCAAAATGTGCAAAATCTATTCCCGTTTTCGGATCAAAACGGCGCAAAAAACCTACCCTTTGGGGCGGCACATACCTAAATGGCTTACAGGGGCGTTCCTGGCCAGTTTTTACTAGTAAGCCAGGTGGCACAAGATGAAAAAAGAACTAAAAAGGTCAATAAGTATAGCATAATATACGGAAAGACATCGCGTTATTGTCATTATGTAGCTGATCACACAAATTTTGAACTTCGCGCTACATTTAACAATACTTTAAAGTTTTAATCCGCACTCCAGCTATATACACTTAAATGAATTGGCTACGGTTTATGCTGTAGAACGAAAAAGTTACGAGATGGAAAATTTCAAACGTTTAAACAAGACAACAGTGATAACATGCAGGTCAATGCCAACGTTACGTTCCAGTTATATGATGTAAATGTTCAAAATTCGAATGCCAATCGACTCACTTTCTTGGCACAAAACTCTTGGACGAATTTGTCGGTGTCGATGTTCCAATCTCTGCAAGTATGCAGGAGAGCGAGACCAGACAACTTCTCTGCTTCCGCTAAATGAACGCTCCGAAGTTTCAAAAAGTACTCCAGTTGTCCTTAGCTCTTTGCTGACTTTTGCGACGGAATTCACTTGCCACTCTTGAGAAAACCTATTAAAATTTTCTCATTGTGATTACCATCGGGCCTATAAAGAGTTTTGCCGAAAATTTAATTTAAAAAAAACTTGTAAGCCAGGGCATGCTTACTTGGCCTACAGGCAGGTACGCACCCGGCTTATATAAGGGATTGCCCCCCCCGGAAAAGACCACATATGGCTTCAAACCAAAAAAAGCAAGCATCAGGTGGAGAAAGGGTTTCTATACTTGCCCACCAATCGAATCGGTTTTTCATTGCTTTTTGAGCTGGAAGTTGTATAAATAACCAACGAAAGCCTCTCCGCTCGACCGATGATGTTTTAACGGACCCAGACTATAGGCTGTTTTGGGTTTATTGCTCCACTTTTCAAGACAACGCCATATTGTTTTAAAAAACATTTAGTTAGATCGGCTAATGCCCAAGTAACTCATATAGCTCGAATTTTGATGTTTAAAAAAATTAAATATTTGATATTAGTCATTACACACATTGCAAATCCCAGGACCATAAATATTTTTTAGTTCATGCATGTCTTCAGACTTCTTCAGGTAGAAACCCATAACCAGGAGCATGCATCTCCCATACTTCAGATATGCAACGGTGTTCTAGCAGATTAGTTTATTTTAAACTATTGTAGTACTTTTGCCCGCGAAAGTGGAAGCACTGTCCCATATGTATGCGCATCCATAGTACGATAATAAGTCTTCGGTTTTTGCTGATGGATGTGTAAGGCTTATTTGTCAAAATTCGCGGAAAATCGATCTAAAAATAAACTGGTCCGTCGAGACACCGTTGCACGGGCACAAGGGAGTTGCTCGCTTCCAGTTATAGGCTCCTACTTCAGGATATTCCCGTTAACTGGCAAGTATGGATAAATTTTTCGTCTCCTTAGTGAATTCTTGGCATCAATCTTGAATAGCAGTCAAGAGAAGCCTGAGAGGCCAGTGGCACTTACCAAGCAAAAATTCAAGTACCCCCCCCGGGCTATTTTCTGACTTTGCTAATTCATTTTGTCTTGTAAGTGCCCTAAGACCAATTTCCGTCCCCCCCCGACCAATCCTTTTTGCTAGGGAATCAGAGGTCAATCGATCAATTAAACAATTTCGTTAGCTGGAATATGTCAAATGTGATTTGTTTACCGAGGAAAAATTAAAGAGCTCTGTGGAACTCGTTTAAAATTCCAAATTGAATTGGAGTTTGTGAGAAGAGTGGGAAACCGGGGCACCCCAACAGCTTTTTTTCAAGTTGAAATAAAGCTGTTGGTGGAGCAAAGAGGAGAACAAACAGCTTGCGACTTACTTGAGCTGGACCACATTGGTGGGAGGCGAGTGCTCATAAGTTCACATCGAAGCGACGCCCTCACCAATTTCCGGGACTAATTAATGCTAAGTGTAATTAAACTTCTTCCTTTTTATTTATTATTATCATCATTCTTCTATTTATTTTTTACCGAAGTAATACGTTGAAGCTGTTATATATTCTGCATGGCTATATTCAACCCTTTGTGATCTTGGCCTTCGCTCGCGTGATCAATCACTTTTTTAACTTGAATACACTGAAGTTTCTATGACAGAATTAGTGGGCTCACATCCGTCAATTCAGATTAAAAGGGGAAAAGGTTAGTTTCTTATTTTTGCACAACAAAACTCACTATTCAATTCAACTGCAACAGCTGATTTTTCAACTGAATGTCAAGAGCGTTTATTGGTTTCTCGCTCAATTTTGAGCCGATTCCACAATGATAGCCGGAGAGTTCTTATCTTGTTTGCCTTCTTTTTAGACGGGCAAATGTGAATCGAAGACAACCTTTTTCACTGAACCTGCGTCCTTCTGATTCCACCTAACGTGACAACACTCCAAACAGCAAATGGATGCTCAAAGAAGTTTAAAAATGTAAGTAAGGGGTTTCATTCTTGCACGGTTTTAGTCATTTTACTGACCTTACATATCCTTAACTGGATCTAGATAAAAGCCAAAGTTAGGTGAATCTCCACTGATGCATTCTGACAATGAATTTTTTAAGCAAGAAGTAAATTAGTCAATGAAGTTAAGCCACACATAACCGCCTCCATGCATATAAAGCGACTGTGTTCAAAGGGACCAACGTAAAAGGAGAGGCACAAAAAACCGATTCCTAAATGATCTAATTAGATTTTTTGCAAGTTAAAACTTGCAAGCTCCCCTCTCTGATCCGGACAAGAGACGACCCCCCGAGTCGAGAAAGTTTACGTGCATGGCAGCGGGCGCTAATTAGGTGGAAACTTGAAATTTAGAAACAATATAATAACAACTGAACATGTAACTGTAAAGAGGAGATTCAATTTAAAATAAATTACCTAATTTATATTTTGTCCCACCCTTAAATTAGCATTACGTTTAGTTTAAAGAGAAAGTGGGTGTGTCAGCCAATCAAATTGCAGAATTTGTAATTGGTAAGCTAGTTGGCTACTTATAATTCTACCTGTATATACTTGAAAACCCTCCCTTGTGCTGCATTAAGAGATCTTGAATAGATTTATTTGTACTGTAAAGCATTGTTCACTGTTGTTTATAGTAAACTTTGCATAGCGTATATTTCTTTCCAAGAAACAAAATGTTTTTGTCAGAAACGTCTTGCAGCGGTCTTAAATCACCTTTAGCAGTTGCGTGCAAAATAGAAAGGAAAGTCAACTTGTGGTAAACTTATCAACCTGAGACGCATTACAGTGAACCGCGCCCATCGATCAGCATCACATATTGAAGATTGGGGCAATATTGAAATCCTAACGTGGGTAAACATTTTTAATTAAGTCCCTAGCAAGCCTTTGTTCACCGTTCACCATTCTGTATCCGGCTTAGCCAAGACAACTGGCGCCCGGTCGAGGAATTCAGTCGACAAGGTGCTCATTTGAACTAAAAAACAAACGAAAAATAAACATTAAAACTAATCAACTTAGTCACCGGATACGCATATTTTATTTCAGGCCGCATAGAACAGATGGACGCATCCAGTTGTGCTTGGCCAATATGTGTAGTAGCTTTCGTGCCCCTGGGTTTCGTGCTCGGCACCTTGTTTGTCCGTGTTTTCATCAGGAGCGGAAACACTTGTCACTGATCAGAGCAGTAGAACATGTACATCTAATCCGTCGTTTTCTGGTATTACTAAGTTAATCCCTTCAATATCTACTCTAACATTTTGAAGTTGACTTTAAAGATCGTAATTTTAATCCCCAAAGTTATCTTCTTCGGCGAAACAACTTTTGAGACATGATCATGCAATGTTTTCTAATGTTCTACGAAGGAACAGTCCCCCCAAATTTAGTATAACTGATATATATGGAAATATATTTCTAAAACTGAAGTCATAATTACTTATCAAGTAAGTTTTCAGCTGGCAACAAACTTTACTATAGAGTGTAACTACAATGCCCAAAATGGACCTGACATCTTTTTGTTGAGATATATAAATTAGTATTAAGTATAAAATTCGTAATGTACTAATAGACTCATTAATCATGCACTCAACAATAAAAGTGTGCACTTTTTATCGATCTATTTCGCTGTTTTCAAAGTCCTGGTGATTGGAACAACCTGTAGAAAACACTAGAATTTCTTGAAATGAAATCCTAGCCCTCGTAAACAAAAAGTCAGTCAAGGATTATGCAATGCTTTATTCCGTAAGTTCTGTTGTTGACATTTTAATTTAACTCAAGTGCAATTTCGAGGAGCACTTTTTACCTTTGTGTATTTGCCAGATAAAGGTCGAAAAAGTGTTGAGTTTGATATTAAAGGGAAGCAGGAGTCAATCCATGTAAAGGGAAAAAAATCAACTGAGATCTCACCGGGATCTTAAAAAGGAATTACGCTATCACGGTTCCCCTGTTCAGTTCATCTTAGCTTATCTATCTATACCGTCACTAATTGATAAAGCATTCTCCAGACTCAGCATAAAAGGAGGGCAGAAATGTGGCTTCGTTGCTGCGTTCTTATTATAGAAAAAAAAACCTTTCTAAAGGGTATTATGCCTTTGGATTTACTAATTGAGCGTTGCCGTTATTGTTTAGTCAGTATATTGTTCTGCAAAAAGTTGACAAGAGTTGGACAAAAGAGCTAGACTAGTATAGTAGAAAGCAAACAAAACATCTTTGTTTCTCCAAAGTGGTTCAGCGATATTGCAAGATTTCAAGTGTCATGACCTGAAAAAGTAATGTGGCTTACCTCAAGAAGCTGCAATTATTTAAGTTGGAATGTCTTTTTAATTTGTGCCGTCCGTCGGTTCTGAATATCGTAATCAAGGAAAAATGAGTTTGTAAGCTATAAAAGTGACGTTTGTGCTGCGTTTTTCCAAGTTTTGGTGGCTTAATTACTCATCCCCTGGGAGCACATTTACAACTGCGTCACTAGGCAACGGCGCGGTTCAGAAGAGGAAGTGTGTGATAAACTGATTTGCAGCATGTGACTTCATATCAGACCTGCAAGACGTGCCATACCAAACGTATTTCTCTGCTGGCACTTGGCGCGTTTCGGATTTCATCCATCATAAGAAGCATGGTGATAAAAACTTACACGGAGTCTTCGTTCTTTCGTCTGAAACTCTCACACTACAGCATTTTTTTAGCTTAAAAACTTCGCTTGGGGAAAAAAAATTCTCGTTCACCACTCGCTGCTTCAACGTTGCAGAAGATATCCGTCTGGTGCCAGGACTATGAAAATGCCCGCCGAAAATCGTAGACCCAAAACTTCCTTTTCCGTTTCGAAGAACACAATGTAAGTTTACTCTTCATCTTTGCATTACACAGTTTATTGTTACTTTGAGATGTTTAGTTCCAGCTTTTAGATGCACTTTTTCTTGTAGGCCTCTGAACTAGATAACCCTTGCGTGAAAATAGACTACAAAAGGGTGTTTTAAGCTTTCTTTGAAGACAAATTGTTAGACGCGATTAATTGATGTTTATGTTGACCTACTCTGACCTTCTCATTTGTATCTTGCTTAACAGAAGTATTTGTGCGCCGTATACTTGGGAAGTTAGCGTGTTTGCAGCTTTAAGAAATCTCACGAAATTTCTCTGTTTTCTTTCCCTATTTTGCAACTGCTATGCGCGTTGTCGTTTTCAATTACATGAAAATAGCTCGCTAATTCACTTCAAGTGCTCTTCTGTTATCTCTGTCTTAAATGATACGTTTTATTGCAAGCACTTCTGCTATGCGTCTCTTTCAAAGTAGTGGATGTCATCGCCGAGCATCTTTAAGTCTTCACAGTCTCATATCACAACTGAGCAGCACGTACACCTTTCCATTGTACGTTGATTTGCACTACGTTTTTTTAACGAAGAACTTAACTGGGCTCAAAGGAGGCTAGCTTGGCCATTCCGGCTTTTGTAATGATAATCATGCTAAACAGATAAAATTAAGGCTTCTAAACATTTACAACCGGTCGAATTTTGCTTTGTGAGAGCTCAAGCTTTTTCTTGTTTGCCGTTAGCTTTCGTTAACTTGTCTCAGTAATATAACTAGAAAATTTGCGGACTGTTAGTGGTTATCCAACAAAGGTTGCTCAAGTAACGCAAGGGTAGTAATGTAATTGCCCCCTGATGACATGGTTTTGTTGTCCACTGATTGTGTACAAAACGTCTTCGTTCTGGTTGTTATTAAAATATGCACGCTTGGGTAGCTTGTGCTAAAAGCCATTATGAAAACTAGTTCGATATCTCTGGTGAGCTATACATTGTAGGCTGTGAGGAATTTTTGTCGTGGTTGACGAATCTTTTCGATGTAGCGAATGTAGGTCTGATCGATCTTTTTAGTTTATTCAATTGAATCTGGTTAACACTGCAAGATAGCCCATGTTTTTGCGCAGATCTAGAAGGCGCATGAGAGAATAAAAAGAGATTACGTTTGAATTCGAGTCAGTTTATAACATCCTAATAATTCATTTTGTCCGACCTAAGCAGAGACGAGATTGGTGTAAATTTGCGCACGCGTGCTAAGTACGCGTTTCCAGGTGGTTGACGTCAGCCATAAACGCTGCTCTGAATTCTGATTGGTTCATTACTTTATCTTTGTCAATTGGTTGATTCTTTAAGGGCTACCATGCTTTTGTTTTCTCTAGCAACATTTGTTTCAAAACAAGTCCCGTGAATTGTACACGCTTTCGTACTGGCTATAGGACTAGTGCTTGTTATTTCTTAATATAAGTCTTATACTGGTTTTGTTTTGTTTTAGTTATGAGACAAAAACCGATTTACATCATTTGATCTTATGGATGTTAAGAGGTTTTTGGCTGGATGGTTCGAACCTAATGCGATGATATTATGTTCAAACCCAAAGCAAGTGCACTAAAAAGAACGGTTCCATTTTTATTTGTCTTGATTGATAAGCTCTCCTTTAAAAATTGAGTGGCTGAAATTTTGTTCCTACAAAACGCATGTAAAACGTTTAGCTTTTACCTCTGGAGTGTACAAGAACCCGAGCTTCTTGCGTTGGGCCGGCCGGAAAATCGACTCTCTAAAAGAGCTTTGTACAGAAAAGTGCGACAGATTTTCTTCTAAATCCTAAAATAAAACATTCATGAAATTTTTGCTTTAATCCCCCCTTTCCATTAAACTAGCAGTAGCAGACAAAAATATCGAAGATTTGCGTTCGAGTTATTGTCATGTCTCGAAACTGTAATCCGATTTTATGAGCGCAATATCAGAAGATCTGAGGTTTGTTTCAAGGTTGCTTGAATTGAACTGGATGGATATTTTTTGGGAGCAAATAGGTCGAATTTTGACAGCATGCTCAAAACACTTTAGACCTGGTAAGTTAAGTAACTTTCTGCATGACCCGTACTTGATAATCAAGCTTACCACAGGTCCCTCAATATTTAACTTGCCGTAATAGGCTGTTCGTGATGTACGGATGAAATAAGCGTTCTTTTCTTTTCTGGCTTTAAGTCGATCTTACTTGTTTTCTATGCAACGATGACGTGTGTGTTTCCAAGCTGCAGCGCACGGAATCTTAGAGTTGACTAACTAAAACTGGGTGGCCTATGTAGCCGGGGTTCGAAAACGTGTCGGTGAACACAAGAGTTAACAAATTGAACTGGAAATAGCCCCTACAGAAAGAATCGGTATCTAATGCCTGTTAAGCCGGCGCACGTTCTTCTCAATGTAACGACTTGCAAAAAAGCGAATGGCGACAATCTGACTAATTTATTCCTTTGCTGTATCATTTCTTTCTGCAGTGAATTACTTTCTTACCAAAAATAAACTGATAAATTGGTGTGCTGCTCACTAAATCTGTTTTTAATGCTGCCTTTAACGCTTGTAGCGGAGCTTCAAGTAACAAAATCTGGTCTAATCTCGTACCCAGATCTCTTGTTGACGAGGCCGACAGGAGATCTGGGTACATACGCACATACATAAACTTTATTTTAACTCGAATTTACAGAGTAGCTCTATTGAGCTAATATTTCCGAGCACGAGATTAAATCTGGTCAGATGTCGGTGTGAGAAAGTTTGGTTATGACGTAACCGAATTACGGAGCGCTTTCCACTCAACAAAAATTCCGGTTTGAATTTTTTTTTTTTCCAATATATTTATTGATAATCACATTAAATAATTACAGTTACAGTACTACAGAAAAAGAAAAAAAAAACAAAACACTTTAACAATAGACATTAACAGAGTAAAGCAAGATTAATTATTAAATTATTAAATTATAATACAGGGCTAAAAGAGACTATAAAAAGTACAACAGGGCAGTGAAATAATACGAAGTTAATGCAGTTAACTTAAATAAGGCGTCAGTATCCACTTTCTTTTAAAGAATTCTTTGTTGCTGATTTTTTCTTCTGGTTCGTATTTAGCGATGATCTTGGCCCTAAATCCATAAATGTTTGGAAAGATTTGTTTGCTCCTACAGTCCCACAAATAGAGTTTTCCAATAATTATAAAATAGTTCAGCAGTTGAACTAAAGGGCAAGTATTTTCCGTCAAAATTCCAAACAGCACATTTTCCAAGCAGAGACGAATTCGTTGATTCGAAATAAGGCACCAATAAAGTTCAAAATCAATCTAAAACTGTTTAGAGCGCGAGCAGTGATAGAACAAATGAGTTTGAGGTTTGAAATTTACCTGTAGGAAATTCCACGTGTCAAGCCACGTGTACGGTTGCACAGACTCGACCCAAGCCACCGCGCGTTTGGTTATTGTTCTTGTAATCAGGATACAAAAGAGCGGTACTGGGAACAACAATTTTATCAAAAGACCAAGAAATTCACGATACCCGCCATCTTTGCACGCGCTAAAGGACTGATGGGAAAAAAGAGCAATGTCAACTGGTTTCTCAGGGGTTAAACAAATGATAAAATCTGCTAATGCAAGAAATCACCGTCGAGTTTGTTTGCTCTAGACAACAGAAAATAAAGAACTTTCCATAATAAAGTCGACAATGGCAGTTTATGGGTAGAAGTAATCATTGTTACTTCTTTGGATGCTGCAGCGACCGTAGATGTCCTCACAGCAAACAATAATTTCGTAAATCTTGTCGAAACTCGAAATGGCTTTTCGCTAGAAAATTGAATCGTCGTCATGTTTTGATAGCATAAACAAACTCGACCACGATTTCTTGCATTGGCAGCTTTTATCATTTGTTTGCCCCCCTGAGAAACCACGTGACATTGCTTTTTTCCCATCAGTCCTTTACCACGTGCAAAGATGGTGGGTATCGTGAATTAGGTGTAATGGAAAGGGACATTTCGGTCCGACCAACCAAAATGACCAGACCGGTCAAAGTGGACTACCTTCAAAGGTGGTACCAAATAGGCGCGATCCATTCAACCAAAATCCAGACCGGTCCG
This sequence comes from Porites cylindrica, assembly GCA_964035525.1. Taxonomy (NCBI): domain Eukaryota; kingdom Metazoa; phylum Cnidaria; class Anthozoa; order Scleractinia; family Poritidae; genus Porites; species Porites cylindrica. The sequence goes on along the minus strand of OZ037778.1, from coordinate 50,371,059 downwards.
ACCGAGAAAAGAGGACCCCCTCAAAAGGTGGATCTGTTTTTTCGAAACTTTTCAGGTTGGACCGAACCGATCCATTGAGTTTTGGACCGAAATTTCCGGAAATTTTGGTTGAATGGATCGCGCCCAATATTTCGGTCGGACCGAACCGACATGGTCCGTTCCATTTTATGTGGGCGTCAGCTGTCCAACTTTGTAAGCCAAAATGAAATGTCACATTTAACCGCATGGTGCTTTTTTGGCGGGAAATCGTGTGGCAACCCGCCACATGATTTGGGCGGGAAAAATGAATAGGAAACTGAAGATAACAACAAGAAAGCAAAAAAAGGTGTCGTAAACGTTGTAACCAGAAAGGAATTTATCGCTGCTCTACGGCATACTATTTGCTGAATTTGATGAGGACAATCAGATATACTTTCTAGAGTCCAGGTGACAACTTACTCGTTTGCTTGTTTTATGAAAGCTTATTGTGGGGTATTGTGAATTGGCAGTTCATTTGCATAATCAGTTTAAGCTTATATTTAGCACAGAAATTATTTATTTTGTTAAATTTAGTCTGGCTAGCATTTGGTTTTGACTCAGGCTTAAATAATATCGTGCTTATAAAACGCAAGTTTTGTCTTTCTCATTTGGATGGCGGGCGATGAGTTTAAATTGTACAAAGCAGTTCGTGGCCGATTCTTCGGATCTGCTGTACTTTCACATTTAATTGCTTGGTTTATTGTGCTTTTCCCTAAGTGGCCTTGCACGTGGGCGCGAAGTATGATGTTTTAATAGTAGCAGTTCGGAGGAGAATAACGAGCGAAAGAGCTCATTACATAAAAAATCTATGGTATCTTAAACTGAAACTATTCATTAAACCAACACCAAAAAAAATAACCTTAACTCACCTAGAAATTTTAATATACCAATACTGCTAGTCAACTCAGTACCTTACATATACATGGCACTCTTAACGCGCTAGCCAATCGTTTGCATTCTGGTAGGTACACTGGATCAATGAAATTCCTCTACGCAATTTGGAAAAGCCAAGAGGTGGATTTTTAGTTAAATTAAGTTTACTTCTCGTAGCTTTTGTTGTTAGTTGACTCATTTTAGAGTTCCAGTGTCACAGCTTATGTTTGAAACGACTTGGAGTGTATGCGCGTAATAAATCAGGCTAAATAGATAAAATATTATAATTAGTATAGGTAATAGCATGATTTGTAGTGATATTTGGCATAAATACCACGAGTGATATTTCAAAATTGTTATACGTAATTTCACGAGCCGTTAGGCGAGTGAAATTTGAGACAATTTTGAAATATCACGAGTGGTATTTATGCCAAATATCACGTACAAATCATGCTATTATTTGTTTATACTACTACCCGCAAAAGGTTTGTAATTTTCACATGAAGGTATTTCAAATTAAGCTGAAATACCACTGCTCTAAGCCAATCAAATTGCAGAAATTTTTCATGTAGTAGTATAATTATTGTTATTGCCGGTTTTTGTCTTATGCTAAATTGAACGAATAATGGTTGTTTTAAAGTAAAGCATTTCTACCTGAATAGAACTAAGTAAGATAGTTTTTTTGCGTGCTCGGAATTGAGTCAACTTCATGTCACCCAACTCAAGATCAGCATTATAAATCAGTCTCGTATTTCGATATGACTACGAGAGGCAACAGAAATGTTGTTTTCGAAGACAAGAAAAGACAAGAATGGCGCTGAAAGTATTATGCATGGATTTCTGATCTGATAATAGTCTTGTCGGTACTGACTCCATATCAAAGTGATTAGCAATTGTTTTTCTTGATTACTAATTTGCATTGTGAGTGGAACCTTTTTGTTTCCTTGGTCGCCCTAGATTCAAATATTTGTTGGTGAATAAATGTTAAGCGTTAAGATAAATGGCACGTGAGTGAAATCTGTAGGAAGTACCATGGAAAAGTCTTTTAAATGACGGATCATGACTTAGCGAGGTAAAGTTATAAGTACCTAATTCTATTTTAGGTGTAAAAGTGACGTATTACACATAGCACTTTTCTCTACGCACAAGGGCCAAGCTCGCAAAGCTAAATCCTTAACATTGCTTAAGATTAGTGGACGGATTTTTAGGTACTTAATGGTATAAGTTGATGGAGTGTTTGTTGACTTAGAGAGTTTAATCTTGCTCTTTCATGATCCAAAGATCAAAGTTTTTTTCACATTTTTCACATTTTCTAACATAAAAAGCCTAGCTAGCATCAAACACTGTTATAAATAGATTCTATTTAGCAAATGGTCACAGTTCATGATTTGGTCAAGGAAACAGGGACTTCAAAAGTCTTGTGGACCGAGAGAGAAACAAATTTTAATTCATGTGAAGCTCGTGATAAATCCTGGCCGCTAGCAAGAACTTTCACTCGTTGAGAATCCGCTGGAATCGCTATACTTTAGCAAAAAGTATGTAGCCCTAATCGGCGACGTCATAAGCGATACACTCTTGTGAGTATACGTGAACGTTTAAAATAATCAGATATGAACAATTATCTACAAACTATTAGCTTACTCCAGCAATTGTTATAATAATTTTGTTGTTGTTAGGAAGTACCGATTAAAAGTTAAAAATAGTGATGGAATCAGAACTGAATTATCAGGTAGAGACTATTTTAGTTACCAACTGCGAAATGAAGCAAAATGTTTAAGATGAATTCGTTCAAAATGGTGTTTGTTCAGCAGAGTAATTAGTTTAAAACATCGGCAGCAAAGACATAAAAGTTTTTTTTGACAAACTCTCTAGCACTCGCTTGAAAATCCGATACATAAATGAAATGTTGATCAAAGGAATCAAAGTGATCGCGCTTCTGCTGCGTCGGTAACTTCCATGCTATATTTGCTATATTTCTCACTTTTACTTCATCACTGAGCGATAAAAATGCATATGGTTCATGATCAGTCAGTGTAGCATCTCTACTTCCTATACGCTGCCTTGCAGAAATATTTCTCAGTTTAGTAGAACAGAAACTTCTTATTGTATATGGTGCTTTAAAATTTCAAGTCAGTGGGCAATTTGAGCCAGGAGTCTCGTAATGTGCAAATCTTACATGCAAGTTTTTACTGTAATGTAATAGACGTCAAGTGAGACACGTTTGGAGCAGACATAGCGTTTAAAGAACTTAAATTTTTAAGAACAGACATTTTTAAGGCCTCGTCATTGGCAGTCTCCGACGCAGACGTGTTCTTACGGCTTTGTCACCCTTCGTGAGAGGCTTTTGTGTAGTTTGGTGACCCAGTATTTTCCATTGCTTATATACTCAAAATGTAAAAAATCTGGAGATGAAATAAAATTAACTCCTGACTGGATGAACCCGAGGTTTTCAAGGACAGCTCTATAGCCTGCGAGCAATAAGGGTCAAGCGTGATGAACTTTTGCCACTCATGATTTCCAAATAGAGAGCTTTTCGCTTGCTGTGAACATCAACCCCAGCTATTTTATAGCAATACTTCACCCAGGAGAAGTTAAAAAAGCACCCTAAGCCCCTGGGTTATACCGCCTCCATAAAACCGAGGACAAATACAACATTTTTCTTTTTCAACATTACCATTCCTTTTTAGAATGTAATTCATTATGCAATTTCAATTTCTCTTAGATCCCAGGGCCACACGGTAAAGGACGATTTGGAAGTGTGGATGTCGTTTCAGAAGCACCGCACTGTTCCGCCGTTCCCTGGTCATGCTGGGGGCACTGCCAGGAGCTGGCCAAACTCAAGACCAGCTGGAGGTATGTGCAAGCTATCCTTTTCGTTCGGGACACATTTTTGTCATTTTTCTCCGAACGGATAATGAACGACGGGTCTGAGCTCCCTAAAACGGTCGCTAAGTTGGACCCTACCGTTCTTTCGTCATTTACCATACTAGAAATCCTCTGATAAGCCCGGGGTAGGGGGGGAGGGGGGTATCTATTTCAAGCACGTTTGAGGGGGAGGGGAGTTTGATGGAGAGGGGGGTTTTAGGGCTTATTTGAGAGAGGGGCTTAATAGAGAGAGACCTTACCATCATTTAGCTCTCTGTAGGGTCTGTAGGGCGGTCACCGTGACTTTCCAAAGATACCGTTGAACCTCTATGCGCGACCACCTCTCGTAAGCAACCACGTTTCATAAGCAGCGACCATCTTTCCAAAACACCAAAACTTTCCAAGGCAAAGGCTTAAAGTTGGAACCTCTCGTAAACGACCACCTCATGAAGCCGACCGCAATCACTTTTTGGGCCTGAAAGTTAATGATTTTCCATTGTTTTTAAGCTCATGTAAGCGACCACTTGACGCATTCTCTAATCTCTATGTTAGCTGTGTGCACTGTGCTACTTTGAATATACGAAAAACTTTAGTAACAACATGAAACTACTCATGGCGTAACTTACTGAATGCAATAAATTATCTTCCAAAAAGTAGATGTGCCCGAACCTCTTCTCGGAAGAAGCCCCGTGTGGTTTTTAAGCGACCACTATAAGTCTTTGCATTTTGGGTGGTTGCTTACGGGAGGTTCGAATGTATGAAACACTTCATACAACTGCAATGCACGTTACACCTCTTACTCCCCTGTACTGCGGACACCGAAGCCCAGTCCGTATTAAAGCAGTTTCACTGTGCTAATAGCCGTTGAGCGTGGGCTTAATGTTACCTTCTCTCAAATCAGCGGCATTTACAGTAGATGACATTTGATCTGATATTTTCTTTTGGAATTATACAAAATTTCAGTGAATTTGCAAGAAGTTGCTGCTCTTGCAGCTATAACATTGTGCGCAATGGCTGCGAAGCATTGTTTGGTCAGGCTTTTTACTGCCTTTCTATCTGCCGAACAAAGGGAACTAAAAACCGATAATGCATGTGTGCACTTTGCAGTACTTTTAAGGCATGTCGTGAAATGTACAGTGCTATAAATTGCTGGTTTAAATTTGTAATCGCCAGCAAAATATAGCCTCTTCTCGAACTGCTCTTTCTTTTTTACTTCTACTGAAAATGTTAACCAAATTTCACGATCTTCTACACTCGAGCTGTACGCGAGACTCGGATCCTTCACGGACAATGGTTTTAGCCCAAAACGGCCGGGTTTGCAGCTGCCTCAACATGCATTGCCCTGTAAAACAGAACGTTTTGCATTCGATGGCCACTTTATTTTAAACTTAAGCTCGCCCATGACCTTGTATCGCGCTATTTGTTTTCTAATGACGAATTTCGGTCGTTAGTGTCTCATGTGCAAATTGATGAAAACAGCCAACTGAACCACCTCCTGGAAAGTCTCGGTCAGAATTGAAAAGTAATGTCCTGAATACACGTTACGTTATATATAAAACAACCAGGCAGATAGGTCTTTGCACCATCATCTGCTTTTCAGTGGGCGACACAAGGTTTTGATGAAATTGGTAACAATGGTGTTATTTTGAACAGTTTCCACTCTGGAATTGGGCTTCATCAATCGGCGAGCAGTGTCAACCACTGAATCACGTGCCAGAGGGCTTCCACCAATCACAGACCAGCCTAGGCCAGGAAACAGAAAAGTTGGATTAAGAGGTGGTAGACAGGAAAAACAACAGCTCTGTTGGGCCAGGAGCTGGGCAGGAGTCCGCGCGGAACAAACAAACGTTCACGCTAAAGGTTGCACGGTTTGTACTACGCATAATAGAAGAAGTCACCTGGGCCCTTTGAAAAACTCAGGCTTGAAAATTGCACACAAAAACAAAGTGTTAGCGATGAATGAAAAAGAGGCAGTGTTATTTAAGAGACTAAAAGGAATCTACGCAAACTCTACGGAAAAGACTTTACGGGTTCAGCGACTTCAGAATAATATTAATTCATTACAGTCGAGAACTCTTCACTCAGAAATAGATTATAGTTTAAGAGAGTTTAAAAAGAAACAAGAAGATGACAAGAGGAATAGATCAGAACTCAAACGAGTCCGAGAAAGGTTTTCAAAGGATAGAGAACACCGTCGCAAGAATTCTTACGTGAGTTTAAGCGCACTAGAGTGTCCACAAGTGTCCCGGCAGGCGTATGGGCTCCCCGAGGATGGCCATGAATATAGACAGTCTAGCGTGATGCAACATGCTCAAGAAAAGCTGCGTGATATTTGGAAAAATGCTATGAAACGCGCTGTCATTGTCGATAAAATGATAGGTGTGATGAAAAAAGAGAAAGAGCCGTTACCTCAGATTAAAGTACGGAGAAAAAGCATGGCTCAAAAAGAAGCAAGGTCCCCCAGTCCAGTAAAAGAAGGTAGGCCAGAGTTCTGGTTAATTTAGGCCCCGTCGACACTAACGCGTTTTCGTTTGAAAACGCATACGGATCGATGCGTTTAGGCCTTCCGTCCACACTAATAAGCTGAGCGCGTTTTCATCGGAAACGCATCTATTTGAAAAAGCTCTTGAAAGTGGATCAAACGAAAGCGCATGGCCTATCGTATTAGTGTAGAGTGTCCAAAAACGGTCGAAAACGCATCAAAATGAAAACGATGACCGAAAATATTGCACGCGCGTGTGTTTGTAGCATGCACATTGTTTTCAAACCTTTTAGTGTATAGCCGAAAACGTATCAAAGCCGGGGACGTATATCGATCGATGTGTTGTCGATGACAACTGAACACATACTTTTGAAAAGGCATAAGTGTGGACAGGTCCTTAGTTTTCCATACTTGTCACTACTTTGACCAGGAACTCAAGTTATATGTAAGGAGTCACATCAATGAGATGTATTTTCATATTCAATAAAGACCTAATAGCCGACACTTACAGACACTTGTTAACGTCCCCTTACGTGCAATACAAAGTTTCAGACATTGACATTCCTGTCAGTTTTTGTACTTGGGATGAATAGTTAAAAAAACACAGAGCAAAATTAGTCAGATATCTAATATCAAAAATTGTCCAAAATCCTATTTCTACATAATTTCTCGGTCTAAGATAGCTTAGGGCTCCAAATCCGCGCAATGGCCCTCTTCCATTTGTATTTCATGGATATTTTCATTGGCCTAGAGTTTTTAGCGGTTAAATTAAGATTAGTTCTCACTGTCAATGATCATTTTTGTAGCGCTCCAAGAGAGAGACTCCATGGAAACAGTGAATCAGCTTGAAGTGGTTCTTGGAGAAATTGATGCTATGTCCACAGGTACGACTCGCAAAATATGCTACAAACTTTTTGTCTAGCCTATAAGTCCTGATATTATACGAGGCTCCGCGTGATGTTCGAAGCGAACTATAACACTGCTTAAAATTCTTATTTGTGTTTAAAAATAACTGGCTGATTGTACGAGTGAATTTCTCGAGGCGTCTCATCTTTGGAAAATCATGGTAGTGACGAATTTTGTGTTCCACTCTCCCACCGAAGTAACGCTGCATTTTTGAAAAAAACTTATCCCTCTTACTATACTCTACAGTCTATCGACCCTCAGAAAATCCTTTAGTCTGTCATACACCGAGTCAGTGTGTAAGATTGTCAGTCAGCCCGGTATAAGTCGTTAGTTTGTCAGTTAGTCCGACAGAGAGATATAGTTATTTACTTCAGTAGTCAGACAGACGTTAGACCCGTCGGTTTTTCACTCAGGCAGTAGGTTCGTAAGACAGTTTATCAGCCAGACAGTAAAGCGGTCAAGTCAGACAAGGACAGACAGACAGTCAGTTCTACAGTCGATGGAACCAGTCAGTTAGTGAGTAAACTATCCAAATGGATGGGTCAATCACTCTCCTCTCAGCTCTTTAATGTTTTTTGTTTGCTATGGTAAGTTAGTGACATTTGTTTCATTTCAATTGCAGTGATATCAGAATCAGATGAAGATCTTACGGACACTGAAGAAGAATTTGATTAACGTTCTCCTCCAATATTCATAATATAAAAGTTAAAGATACAAAACTGTGCGCAAAAGTTAAGCTTAGCAAAGGAACGTCAATTAACTTCTTACCTATGTCTTTTCCGTATCATCGTATACCAAGGTTTGAAAACAGTTCTAACTTGCCCAGAGTATTTACTAGGAATATTATTTTTTGTAAGGCCTACAGGTTTTCTACATATAACCGATTGTCTCTCGGGATAAACAGATAACAAATTATTTATTTAAAAATAATTTAAATATAAATAAAGAAAGATTAATTGATTGAGTTAACTGTTGTTTTGGAGTTACTAACGGAAAAATGTTCAGTTGAAAGGGCGGGGTTCTTCCTTCAATTCCCAGGGCAGATTTGCTCGAACGGGAAGGTCACCATGATCTCTTACATGCTCTGTTAACAGTTAACTCTGGATTATAACTTACTCTCGTGCTTCGAAGAGAGCGACCAAGGAGTTTGAATATCCGGGTGAGCTTGGCTATTTCTGAAAAAAAAAAAAGTTATTTTCGTGCGTCTGGAATCATGTAAGACTTAAAACATATTGGTTGTTTATAAAGATTTCACACAGGCTGTTGAATTACTTTGTAAGAGGCCTTTGCTTTACCGGAAATGTATTCCGTTTTACAGTCGTTACTGAGACGAAGAAGGCGGAATACGCATGGACCAACTCTACGACGAAGATAAGAATTCTGAAAAATATGTTGTGGTTCAATTTTATTCTTGGTTTCAAACTCGCTATCATACATACATCACCATACCCAAAAACAATGGGAAATAAAATGAAACTAGGGATACAGTTGAAACCCAACTTTACAGCTACATGCAATTGTATTGATTACAGTTACAGTTGTCAGGGGTTTGCAATTCTAAGGGCTTTCAGGTCTTTCAGCTCGATTGAAAAACGCCTAAAAACAAGAGATACGACTGTACTGCACGGTTCTTAAGGGCCATTAGCTTTTGGAAATATTGCCGTAAGACGCCGTTTGAAGCCAGTCGAGCCGTTTTATGGTCCCTAAAGAACCAGACCTGCCCGAGACATTGCTTATAAGATGAGCATTACGTTACCGTCTGTTTCTGATACTATATGGCAGCTTCGGAAGCCCTGTCAAAATTTCTAGACTTACCTTTGGCTTTCTCTCCTTTCCGCCCGCTTTTTTTATTTTTGTGTCCCCGTTGTTTGCTGCGCATTCACTAGGCTTCATGTCGATGTGAAAAGTTTCCACTAAAATCTCGCAGATCGTGAAATTATCAGAAACGAAGTACGGGTGGTTTATACCGGAACAAGAATTATATTCTAGTCAACTTTAGGTGTTTTTTGGCCTTTTCCTCCGGTCTGTTTGGACCATGTTCATTCGGGTATCACTCGAATGTCAACATCCCGCTCTAAACGTTAGGTGTCAAAGTTGTGTCCCGGCAGTGGAAAACTGATGACGTCACAAGTGGTACGTAAAGGCGGTTACGGGTGGTTCAGTTGTGATTGGGGTTAAAAAAATTCGTATGAGATCAAGCCAGAACGTTAACTCCCTCGTTTTGGCCTAAAAAGGGCTAATAACAAATGTCTTGCAATTTCAGGATTGTTGTATTTCGTGACTCACTGTTGAACCGACTCAGGTCGATTGAATTAACTTGGCTTGTGTTTTGATGTTAATCAACGGATCTTTTTTCTACTTGTGGACTGCTAGAAGACTAGACACTCAAATAAACTTTACCGACCGTTACAGACTTATGTAAATTTTTAGTATAAAAGTGAAACGTTTAATCAAAAACGAATTTCTTCTCCGTAATAAAACTTTTTTCAGCAACTCTGCAGAGTGTCCAACTTGATTAACCACCATGTACAGGTTAACACAGTTAGAACACCTCGGACAGGCTGCTTGATCTACAATAAAAAATTGTACATGAAATACAAATAATTTGAAGCCTTTAATGTCGTTAATTAGACGGGACGACCAAATAATAACACGTGAAAAGTTCATTCACCATTCTTCGCCGAGTTGAAACTGTAAGGATCGCCTCATTGAACGATAATACGTTATTCGGCGTGCAGATGACAAATTCCCACTCGTGCATAGTGTCAGTCAATGTTTTTGGAACGCCGAAACTGAACTGATGAGCGCAGGAGTTCGCCCATTGTGGGGACACATGATTAAGCCTCCCCAACAATGGCCGGTCATTTTCGTGAATAACGCGAGTTTGTCTTTCCTTTTAACAAAGAAATTTCTACAAAGCGTTGATTTATTTGTTGAGTCTGGAACAATTGGTGCGGTGACTCTCACCAAGCAAAACACGTGCATGTCTTTAATTGTTGCTTGTTTTATGCATAATTGCCTTTAACATTAAAGACGCGTCAATTGGGTTTGTGGCACGCTTCAGCGATGGGGACATAAACTTCTTTCTTGTGTTTTTACCTGTTGGACATCCTAAATGTACTTCGTTCGGCCAAGTTTTGCTCATCAACGACTTTTTCCAGATATGCGACAATTTTGTTAATCCTTGAATTTGCTCGTCAATGCCCTTGTTGACCTTTCACAACAGAGTCTTTTCATGTCAGGCAAGGGGCAAATTAAATTCAAATTTAGAAGACAATAATTCAGCACTTTTTCGGCTAAGAGGGCTGGGAGCCTTTGTCGTTTGCTATTGATTGGAGCTTAAAATTTCATTTGGACAAAGAGCACGGTTTCTGCAATTTTCAGTACGACACATGAGCCAGTCTGTCCGCCTGTTCAGCTCGGTGAAGTGCGCTAAGTGCTAGTTGTTGTACCACATAAGCCTGCAATTTTTTCGTTATACGGCTAATTTGACTGGTATGCTATTTTTATCACTATAAATAATGTTATTTTTTCCCAAAATATACTTATCATGCTGTTGACAGATAATTTATCCCCAATAAAATGACGGAAATTCAATTAAAAAGTCGTTTGTAGTTTCTCTTAAGGCGTTTGGTTTATTTAATTGTTTTTGCTGTATCAGAGTTTATTTTACTGAAAGTTTAATACATTATGTTCGTAAAAGTTACCGTCACCTGATTCTAAAAAGCCTGCGGCTACGAGAATTATTTTTAGTTCTGTTTTCGTGATATTTTCCCTTTGCCTAAATCAGAAAAGGTAAGGTTTCGTCAGAATTGTTTTCGTAAGAATTAGAAAGATTATTGTCTGCACATCCTATAACATCTGATACTTTATAGTCTTAAATGGTGACATTTCTTATTCCTATTGATCTTAAAACTTAAGATCATTGGATTAGAAAATTGCAAATTCAAGGTAAAAAGCAGGGCTTCACGAATCACTATTTTCTTATTTTCAGAGAGGCTTTCTCATTGCCAAATTTAGGCAAAGTATTAACTGAAGAAATAGACGCTTGTTCTTAAGAAATGTTTACAGGTTAATGTTGCAAGAATGGACGATGTTGTCACTCGTCTTCATTTACGTTCGCATCAGACGGCAGAATTATACAACTTAAGTAATGCCAGATGGCGTGATGTCTCCTTGCCTTGTAGCTTATCCCAACACGTACGATAACTTTACGTTATAATAAATGTTTTTGACTGCACGAGAACAAAGAAATGCTCAGAGCCTGTATCTTTTCTCGAAAACCCCGATAAAGGGTCATTTGCTAATGTATTGTTACGTAGCGCGGAAAATCGCTGAAATACATCATGAACACAGACAATTATAAGCTCTATTAAATTACTTACCAGCTTAGTAATTGCAAAATCTCTGGTTGTTTTTCTCGTGGGAAATACTCTTATGCCGTGGCGCAGATTAGCTCGCAAATTAAGGCAACAATCGTCTCAACAAGGCCGACTTCATGAAGTCGTTTAAAAACAAAAGCACGGCTAGTTGCTCGTCACACCTTCACAGCTGACGAGCGCTTTCAAAGGAAAAGAAATTTTACACAACCTAAATGGGTTAAGCATTTAAGTGGGTAAAGAGGGAGGAAAGTAGTTATGCTCTATTGCAATTATGTCACCTTTTGGTGGGAGAAAACACAGAAGAGGCGGTGTTGATACCGGCCTTGAAAAGTGTTTAAATCGCGCGGATCTACCGTAATTGAGTTATACTCAGTCATCGATGATTATTTAATGACTTGGGTTATGACAAAGTTATCCCTTTAGATTATTTGAAAAAGTCACTCAGTTTAACACATCACTTTTAAATATGTTCAATATGATCAATTAAAGGCGGCCATACAAATAATTGAGTTTTTGTTACAGAAGTCAATAAGACCGCAAAGCATTCTGAATGCCACGTGGTTGTCATGGTAGTGTAAAGTGGAGAACTCCTCGATTGTTTCGCTTTAATAGCGCGCTTTGGAAGTTCATGTTAGCGCCAGAATCTATTCTTGCCTATCTTTTTTTTTTAAAAAAATCGATTTTTAACTGTCATGCTTAGATTTTTTCCTTGCATTCTTTGTTGAATGTTGGATGCTGGTGTGAACGGCTTCTAAATATCATTCATGAGAATGCCTTCAACCAGTATATTCTCAGGGGATCGCCTAGCACGCAGTAGGGTTAACTGACTGAATAATCATTCAAAGGGATGCCTCTGTCGTGAGAAAACTTGTCGCTTAATTATTAGTTTGGCTTTCCCACTGTGGTTGACGTATTAAGACTGAATATGTGCTGAGCATAGCTCATTGGACACTTCGCGAGACATGAAACAGTATCTTGGCCTTAACAACGCAGTAATTTACAACTTGCGATTACAAAGACAACTGTGTACAACTGTGTAATTCCTTGGACAAATAAATACCTATAAGAGCTAGTAAAATTTATTGTTCAATGATTATTTGTTCAGATGTTTTACTCGGCTGTTACAAAACACTTTTCCAGGCACAGTTTGGGCCTCTTAGACAGAGTAAAATAACCAATTTTAAGTACATTACTGTATTCGATTATTTCCTGGTATGTTTTCACTCGCAAACGAGGTAAAGTGACTGCTTTTTGTACACTACGTTTCCTAACACACAATTCTTCTCTTTGTTATTCTTCCATCTAGCAACGAACATAAGAACTTGAAGGTGTTTCTTGCTGTGCGTAATAGGTTTCTTTTTGTTTTTTACTTAAGTTGAAGCCAGGTCTGCATCTTACCCGACTGTTTAAAAAAACTCTTTGTTAAATGCAACTCGAAATCAAGTAAAAATGTCAATGAAAAAATATACTTTGACTTTTGAAGGGCACCCTGGTTCTCTCTTTGGACAACGATCCAGAATTTCTTCCATATATGTGAATCATGATTTGGTGGAATTACAACAGCAGGGAATATTTTATATGTTAAAATACTGTTCTGTTTTTCCTTACGACTTCGGAAATCAACTTCCACTGGGACTTAACCTGATGGAAGGATGATTTAATCATTAAACGTTATTTTTTCTTTTCATTTACACCTCTGTGCCTTAGCGTCGACTGTTTATCTCGTGCTTCTTAAAATTCCTCTTTTATTTTAAGTACGTGTGAAGTTAGTACTAATTTAATTAATTTCAAAAATAGTTAAAAAAAATAGCGATTAGTTTGTTTGTGTAATCTAAGTCCTGAAAGACTAAAAAACCTACAGAAAACTTCAGCTGCTGGGCGACTAAAAAAAAGATACAAGTTTTTGTCATTCAGCATTTGCCGTCCCAGTACGATGATATTTTAATCAAGAATAACTCTATAAATGAACAAATTGAAGCATTTTCCTAATAACCCCGACAGCAGTTCATTCTCATATTTATCCCACGCAGAAATTAATGGCCTTCGACAGTTCGCTCGGTGATCAGCCAAAAATTCGATAAGGGAAACTCAAATATCCTGTGTGCAAAATAAGCAAAGACTTAATTTGAACTTGTGCGCCTCACATACTTATTTTGTCAAAAACATTTAACGATGTCCTTCGCAGAATAGTTTCTAACGGGTATAAATTTTTCATTAACTCCTGTATTAACTAGAATTTATTTCCATTGCTTGGAGGCAAAGGCCGTAAATGACTTTTTAAAGGCCAGATAAAGTTAAATTAGATCCAAAATTACAATTTGATAGAAATTAAATTATATCTAACTAAACACTCGTAAAAAAATTAGTGTTGCTTGAGTTCACATAGGCAGTGAATATTATTCCATTAAAATTTAAAAGTTTTTCAAAACAGTTTCGTGTTCACTTTATATCTTCAGAGCAATGATTTGTTTCCAATTGATTTTTGATTCAGATGAGTTAGAGATAAGAAAATTTTTTGAAAACTGATTTTTAAGTACAGTACATAATTGAACTCAGTTGCTAAAATATTTTTTAATTTTCAGCAGGAGGCAGGTGGGATGAATGTCTGTTTTCAGTGGTATTGACAACAATTGTTGTCAATGCGTTATAGTTATTAACTTAAACCTTTGTCAATTTTTCTCCCAATTTGCCCCTAAGATCTTTCTTGATGGCCATGTATTTCCTTATAATGTTTGTTTTTTTTCCCAAAATATTCAATACTATATATGTGTCAAGACTTTCTAAAACTTTTCTGTCCCCTCTAGCATTATACTAGGGTCAGTAACACAGTTCATTGCAAAATAATAGGAGGCGTGGCGGATTGAAAATACGAGAGTTCACCTCCGCTTGTAGACGGCGATGCTTATCATTCCAAGACCAAGACTGGGATTCGACACTAGAGCCACTCAATCAGAGACCCTGAGATCCGTGACGAAAAAAACCCTCCCAAAAATTGTTGAACCATAATATTTAGAGAACTGTTTGTGCCTGGTATAAAGAAAAGTCGTTTAACTTAACTTTGCCTTTAGATTACATAAATAGCGAAAAATGTTTTAAAGAGTATCTATTCATATTTTTACGGTTTGAAAACTATTTCAAGTTGTCCCACTAAATTATCCCTTCAAATGCATAAATTATTCAGTTTTTAAGTTTCAAAAGTCTTTATTTATCTTTAGCAAACGTGTTCATCCCAAGCATATTTACAATCTTTTATACTTTTTCTTCAAGTTGGCAGGCTATGATTTAACTTCAAATTTATGTACAGTCAAAACTTTGAAACTCAGTCATTCAGCAAAGGTTATTTTTCTCTGCTTATTTTCTTTAAAGTCTCATTATTACACTTGTTTGTGCGCATTAATTGACAAGCTGCCTTGAATGCCTTGAAGTGCTTTAAGTTTATTCCATCGGGTTCAATTCCAAGTTATTTTCAACCAGTTGCACGGTTTAAAATATTACCTGTTTATTACAAATTGAGCTTTGTTATATATCGATAACTCATGTCTTTTGACTAACCATTTATCCAGAGACAAGGAAAACATGGAGAAATGTAACGAATGCAAACAGCGGATAAATATCAATTAAGAGTTGTTCATGCCTTCATTCCTTAGGTTTCGTAGAAGAACCTTAAAGCTAAGAATATGACATGAACCCTTTTTTTGTCTTTTTCAGAAACCTATCATTTCAAAGAAGAACTTCTATATTGCGCCATTATTTCTTTGTTTCCCGAGGAGGGCGATCGCGTATGATAAAAATCGCACGGTTTAGAAAAAGAGAGAAATACACTCTCAAGTATTTGATTTCCCAGATAAAAACTGTCAATGTCATTGATGAGGAATATGAAAATGTCTTTCATAAAATCACCCCAAATGGTCACTTTCGTCTTTCTGCACTTGGCCACTACTCAAACCATGGCATTCACTCAGACTTAATCCACCCGACGAACTTTTCCCTTGTGAAGACGCCTTCTCTTCGGCTTGTTGTCTCTTCCACTTCGTCCTTCTATTTTGGAACCAAACTTTAATTTGCGTCTCAGAAAGGTTTAGAAACGATGCCAGTTGTTTGCGTTCAGTTCCCACGATGTAGTGATTTTTATCGAAGGCGTTTTCCAAGTGAAGAAGCTGTGTTGGTGTGAAAGCAGTTCGGATTCGTTTAGGTCTGCGACATGCCACAAAGCCTTTCGAAAAAAGACAGCAATTGTAAGAAATTGGTTTACCTAAAAAACCTCTACAAAGAATCCGTCTAAAAATCAGCTCACATTTACCAAAAACACTTTTTGAGACAAAGAAGAGATTTGTGTTTCTAATTGGCGCAGTTATTTTTGGGCTTCCTGACAGAGTAAATTGGTGATTTTCATCGAGAGAAAGTGGTAGAAAATTCTCATTACTAAGTTAAATGCACTATACTCTGTAGGAAAATGAACCCTTATGCGTATCATCGGAGGATATCACTTTTAATTAATTTTAGTCAAAATTTTAAAAGTTTGCAGTTTTTCAAAATGTCTTGCCTAGAGGAGAAAGATAAAAATTCATGATGAAATTTGACGAAAGCCTGAAGGAGATAAAGGGTATAACATGCGGGCTAAAAAAAATTATACTCTTGAAATCAAAGATTTTGGTTTGATTATGGGTTTCTTATCTAAGGAATTCAGATTAAGCGCTAGAGAAAAGTAGAATAGCTGTGAATTGGCCTCACCACTGTGTAAAGTACCGGCAGTGTAGCTGCAGTTCAAATCGTGCACGTAGCGATGACTTGAGGCACAAGGATAGAATGAAAACGATCCCGAGTTGTAGGCGGACAAACTGTGAAGAGGATGAGTGTCAAATCTCACGGCCATGGGGTAATCTGTTTGAGGTTTGTAGCTTGTATAGCTTTGGTTGTTGGTTGGTTGAAGAGCTGAGTTTGGTCTGTACATGGAGTTGAGAAATGATGATTGCGACCCTTCATATGCGTGCATTTTTGGCAGACTAGTTTTGGGCTGTGGTCGGAGTGATCTTCTCTTTCGAGCTCAAGCAAACAGTGACTACTTTTTTACAAGCAATCCAATTATATAGCGTACAATTTAATTATTATAACAATGCATTGTTCCCATTTTCAATTAATGACTTGGAACTAATTAAGAGAATAAGCGGCCAAAAATTAAAAACAAGCTGCCGGATGCCTCATAGTTATGAAAACTGGGAAATTTGGAAATTAGCTACGAGGTAAATCGTCCACTGAGAAATCAATAAACACTACTCAACAATTTGAAGCCGAGCAATCATCTTGATCAACAACCGAGTTGAGCGAGTCATTTGTGATTTTACTTTTATTGACGTCCAAACTTTATTAAGCCAATGATCGCCTCAAACAGCTGATGAAAATTTTAAACAGGGAGAAAATACTATTTTCATTGATATCAAATATAAACATGACAAGCAAATTCGGATGTGTTGTTTCGCGCAAATTCTTCGTTCAATAAAGTAAGACACGAGACAAGTTAATGAAGGTAGTCTCAAATTAACTTCCAGTTAAGATATGATGCGTCCGGGTTATGCAGTGTGAAACGATAATAAAGGTGTCAAATAATTATAAAAGTCCAAAAAGCGCAGGATTTTAAGGGTAAAAGCTACAAATAGTGATTATAAAAAAGAACGTAAAAGTCATCAGATATTCGTTCATCGATCTTTGTTTCATAAGCTTTCAAACCCTGAGCGGTGTTTTTTTTCAATAAAAACCACCATATGGTAAACTGAATTTAGCTTCATTACATTTTAATAATTTCCCGTCGAATCTGTTTTAAAATCCACTAAATAATGAATTTCACTTAAGCACTGAAGTTTAGGGCATTAACACAGAAATATAGCTTCGCCGCGCGACTTAATTGTAGCTTTCAAGACTGCAGTATTCTGTCATACCGATATGTTAAGAGATTGCGTTTTGGTTACTTCGTAGTCTTAACTTATTAGCGCTCTACAAAAGACTAGCTTTGTTTATTTGAACAAAGATGGCCCGTGTTTTATAAAGAAAGGCATTCGGTGTTCACAGTTCATTTATTTAAGCTAAGTAAATTTCAATTAGGAAATATCCGGTAGCTTTTTGATACTTTCTCTTCACAAAGTGAAAGTGTTAGCGAACTATCGTTTCTTTTAATTTTGTTATTAACATAACCTTCAGTCCTTTTCTATGGACATATTTTGTGTGGGCAGTCTTTCTTAAACAAGTATTTCTTTCCCCAAAATATTTTCTTTGTAATATTATTTTAATGCCAAAAAAGGGGAAAAAAGATGTGATTTAATAATCTCGTGAACAATTCTTTAAAGTAGCTGACTCGAATTGCTCTTAGTTTTTGTTCACGGTAAAAAATAAACTTTATCCGCAATCGAATGCTTTCTAGGTCAGTTATAAGTGGCTTGAAATAATTCCTTTTTTTTTTTGCACTTTTCCTTTTTTACGCTGTTCAAACTTTAATGAGATCTAAAAACATTTTTCAAACCCTTAAAAGCAAATCTGAAATGATACTTTAATGCCGAAGTGATTATTATTTTTGTTTATTTCACTCGCTTACAGTGTGAGAAAACCTCTACTTAAATCCATGGGTTAATCGACTTCTTTGCCTTAAAGTTGCGGTAATTTCATGTTATTACATGACCGGTCTATATGGATATTATCACACGCGCTATACTAGCTGTTTTGTCTCCATAAACATAGAATATGAATGAGGCCATAAGCGCAGCTTTACGGTAAAATTATCGCACTAAAGTTTGGTCAAATTAAGGAAGATGACCCACTACTGCGATTGAAAAGACGCGATTGAGTTGTTTTACAATGGTGAAAAATAAAACAGGTCTAGGGGGTATACGAACTCCTACCTGCATGAAAAAAATGCTGCCTTTTAAGTTATTATTTTTAAATTAATTCCTGTGTAAAAGAACATAAAAATGAAACGGCTGATGTGTAAAACTCCTATCCCTTCCTCTTGGACGATACAACGAAGAGTCGGTAAAAATGTTTTGCTTCTGCCTTCTCTGAGGTGAAATACTTTTGTAAAAATTGGGTGTTTTTTCTCAGTTTTTGTTTCACACAGGTGATTTAGAATTGCTTCCAATCAATCTTGTTACGTAATATCATATAACTGAAGTCTTTTTTCTTCTTTGTCGAGAATCAGCGACATTATCTTTCGTTCTTTTTTTCACATAAAAGATTTATGATATATTGTAATTGAGTTAAGTACGCGCTTCCGTGCTCTAAAGGTTTTGCAGATTTCCATTTTCTCTTCATGGGAAAACAACATCTGCCCTTCGCAGTTCCGCAAACATGCGTCCGTACATTTTTCATAAACTTGTTTATACAAAATGCAAACATGAGCCAAACAACGCCATTTAGCTCACTATCACGGGCAAAAGAGATTTGAAGTTTCTTAAACCCGAATAAAAGAAGGATTACTTTTTTGACGACTCAATCTGACTGTCGTTAAACAGGCCAACACCTTTATTTTCCATCAACCCTTGAGTTTACTTTATTTGCGAGGCTATAAAGATTCAAAATTTTAATCGATTAGATGTGCATAAAGCAATAAAACCTGTTTCACTGCTATCTAAACTTTTATGGGGTCAAAAGAAAGTAGTGTAGGATTTTGAAATCATCCAGATGCAGAAAATTAGACCCAGACAATAGATAAGATCGAAAAGACACAAACTGTGTCCTAAAAAAATTTTCACTGCCTCATCTGCTACTCTATGTATCAGTAAATCATAGATTACTAAACTGAATTTGAAAGAAGCAAAAAAGTTTGGCATTATGTCCTTAAGATTAATCAATATCTCAAATGTCCTCACAACCAAGCCCAGTTTACAAGCATGGAACAGGTGACAGTATCAATTCCTTCTGATTTAACACTATATAGTAACATTTCAGTAACGAGAAACTGTTATTCAGGAGAATAAACATTTTGATCTGGGTGATGACAAGTTTAAAATGACATTCAAGAACAAAACCATGCATCATTCGCAAGATCTTTTTAATGACAAGATTGGCGTCAGTCAAAATTCAAACGTGTACAAATGTGGAAACAATCTTATTAGCTAACCCCCGGATGTAAGCATTCGCGTCCTCTCATTGGCTAACCAATACTAGTCACTTATGATGGCAAAAACTAAGAGCTTGCTTACTGCACACTGGATCCAAAGCAAATGATACTTTGATTTGAATTGACTTCGCTTTAAGTCATGCCCCTTAAACCGTAGAAAATCTTTCCAACTTTTTTAATAGACCTTTGTCACGCGGCGACCATTTTGTCTCAGGAGATTTAAAAAGATTTGTTTATGTACGGCTAGCCTCCTAGAGTATTGGGGGTTAAAAAAAAAGATGAAGAAACTTGTCCCTTGTATGATCAAGGAATAATGTGCACTTTCGCTCACGTAAGTGGACTTTGCATGTGGTCGGTCCGTCATTTAGTTGAAAACTGAAAAACAGTTGACTCAACAGTGTTATTTCAATAGAAAAAAAAGGAAAAAAAGAGAATAAAGAGACGATGTCTGTTCGCATTGATACTGAGTACAGAATCATTTAAACACATTCCTTTGAATTATGAACTGTCTTTCTTTCAAGGATATTTTTATTACTAAATGTATTCTTCGTAAACTAAATTGTATGAAGAACCTGTGTCGAGAGCGTTTCAACCAGTACCTTTCGCCCAATATTACTATAATATATGTTAGATGATTGGTCCGGTTGCTAAAATCTGTATCCCCCTTTTGCCGTTTTGCTCTTTTTTCGCTAGAAGTTCTCTGCACGTGACAGTGTATTGAGAATGGGCCAAAATTTCTTAGCAAAAGGGGGATGATGGTTGTATTGGTAAAGCCAGGGAGAGTTTTAGTGATTCGATCCAGAAATACGTTAAAAATCGTACGATATTATAACTAGATATTAATAGCAAATAAAACATATACTTAATTTTATACTGATATTCTCCAAAGACTGTAAATGAAAATTCGAGATTCAAATGGCAGAAATGAGCACCTTTTCCATTGAAAGAATAACACTATATGGTTTCAAAGCTCGATCAGCCTCTGTTCTTAACAACTATTTATTCTTTCTCCTATCACGGACGTCATTGTGTTTTATTTTGGACACCCTTGTTCCCTTTGGCGAGCTTTTTTTTGAAATTTAATTCTGCTTTTTTCATTTTATTCCTTTCAAAGGATCCGAAATTCTCTCCCTTTAAAAATGAACTAAAAGTATAGGTAATCATATACATTACTTAGCTATTTAAAAGTTGCTTGAATGATCGTTAACTCCAGACTTACAACTTCCCATAATCAATACCTCACGAAAAAAGTTTTGTTTTTTAATTACATTTTTTTTTTCTGTTCATAAATAATGAACTATTTAAGTAACAGCGGGGCTTCTGGTAACATGTAAAATGTGGTCCATTAAAATGTTGTTAAGTGTAAAAAGCATTTAACTCATCAACCACTCCTTTTTACTTTGCAACAAACGCAAATGCTGCTGTTTTGTGAAATTTCTATGCTCCTAAAGTTACAATAATATTGTCTAGAAATTTCTCATTCAATTTTCATTTCACTTTGAGAGCTCAAGGAGATTTATCTGGTTCATCTCATAAATATCTTTCTTTGTATTTCTTAAACAATAAAATGATACATGCTTCAAATGATAAATCATATGAATCAACTTGTACCGGCTGGAAAGTATTTGTTTTGCGAAAAATGGAAAAATTATCGTGAATACAGCATCGAAGAAATAAAATGCCCCGAATAGATGTGAATTAGCCCTCAGGCATGAAATACACAGTTTTAGCGAAAAGTAGGAACTTATGAAAATAAATATATCTGTCACAGTTTCATATATTCATGCGTGTATTTTTTTTTAAAAAAATATTAAATGACTACTTTTTTTCTACCAAACATTTATCCCCTTACTTTTTCCTATAGTCATGAAGCTTCTTTCTCTTTACAGTTAAATTCATCTCTGTTCAGCGATTTAGACCTCTAGTGTTTTCTCGATAATGCAAACACGTGAAAACATCGGGGATATTAAAATGTCATTGTCTAATTCAGTACGCCGTTTGAATAAGACTCTTTGTTCAAGAGCTAGTTATTGTTTGCAAACGGCGTGAATAAGTCTCGCTCAATTGAGCAAAGTGATTCTTATTTGCCCGCTTTTTAGATGCCTTTTATTGGTTCTCGAATTTTAACGCATCCCTAAGTATTGAATTTTATTTGCTCTGCGCCCGGAATACCTTAATTCGAGCCCGGACTGTAACGCGGATTAGTAATCGCGGTACCAACTCTATCATTTAAAGGCACGTTTACTTTCACCATTTACTTGTGAAAATTACAAGATTACAGGGTTTGTCTCCACAAAGTTGGCGAGTGCATTGTTTCAATAATGGGAAAGCATTTGGTGTTATTTAAAGTTTGATTGTTTTATTGGTACAAAAAGGAAACCTGGCTCCCACGGGAAACTATTTGCTAAATTATAGCTGTATGTGAAAGAACTGGAAAGAAGGGAAGTGGTAGAAAAAGGAGGAAATGAGGAGCAACATAGTACACTTTTTCACGTAAGCGTTATTTTGTCTGTACTTTATTTTGGGATAGGTTTTGAGAAAACAATTATTCTGTGAAGGTACCTTTTCGAAAAACTGTAAATGCTGGGTGTGGTCAACCCAGTTCGAGTTAGAGGAACTAGAGGAGTTTGAATTGTTCACTTCGCAGCCGACTCATTTAAGCTAGATTAGCTGAGTTAAAGGCGATTTTACCGTCACCTTTAGCCCAAAAAGGGGTGTTGCCTAGGAGCTGAATTTGAATGATCACACATAAGAATTTCAGCTCGGACGCTCTGCATAAACTGAGGCAAGAGATGCTGGACTCCTCCCATGGACTTCACAATTATAGGTTTCATTAAAATTTCTGTCTGGCTCATCTAATAAAATGTTGTGGCTCGCGTCTTTAGGCCTCGCTTTCAGGCTCTATTTTTATACACTAGGTTCCCCCACAAGTTATTTCTTTTTCAATGCTCTTGGCAATATACGAAGTATAAAGTATTAGTGAGCAACGATCATTGCACAGATATCGACAGAGACCTCCTTTTTAAGATTCTGACAAATCCTGCCAGAGTTAAACTCATATTCCCCTATATTAAATCTTCTATTTCTGGAAAGTTAGCCAGCGGCAATTCCATGGTAGACAAAGACGATAAGGTTGGAAATAAAGCTAAATATAGGAAAGAAAGGAAAAGGAAATAAAGATGGCAAAAAAGAAGGGTCGAAAAAGTCCCGAGATTTTGGCTTATGCGTATGCGCGAAAAACAAACTTTAGACCAGTTTCAAGGCTGAAGTGTAATGCTGGTTTTCATTGTCACGCTATAAAAAAGAAATATCAAAACCGTTCAATAGATAGAGTCCAGAATCTGGGAACTAAAGGAGATTAATATCCTATCATATATTCAGTGATATTCAGAGAAATGATTTATTCAAATCAAGAGGTATTATTCTCTCTTGCTCAAATGTATAGGGCTATGTATGGAGACGCCAAGCTGGTGCCCATTTGGACGGGCACCAAAATGGCGGCCGAAAACCAATAGAAACATCTGTCACTAAATTTTGCTACAGGCGTGAATTCATCTCTCGAGGAACTCAGAAACATTAAAGTAATACATTTTTTAATACAATAATTTTTCATATCGCAAAACCCCCCAAAGAAGTGACTTTTCTTAAACAACCTGACAGCTCTCTCGGCCGCCACGTAAATGCCGCGTCACGCAAAAGCTTTTGAAGTGGAAGCAAATATGAAATTAAAAATTAAAACTCTTTTGAAGTGAAAATTTGTCTGAATGTTAGGTTCTTGGCTGCTCTGATACTTCGTGGAAGTAAAACTCAGGAGGATCGATAATAGCCCACGTTCGATACATGACTCCGAGGCTTTCTGGTTATCTTTCTTTATTTGGTTTGGTTTTCTTTGTGCTCAAGCCTCCTCTGGGAATTGCGAGACGATGGAGTCGTAAAAAATTTGCAATAAAGCCTCGGAGTCATGTTAGAATTTTAGTATATCGAAGGCTATTGTTTGAATTTTTGATGACGTCATGGGAAAACCAGCACCCCCAAAAAATCGCAAAGAGATTCAGGGATAGAAAGTTATTAATATTTTTTAAATTCTATACACCTCGTTCCCAAAAGCCCAGTATGAATTTTTACCTCTATACTGACCTATTACATGCAATTAACGGAAAATATGCATGAAAATATTTCAATTGTTCAGCCATTCCGATGCTCGTAGGCAGAAAACCGGTCCAAAAATACTTCGGGATGTCGCGCCCGCTCCCGCGCCCGCGCCCGTGCCCACCCGCGCTCCCTCACGCACGCTTTTCTTATTGTTGTGCAATTTGCATAATTATGTGATATTGAGGCCTGCCGAGTCACGCTTGTAATACAAGTTCGTCTATCTTCGTGGGTTAGAACCAAATTATATCTCACTTTCAAGGCATAGAGGTACGTTCACTTCCTTCTCAAAGTATCTTTAAAACTATTCATGCTATCTTATGAAGCGTTCCTCTTATTTTACTGATTTGCGTGTGAGGCAATGATTTAGAATGATTGTGTTTAATATGTACATTGTTGTCCATGATCGGTAATCTAAATCACAAATGTGCTGCGCCTCGTTTCGAAGTTTGAGGTTATTTGTCTTGGAACAATATTAGGCCCCCGGTTAACAATAGCGCCTAGTAAGTAAATATCGTTTTTACACCTGAACAAGCTAGATTTCTTATACCTTGATGAACATCCTGAACATCGATGTTTTAAGAAATTTGATACATTCAGTCTACTCTTTTATAAAGTATTATTGAACGTTTGGAGGGCCGTTGTATTATTGTTGCCACAACACAATATTTAAAGCCTGTTATACGGCAGTTTGAAAATTTTAATTGTTTTCTACGATTTGCATGGGAAGCGAAAACGAACAGCCGTTCGGCTCGTCACGCAACTCTCCTGCGTGACGACACAAAGAGGATGCTACTAAGAGGAGGAACGAGGAACGGGGAACGGGGAACAGCGAACGAGAAAATGAAAAATGGGAAATAACCTAACTTGAACCCCAGCCCTATCAGTAACTTCATTTCCAATTCTCTGTTTTGTTCCCATATTTCATTATCCGATTTTCCGTACTCATTCCTCATTTTAGGGCAATTTAGTGACATCACAGTGAGAGATCGACTATTCTCTGTTTTCACCGTCATGTCATGGAGAACAAAAAAAGTTTAAACCATTCAATATGGAGAGTCCAGAATGTGATAAATGAAAGAAGATAGATACACAAAAAACCTCGCCAGATATCAGGTTTGTGCCGTATTTCATATCCCAGATATTCGGGAAAATGTTTTACCCAAATTTACCAAGTTTTGTATGGAGACGCCATGTAATTGTTGGTGTCCCTTTGAGGGGTAACAATATGGTGGCCGGAAACCAATAGAAACATCTATCTTTGAGTTTTCCTCCAAGCGTGAATACATCACTTTCAGAACTCATGGAGATTAAAGTAATTTCTATTCTGAGACAATGAATATTTAGACAGCAAAATCTCACAAAATCGGTAACGTTTTAAACTCACACAAGAGCTATCCCGGCCTCCAGCTAAATGCCGCGTCACGCAAAAGCCTGGAAATTCAAGCGTCCTCTATTGCAAAACGAAGAACCCTTTCGAACCAAAGATTTGTATTAATAAAGGTGTTTAGCTGCTGTAATATGAAAGTAAAAGCTCAGAAGAATTGATAATTCCTTAGTTAGATTTTTGGTGACGTCATGATAAAACCGAGAATAAGTTGTGAGTGGGTAGAAGAGCTGTTCCCTTACAAATTCTACTAACTTTATCAGCTGTAGTAACCTTTGAGATATAAGCCTTAAAATGTACTCGTTAGCTAATGCATATTCCCTTTCAATTCCTGCTGAAATTATTTCAGATACAAATTTTGTCTTTATTTTTTTTATACAAAACGTTGATCACGTGATCAACTGAGGCAAATGCGTATCAAATTATATGGTATACGTAGGGAAAAACTAGAGGTGGGAAAGCCCAAGACATCTGCCAAGAGAAAGCACTGGGATTTCAATTGACAAGCTCCCAAATATCTATCAAAATGGTTAACTTAAATAAAAAGAAATTTAAGTCAATGGTAGAGCAGCAGAGGTTCCCCCGGCCTGGCAATGGTATACAGTAAAAACTTGTGACTAAGAACCTGGTTTTTAAGGCTAAATTTTGCCAGTTAGGCGCCCTCTATACAAGACTCTGTTTAGCCTAAAATTTGAAACAGGTTCTTATTTTCTAATATCCGTAAAAAATTCTGAACATGCAATTGGGCAAATAAGTCAACTTAAGTCATCTATAAAGTCAAATAGGTCATCTTTCATAGGCCTTTCCCGATTGTGCTCTTAAAATACTTGAAAGTTGCTCACTGGAATGCCAAAAAGTTGCTACCTAAATTTCAAAAGTTGCCAGCTAAATTTCTTGATTTTTTTTTTTATATAAACGTTAATTAAAAGCTTTATCTTCGTTCTTCACAATAATTACTAACATCTGTCCAGAAAAATAGCAGGAAACTTAGCTATTTTTAATTCCAAAAAAAAAATTAAAGTAAAAATTAACAAAACTAAAAAAAAATTTAAAAAAATTGATAAACATTGAAAAAATTCGCTTGAATTTGAAGCTTTCTATGAAATCGTTGACTATTTCATGCTTGATATGTGCTCTAAACCTATATTTTGTTCAAAAGTTGCTCAGAAAGGCAAAATTTGTTCGAGGTTGCTAGAACCGCAAAAAGTTGCTCTAGACGCCAAAAGTTGCCGAGCACAATCGGGAAAGGCCTAATCTTGTATGACATTCAAGATCCTCTTTGGAAGAGAAATAGGTGCCTTTAATATCACTCCAACTGCAATGAAATGGTGTGCAGATTTTGTATGAGGAACAACCTGAATACCACTAAATGCCTTTAGCTACACTGTATTTTTCCCCTAGAAAACATGAACCTATATAAGAACCTTAATAGCCTAAATTTGTGCTTAATATCATTTATGTAAGAACCTGTTTAGGCTAACTTGGAAAATGTGGTTTCTTAGTCGAGGGTTTTATCACACTTTTCTCTTTATCTTGATACAGGATAATGGATGGCCTTGAAATAGATTCTAACTCACGTTTAGTAAAACCTTTGCCCACTGCCTTCATAACAGCTGGAGTTGTTGTGCTATTGTTCATCTGGTGGCAAGAAGCATGCAATTGTGCCCTTCGCAAGAAAATCAACGCTCCTAGCCCCAAGGGTTGGCCCATAATTGGCAATATGCTTGATGCGAGAAAACTTGATGGAGTACACCTTTTGTTGTGTAACTACATTAAAAATCATGGCAAAGTGTTTTCTTTTAGTATGTTTGGAAAGCCAAGTCTTGTTATTGCTGATCCTGACATCCTGAAGAAGATTCTGGTGAAAGATTTCTGGAACTTCCGAAATCGCTTCGCGGTAATTAAGCCTAAAGGGGCAATTGCCAAAAGCGTTTTTCTTGAACGCGATGAAGCTTGGAGGCGCATCCGCGCCACGCTTACCCCGTCGTTCAGCGCAAAGAAAATGAAAGGGATGGTATCCCTGATCGAAGATTCGTTTGAGAGATTGATGCAAAAATTAGAAGGCGTTGTCAATACAGGTAAGTGGGGTTATTATTTGAACTGAACTTGTTCTAAATGGCCTTTTTTCTGCATTGTTGCATTCACATCCAGTTAAAGGCAAGTTCATAAATCATGAGACTTCGAACGAACAGATTGCCGTCCACGCTTCAAATTTAATTTTCAATAAAATTGTGACAAATCTGTTTAACTTCAATTTAGTTGGAAATCTTAGAAAAGTGTTTAAATTTAAAGAAAACGCTAGTAAGGGATACTTTCTCGTAAAATGCGCTCAATTTAAATCTTATTCCACCCCCCTTACTACTTCCTCTACGATTCATTACAGTTTTTTAGAACAGGGAGCCCAAGTCGTCTGAAAATGTTTAAGAAATTATAGGTTGACTTTTCATATGTTAAGTAACCGCTTTAATATAAAACTTCTATCGCGCACAAATATCTGCATCAAAGAACTGTAATTTTGTCAGTCAACTTAGTTGACGCAACTCAACGTGGTGTTGGCTCTTATCCATCCGTTTAAGCTACAGGCCATTCTAACCAATACTTTCGAGCAGTCATTTTAACTTTGTGTTTGCATTTTAGGCGAATCTGTAGACATGTTAGACTGCTTCAGTAGAATGACGCTGGAAGTTATACTCTCCACCGCGTTTGGTGTCGAAACTGACATTCAAAACGACAAAGAAAGCCTGTTATTTAAAAAGGTGAAGGAGGTTTTTCGCACTCCTTGGATAATGGACATTTTAAGACGGTTTCCTTTTGGAATATATCTTATAAGGATTCTGGCACAAATCATGCGCACTCCAAGGTACTTTGAAAAGGTCGCCTCAGAGATCTTACAGCAAAGGAGAAAAACTGGGCCAACAGGAAGACAAGATTTGATGCATTTGATGCTGACAGCGAACGAGGATTCAACTGAAAAGGGATTATCCAAACTCACCGATGAAGAAATAATTGGCCAGTGTCAGATCTTTCTTTTCGCAGGTTACGAAACTTCGAGCAATACTTTGGCCTATATCAGCTACCAGCTGGCCCTGAACCAGAATGTACAGGACAAATTAAGAGAGGAGATCAAGGAAGCAGTCAAGAGAAACCCTGAAAGCTCTCTGTACGACCTTTCTCATGACATTGAGTATCTGGATTGTGTTATAAATGAGTCACTGCGACTAAATCCACCTTTGGCTCAGGTTAACCGTGAATGTGTCAGCGACTACAAGTTTAATGACATATTTATCCCCGCAGGACTACAAGTCATCATTCCTGTGTATTTTCTACATCGTGACCCTGATGTCTGGCCCAACCCAGAAAAATTTGATCCCGAGAGATTTCGAAGCCCCGCCAAAGACGGTCGTCACCCATACCAATTCTTGCCATTCGGTTTAGGGCCAAGGTCCTGCATTGGGATGAGATTCGCTCTAATGGAGATCAAGATTGCTTTGGTGAAATTCTTGATGAAGTACAAGTTTGTACGTTCACCTGAGACACAGGTACCTTTGGAAATTCTTGCTGGTGTCACTCTGATCCCGAAATATGGAGTCCACGTCAGAATAGAAAGGGTTTAGAACTCTTTGCTTCGGCTTTCCTATTCTTTTTTTTGTGTTTGGTGTGGCTATATCTCCGTTTGATTAGCTGCTACCATCAGTTTTCTAAACTTTGGGACCTGATGTTGGTAGCTGATATACTCGAACCAGGAAAAAACATTTTTTAAACTAGGATTAAAGAATAACACTACCTGTTTGCGAGAAAAAAAGAAGAAAATGGTTTGTTGTCATAAAAATGTAAAACTAAAGTACAATTAAGGTTAAATTTGAGACGAATAATTAGATGAATTAAGTTACAAACGCTTCAATAAATTTCGTTATGTATTTCTAAAGTAGACTAAGGTCGTGGTAACAATAATGCCAATTGTGCATCCTTATTGCTTTAAATGGAACTTTATAAATTACCTTGTAAATGGTAAATTAAAATGACAACATCGTGTCAGACAAATATGTCTCTCAAGTACTATTTCAAAAGTTAACAAAAAATCAAAAATTGAACTTTTACGTTAACGAGTTTTCAAAAAGCATAAGCAAAAGTTTGTCCATCCATGCTTCCTTTTGTATTTGCTGTGGTAGTTATCCCTTCTGTTCATGTTTTGATCAGTTATTTTTATGTTTCACTCAGTTTTGTGGTGGTTCTTTAACTGTTTGAAATGTCATTTAACACTGATATTCCACAACTTGGGTCCCAGAAATCTGAAAGAGTTTTCCCATGAGGAGTAGCATTTTCAACCTCGAAGTAAATGCAACTTGTTGGTGCCTCTCAGTATAAAGTGGAGTAAAGCAATTTTTGTAGTTCTGATCTATTAACCGTCTGTGTAACTAAGTGCTGTGTAACTAAGTGTAATTATTTTAAATCCCGTTTGTGGGATGAACATCAACTTGTTGGATTGTTGCTGAAAACGTAGCACTATTTGTGAACTGCCTAATTTCAGCTTTCATAAACTCGTTTGTGTTTTGCTCTGGACGAAGCAGGATGACCAATAGTTTTGGCACGAAAACACACAAAAGAATTCCATATGCGGTGACGATGGCAGTGGCACAGGCCACAATGGTTGTGTAAAAACCTTCCAGGGACGTGTCCACCGGGTAAAATGACAACCAGGAAATCAGGAGCACGTACATCGCCGACCCAATGTATCTCGTTTCGTTGAAGTTCTCTGGAAGTCGCCTGGCTTTAAAGGCGTAACCAGCGCATACTAGAGACAGCAAAATGAAATAGCTAAACATGGTTGCCCTAAGGACACTTCCGATAGCTGATCTGAATGGCATACAGGTGTAAAACACATGTGTCTGTACTCGTATCTCCTGGTGCTCGTAAGGTGGATCAAGAGTTAGCCACAACACTGCCAGAATAACTTCAACTATGTTGAGTCCCAAGACCACAAGAAATTGACGTTTGCGATCCACGATGTATCGCTTGAACCAGTTTGAAATGATGCTGGTCTGAAAAGCGCGGACCAAACGGTTTGTCTTCAGGAAGAGGGTGGAAACAAAGGTCGTATTAGTAAAGTACCTTAGGGGATAAATAATACAACATAACGTCTTTGTGGGCTGAGCAAGATGGAGCAAGGTGAGAACAAAACACAACGCGATTGCGACAAGCAAAAGAAGGCTAAGTTCGCGATTGGATACCCTCACTAATGGTGTACTCTGGTTCTTCACAAAAACAAAGATGGCCATGCCTGTTGCAAGCAATCCAAAAACCGTTAGGATCAAAAATATCACGGCAGTAACATCTGACCACTTGATGTTGATAACTGGCAAAGGCAAGCATGCTGTACCGTCGACGTTTGATTTATGTAGTTGTGGGCACTTCGTACAGTTGGGAGAGCTATGCTGTTTACTGATGGAGCCCAAAGGACACTTAATGCATTCCCAGCAACAGGACACAGTGATCGTCTGCTTAGTTCCCGGAGGACAGCGGTGACTGCACGTGGATATGGGAGGCTCACTTTCTTCATTAGTCCATTTTATTTATTTGTCGTTGATTGTGAGGTTGATACGAGTTCCCCCTTTCCATGTCCCCACCTTAACATTTTCATAATTCTCCGCCTGTTTCTGAAAGTTTACGATATCGTACGACGAAAAAGTGGGATCACCACTTTCGGTGAACTGCACTTGCCCTGTTATGCCTTGAAAGCTCACTTTCTTGAGCTTCAGAAGCATGGCTTCGGGTGTGATGTTGGCATTTTGCTTAGGACAGTACCCACTCGCTAAAGGTCCGCCTCCGGGCTCTCTGCACTTCAGTAAAGAGTCCAGCGCGTGTGCAAGGGCATAGACGGCGTCTGTCAGATAAGGAATGAACGCGTTGTGCAGTTTGGCGAAGGCTCGATCGTCTATTTTGGCCGGATTAAGGCAAGCACCTTCAGACATTGAGGTGCAGTTTAGATGACTTGTCCAAAACTCCTTCCACCACGGATTGGCGCTTTCTCGGGTCTTATTTAGTGTGATTCCCTTAAGGTAATCTTCAAACAGATGGTCTGTGAATAGATAAGGCCTTATTCCTATTGCTCCCTTTAGTATGTTAGCATTTTTTTCCAAAACGTCTGGATTGATTAAGGTTATTGCTTCACTAATGAGAAATGTTCGTCCTTCAAGCTTCTGCGCAGTTGCTTCTTCCAGAAATCTTTTTGCAGGTTCATGGTTGCTCCATAAGATGACCACTTTAATGTTTTCAGCGTCTTTGAGTTTTCTCACGATTGATGTTATTTTTCCTTTGTATCCCGAAGGCGTGATGTACTCCGAAAACGCGATGCAGAATGTCTTTCGGTCATAAGCTTCTCGTTCCAACGCGCGTAAGCCGTATCGTCCGTAGGAATGGTCAATGGCTACGGCTGCAATATACGTCCACTGATAATACTCTATTATGTCAACCATGGCTTTAGCTTGTTTGCCATCCGGTGGAATGGTGCGAAAAAAGGAGTTAAAATACGGTGAGCTCAACTCTTCGCTGGTAGCGAAAGGACTTATAGTTGGAATGTCAGCCACATTCAGTAAACTCGAGACGAGAGTTGTGCTACTTGAATCTTCAGTGCCAATAACCGCAAAAATCGGAGCCGTTAGATTATCCATATTTTTTGTAAGCTTTGACTTACAGTTATCACCTTGTCCTTCAAGCAGTTCGTTTAGATAATTACTTTTCACAAAGTTATTGGCTTTTTTCATGGCGAGAACAGGTGTGTCGCAGTAGTCTCGAATGTCGAAGCCCAGTGTCACATTAATTGGTAGAAGCTCAGGATCCTTGTTAAT
This sequence comes from Porites cylindrica, assembly GCA_964035525.1. Classification (NCBI taxonomy): domain Eukaryota; kingdom Metazoa; phylum Cnidaria; class Anthozoa; order Scleractinia; family Poritidae; genus Porites; species Porites cylindrica. The sequence continues at coordinate 50,339,048 of OZ037778.1, read as the reverse complement.
ACGCTCGATTGCAAAAGTTATAGCCTCGGTGTATCCAAGGCCGAAAGCGTAAAACTCACCGCATTTATCCTGGGCGGTTCTGACGTGAAGAGGAAACAAGATTCCTAGAGTAACGTGCCCGGCTGGTAGAATCGTTTTGGGTGGATAGAGGAAGCTGGCGAAGAGTGCACCAATAACCATAACAATGGGAAATGAAACTGGGACATTTTTTCCGCTTTAAGTCAGTTTACTTTTATGTGTATCAGATTAAGCTAGAAAAGAAAAGAAAACGAAAATCTTCATTAATACATATTGCTTAATAAGTTATTTTTTGTTCCTCTTTTGTTGTCATTAAAAACCTTTTAAGGTAGTTATTATAAGGTATGATCCTCTTTACCTTTATAATAATTGTGTTCAGATTAAACGAAATGTTACAAACGAGACAATGGCATATATTAATGTATTTTGTTTCACTGATAGACAAACATCGATTTCTACCTTGAGACATCTTTGTAGCCAAAACGCTGCAAGAAATTCAGCAGTGTTGCGTATTTGATTTCTCAGGGACAAGTGAGGTTTGAAAAATGAACCCAAGCTATCAAGAATCAGGTTCAGTAGTCCAATATGCCTTTAGCAGATACTAAGGACACGGCCGCGCGTGTTAGCAAACAAAAGCGAAGAAATCTTTAGAATGTTGGGCGTTACCACCGTAGTTTATCTTGGATCTTTCGTGGAGGACAGGAATATTACTGCCTGTGGAGGGAAAATCTAATTAAAGCGCGTGTAGTTAATCAGATAAAATTATCGCTTTCCAATAAAATCCTTTGCTTTAACGAAGATGACGGTTTCAAGAAATATTACATTTTCATTGAAGGATGAATAGGAAACTAAAATCCTTTTTAGCACTTTCGGTATATTCATTTAGTGAAGGTGGCAAAGCTTGGCCGGAGGCATTAAAAACAAGTCCTGGCCACTTAGCCCGGAGTCCTGCGAAGATGAAACTTCCTTTTTGTTATGTAAACGACTTGTTCACCCAATTGCTTATTTGGTGCCAGTTCTGTCAGTTTTTCAAGATCTAAAAGGCGGAAAAGATCTCCGTTCCAATTGCGACATGATAAATTTAAAAGAGGGAGATGAATTTACATCCCTTGGATTTCTTATGGCAGTCGCTTACTCAGAGGGCATGTTGTGTCCCCGCAAACTCAGCCTATTCCCCATTTTAATGTACCCACCTGTGATCTACATGCTTCTTATAGTCTCTTATTAGTCTAATCAGCCTATCAGTCAAATCAAAGCCTTATTTACCTACGGTATCTCTTCCTTACAATGCTCTTCCGGAGAGCGATGCCCTAAATTACAATAAATAATAAACCAGGTAATATATATACTAATAAAATAAAAACATACGAATTGAGGAATTAATGAACAGCAAAAACAGGACTAAAAAGCCCTATCTAAAATCCAGCAGTCTGAGTCTGTTTTTAAAGGAAGTAACTGACGGCTGCGTTTTAATTTCATTGGCAAGGTGTGTTCCATAGCACTGCACCACTATAACAGAAACTATTCCTTGTAGCATTTGTTTCCGGTGTTCGAATAAAAATATTGTTTGAGCTACCTCTAAGGGTGTATGCATGCACTTGTGAGATAGGTTCAAACAAAGATTTTTGGCCTACTGGAACTAGTTTATTAATGGACTTAAAAGCGCAGACCGCCAAATGCTTTTTGCGCCTTTGACCAAGAGTTTCCCAACCGAGGTCATTCAAGAAATCCGGCAATGGATCGATGTTCGTAGCCTAAATAATTTATAATTCTTGCAGCTCTATTTTGCAATTTCTGGAGTCTGTCAGACAGGCAGTTAGCTAAGCATCCCCACACCTCACTATAATGATCAAAATAATGCAATATAAGAGCCTCATACATCCTAACTAAAATCTGGCGGAAAACATAATCACGAACCTTCTCCATAAAGTTTAAGCTTTTCAAGTAAAATGTTATGGTCGACAGTATCAAAAGCTTTCCTTAGATCGAGAAAGAGTACACCGTTCAGCGAACCATTGTCGATATTTAAATACCAGTCATTTGTAGCTTCAAGTATAGCGGTAAGAGTTGAATACATTGGTCTAAAACCATGTTGAGAAACAGTGAGAGGACCATGCTACTTTAGATAATTATAAAGCTGAATGAATATAATCTTCTCAATTATTTTACTAACAATTGGCAGAACCGATATAGGCCTATAATTATTAGGATCTGACTTACTTTTGCAATTTTCCAGTCATCAGGAAATATACAGTTCCTGACAGATAAATTAATGATAAATGTTAAAGAAGCTGTGATAACTGGTGCAGCTTCTTTCAGTTAGAGCTTGCATGATATTCCATCAAGGCCACTACCCTTGTTTAAATTGTTTTAATGACTGAATGATATTATATACATTTTTACTATTGATTTCATTAATGGCAAATATATGTGGAGTAGGGCTGATATACTCTCTAAAGCTGGTATCCATAGCAGGAAAGTCATTAGCTAAACGTGGCCCTACTACTGATGATTTAAAACATTACTGATTTCACTTGAGGAAGAGTGAGTTACGTCCTCGATTTTAATGTTATTTATCTCTGCGTGATAGAGATTTTTTTCCTACGATCATGTTCACCCCCCTTCCAAGATTCCATAGTATTACCTAGAGTTTCTCTCAAGTAATTGTTATAACTAGGGGTATCATCTGGCAAGTGCCAACGAGGCGAATTCGTTTATCTTTTGTGGAATGTGCCTGATAAATAGTTACATGATTTTAGAGGTTTAAAATGGATTCCGCCATAAAAAAAAGATAGCACCCAACTTTGAAACAACAACTTTTTAACTGGCACATCCTAGGCTTTCACTTTTATTAAACAATAGCAACATGGCTTGAAGCTTTGGTGGTAAATTGGAGCAAGTTCCACTGTATCAAAACTATAAACGTTAGAAAGTAAAGTATAGTTCAACTGAGGCCTTTGACTGCTGAAATTAAAAATAAAAATTAAATTCCGAGCTGTCGCCGATCTGACAGTATCATCAGGGATAAAGAAGAAAAATATTTCGCATGGTAATATACATATGAAAAAATTGGTGGAAAGCAAAATGTGTGAAAAGCGCAAGAATGGGGCGGAATGTATCAGAGGTAGAAAAATAAGATCTTGAATGAAATACAAAGATCTAGTAAGCGAGTGTCACAGTACAGAGTCTCTCGAAAGGCATAATGATAATCTTCAAGACAAAATGTCTGTACATTTGTTACATTCGTCACAGAAGTTTAGGGCCGTCTCAATGTAAATCGAGCTGCAAAAGAACATGCTGGTTGACAAAAATCTCTCAAAAGGCATAAATAAATTCTTAAATCCAAAAGGTCCGCAAATGCGTTGCATTCCTCACGGGAGGTGAGGACTGGCTCAATTCCTTGATCAGCTACCGCTTAAAACTCGATTTACAAAGGAAAAGAGAACACTGAAAACCGTGGTTGTGTGTCGAGAAGCAAACTATCGAGCTGCGAACAAACTGTTTCTTACAAAAATTTGACAGTAAAAGCCTATTCCTTGATCAGGTGCTACTTTAAACGCAATTTATAAAGCAAACCAGAGTACTAATGGCCCTTTAAACTCTAGAAATCGTATTATAGCTTGCCCACCTGTTAGGTCCTCTTGAACAAACAACGAAGAGCTGCACACCGGATCACACAACTTCGGACCACGAGTTGTAAATACTAGACCATGACGTCACTGCCCAAATATGGGATCTTACTTACACCCAAATATGGTCAAAAATGCACATTTAAGAGGGTTACGCAGAATTTGAGAGTTTTCGCCCACATTGCGCGGCAATATGGTTTCATGAGGTTTCAGTTTTCCCGTTGAAACACATCTGAAATGAAGAGACTCTCCGGCCATCGAGCTCGAAGTCTTCTGTTATATACCGTAACTGAAAATGGAGCTTTACATGCAAAACTTTAACAGCCTCCTTTGTGGGGTGGGGTGGGGGGAATCTTAAAGGTTACGGATCATTTAAGTTTTAAATTGATCGCCGTATTATAGCATGCGTCATGACTTTCTACGATCCACACGCGCACAATTTTCAGTTAAGAGTCGTACGAATGACGTGGGTTCAAGTTACACGACACGGTCTGCCGTGAAGTCATGACGTGTGTATGGCAACCCAAATGTAGCGATATTCAATTCGTTTAATTTTATATCTAGTTTTGTATTTTGTATTCAACTATGCGTTCAATATTCAACTTGTATTCAACATTCAACGCGTTATTCAATATTCAACTTCCATCAACATTCAACTATTCATTTTAGAGACGGACCATTAGAAAAGTTATAGGGGGAGTGGGGAATTTTTGAGCCGCAGAATTTTTTTTCGTTATCAAATTACTTGTATGAATTTTTTTTAGGCCGTAGCATGAATATTTTTCAGGGTTAATTGGCCTACATGAATTTTCTTTCATTTAATTTTCCCTTGCGCGAATATTTTTTTTGTACTTCGCCCGCCTCCCCCCTCCCGATAAGTTTTCTAATGGTCTGTCCCTTATATTCAATTCTTCATTCACCCATTCAATTATCTATTCAACAATTTCAACCATTCATTCATTATTTAACTTTAATTTTTAAAACATTCAACTATTCATTAGACTGCTTGCAGTCCACCTTTTCTCTTAAAATCAGTCTAGTTCTTGATCTCATCCCGCGTGATTGCAAACCACGATGTTATTATATAGGGATCGAGACGAGACGAGAAATGACGAACTGCTGATTCTTTTGTAGTAAACAAACCCTCCGTCAGCCCAGAAACGGAGTAACCGATTGGTCAATTGCACAACTGTTGACAGATCATTGACTGATCTGTGGTGAGATTGCAAGCAATAACATATAAAATAGTCACGCGTCACAAACAACTACAAACTATAGCGAGCCAAGCAGTAATCTCAGTTTAACAATAAAGCTTAGCATATCCTACAGAAGGAAACTGCTGTAAATTTCCTCAAGGGAAACGAATTCAAGGCAATCTTACCGGATTTAAAGAAAGTGTAATATTTTCAGATGTTTGTGTTCTATTTATAAATCGTTTCAAGCAATTAGGGTTTAATTGATTAATTAAGTTACCTTGACAGCTTCGTTGTCCCCAGACAGAACAAAAGAGTCAGCAGTCTTATTTTTCCTTCTCGGGCTTACGCCATCGTTTCTCGCGGCAAGCGGCGAACGTGCTTAGGTTTTGCGTGCAGTAATTGTGCAAAGAAAAATAAAGAGACTGCTCTCAGTATGGCAAGCCAAATGTAGCAATGTTCAATATTCAACTTGTATTCAACATTCAACGCGTTATTCAATATTCAACTTCGATCAACATTCATCTATTCATTTTATATTCAATTCTTCATACACCCATTCAATTATCTATTCAACAATTTCAACCATTCATTCAACATTCAACTTTAATTTTTAAAACATTCAACTATTCATTAGACTGCTTGCACTCCACCTTTTCTCTTAAAATCCGTCTAGTTCTTGATCTCATCCCGCGCGATTGCAAACCACGATGTTATTATATAGGGATCGAGACGAGACGAGAAAAGACGGACTGCTGACTCTTTTGTAGTAAACAAACCCTCCGTCAGCCTAGAAACGGAGTAACCGATTGGAACCGAACGAACAGAATGCCGTCCATGCTTCAAATTTAATTTTCAATAAAATTGTGACAAATCTGTTTGACTTCAATTTAGTTGGAAATCTAAGAAAAGTGTTTAAATTTAAAGAAAACGCTAGTAAGGAATACTTTCTCGTAAAATGCGCCCAATTTAAATCTTATTTCCCCCCCTACTACTTCCTCTACGATTCATAACAGTTTTTTAGAACAGGGAGCCCAAGTCGTCTGAAAATGTTGAAGAAATTATAGGTTGACTTTTCATATGTTAAGTAACAATTTCAATATAAACCTTCCATCACGCACAAATATCTGCATCAAAGAACTGTCAGTCAACTTAGCTGACCCAACTCAACTTGGTGTTGGCTCTTATCCATCCGTAAATTAAGCTACAGGCCATTCTAATCAATACTTTCGATCAGTCATTTTAACTTTGTGTTTGCATTTTAGGCGAATCTGTTGGCATGTTAGACTGCTTCAGTAGAATGACGCTGAAAGTTATACTCTCCACCGCGTTTGGTGTCGAAACTGACATTCAAAACGACAAAGAAAGCCTGTTATTTAAAAACATGAAGGAGTGTTTTCGCACTCCTTGGATAATGGACATTTTAAGACGTACGGTTTCCTTTTGGAATATATCTTTTAAGGATTCTGGCACAAATCATGCGCACTTCAAGGTACTTTGAAAAGGTCGCCTCAGAGATCTTACAGCAAAGGAGAAAAACTGGGCCATGCAACAGGAAGACAAGATTTGATGCATTTGATGCTGACAGCGAACGAGGATTCAACTGAAAAGGGATTATCCAAACTCACCGATGAAGAAATAATTGGCCAGTGTCAGATCTTTCTTTTCGCAGGTTACGAATCTTCGAGCAATACTTTGGCCTATATCAGCTACCAGCTGGCCCTGAACCAGAATGTACAGGACAAATTAAGAAAGGAGATCAAGGAAGGAGTCAAGAGAAACCCTGAAAGCTCTCTGTACGACCTTTGTCATGACATTGATTATCTGGATTGTGTTATGAATGAGTCACTGCGACTTAATCCACCTTTGGCTCAGGTTAACCGTGAATGTGTCAACGACTACAAGTTTAATGACATTTATATCCCCGCAGGCCTACAAGTCATCATTTCTGTGTATTTTCTACATCGTGACCCTGATGTCTGGTCCAACCCAGAAAAATTTGATCCCGAGAGATTCCGAAGCCCCGCGAAAGACACTCGTCACCCATACCAGTTCTTGCCATTCGGTTAAGGGCCAAGGTCCTGCATTGGGATGAGATTCGCTCTCATGGAGATCAAGATTGCTTTAGTGAAATTCTTGATGAAGTACAAGTTTGTACGTTCACCCGAGACACAGGTACCTTTGGAAATTCTTGCTGGTGTCACTCTGAGCCCGAAATATGGAGTCCACGTGAGAATAGAAAGGGTTTAGAACTATTTGCTTCGGCTCTCTTATTCTATTTTTGTGTTTGGTGTGGCTATCTCCGTTTGATTAGCTGCTACCATCAGTTTTCTAAACTTTGGGACCTGATGTTGGTAGCTGATATACTCGAACCAGGAAAAAACATTTTTAAACTAGGATTAAAGAGTAACACCACCTGTTTGCGAGGAAAAAGAAGAAAATGGTTTGTTGTCATCAAAATGTAAAACTAAAGTACAATTAAGTATAAATTTGAGACGAATAATTAGATGAATTAAGTTACAAACTTTTCAATAAATTTCGTTATGTATTTCTAAGTAAACTAAGCTCGTGGTAACAATAATGCAAATTGCGCATCCTTATTGCTTTTAATGGAACTTTATAAATTACCATTGTAAATGGTAAATTAAAATGACAACATCGTGTCAGACAAATATGTCTCTCAAGTACTATTTCAAAAGTTAACAAAAAATCAAAAATTGAACTTTTACGTTAACGAGTTTTCAAAAAGCATAAGCAAAAGTTTGTCCATCCATGCTTCCTTTTGTATTTGCTGTGGTAGTTATCCCTTCTGTTCGTGTTTTGATCGGTTATTTTTATGTTTAACTCAGTTTTGTGGTGGTTCTTACTGTTTGAAATGTCATTTAACACTGATATTCCACAATTTGGGTTCCAGAAATTTAAAAGAGTTTTTCCCATGAGAAGTAGCATTTTCAACCTCGAAGTAACTGCAACTTGTTGGTGCCTCTCAGTATAAAGTGGAGTAAAGCAATTTTTGTAGTTCTGATCTGTTAACTGTCTAGTTTGCGATGTGCTGTCGAGCTAAATGTAATTATTTTAAATCCCGTTTGTAGGATGAACATCAACTTGTTGGATTGTTGCTGAAAACGTAGCACTATTTGTGAACTGCCTAATTTCAGCTTTCATAAACTCGTTTGTGTTTTGCTCTGGACGAAGCAGGATGACAAATAGTTTTGGCGCGAAAACGCACAAAAGAATTCCATAAGCGGTGACGAGGGCAGTGGCACAGGCCACGATGGTTGTGTAAAAACCTTCCAGGGACGTGTCCACCGGGTAAAATGACACCCAGGAAATCAGGAGCACGTACATCGCCGACCCAATGTATCTCGTTTCGTTGAAGTTTTCTGGAAGTCGCCTGGCTTTAAAGGCGTAACCAGCGCATACGAGAGACAGCAAAATGAAATAGCTAAACATGGTTGCCCTCAGGACACTTCCGATAGCTGATCTGAATGGCATACAGGTGTAAAACACATGTGTCTGTACTCGTATCTCCTGGTGCTCGTAAGGTGGATCAAGAGTTAGCCACAACACTGCCAGAATAACTTCAACCATGTTGAGTCCCAAGACCACAAGAAATTGACGTTTGCGATCCACGATGTATCGCTTGAACCAGTTTGGAATGATGTTGGTCTGAAAAGCGCGGACCAAACGGTTTGTCTTCAAGAAGAGGATGGAAACAAAGGTCGTATTAATAAAGTACCGTAGGGGATAAATAATACAACATAACGTCTTTGTGGGCTGAGCAAGATGGAGCAAGGTGAGAACAAAACACAAAGCGATTGCGACAAGCAAAAGAAGGCTAAGTTCGCGATTGGATACCCTCACCAATGGTGTACTCTGGTTCTTTATAAAAACAAAGATGGCCATGCCTGTTGCAAGTAATCCAATAACCGTTAGGATCAAAAATACCACTGCAGTAGCATCTGACCACTTGATGTTGATAACTGGCAAAGGCAGGCATGCTGTACCGTCGCCGTTTGATTTATGCAGTTGTGGGCACTTTGTACAGTTGGGAGAGCTATGCTGTTTACTGATGGAGCCCAAAGGACACTTAATGCATTCCCAGCAACAGGACACAGTGATCGTCTGCTTAGTTCCCGGAGGACAACGGTGACTGCACGTGGATATGGGAGGCTCATTCTCTTTATTAGCCCATTTTATTCGTTTGTCGTTGATTGTGAGGTTGGTACGAGTTCCCCCTGTCCATGTCCCCACCTTAACATTTTCATAATTCTCCGCCTGTTTCTGAAAGTTCACGATATCGTACGACGAATAAGTAGGATCACCACTTTTGGTGAACTGCACTTGCCCTGTTATTCCTTGAAAGCTTACTTTCCTGAGTTTCAGAAGCATGGCTTCAGGTGTGACGTTGGCATTTTTACACTTCAGTAAAGAGTCCAGCGCGTGTGCAAGGGCCTGGACTGCGTCTGTCAGATAAGGAATGAACGCGTTGTGCAGTTTGGCGAAGGCTCGATCGTCTATTTTGGCAGGGTTAAGGCAAGCACCTTCAGACATTGAGGAGCAGTTTAGGTGGCTTGTCCAAAACTCCTTCCACCACGGATTGGCGCTTTCTCGGGTCTTATTTAGTGTGATTCCCCTAAGATAATCCTCAAACAGATTGTCTGTGAATAGATAAGGCCTTATTCCTATTGCTCCTTTTAGTATGACGGCATTTTTTTCCAAAACGTCTGGATTGATGAATGCTATTGCTTCACTAATAAGAAATGTTCGTCCTTCAAGCCCCTGCACTGTCGCTTCTTCCAGAAATCTTTTTGCAGGTTCATAGTTGCTCCATAAGATGACCACTTTAATGTTTTCAGCGTCTTTGAGCTTTCTCACGATTGATGTTATTTTTCCTTTGTATCCCGAACGCGTGATGTACTCCGAAAACGCGATGCAGAATGTCTTTCGGTCGTAAGCTTCTCGTTCCAACGCGCGTAAGCCGTATCGTCCGTAGGAATGGTCAATGGCTACGGCTGCAATATACGTCCACTGATAATACTCTATTATGTCAACCATGGCTTTAGCTTGTTGGCCATCGGGTGGAATGGTGCGAAAAAAGGAGTTAAAATACGGTGAGCTCAACTCTTCGCTGGTAGCGAAAGGACTTATGGTTGGAATGGCAGCCACATTCAGTAAACTTGAGACGAGAGTTGTGCTACTTGAATCTTCAGTGCCAATAACGGCAGAAATCGGTGCCGTTAGATAATCCATATTTATTGTAAGCTTTGAACTAAAGTTATCACCTTGTCCTTCAAGCAGTTCGTTGAGATAATTACTTTTCACGAAGTCATTGGCTATTTTCATGGCGAGAACAGGTGTGTCGCAGTAGTCTCGAATGTCGAAGCCCAGTGTCACATTTGGTAGAAGCTCAGGATCCTTGTTAATACGTTCGATTGCAAAAGTTATAGCCTCGGTGTATCCAAGGCCGAAAGCGTAAAACTCACCGCATTTATCCTGAGCGGTTCTGACGTGAAGAGGAAGCAAGACTCCTAGAGTAACGTTGCCTGGCTGGTAGAATCGTTTTGGTTCGATAGAAGAAGCTGGCGAAGAGTGCATCAATAACCATAACAATAGGAAATGAAACTGGGACATTTTTTTTCTCGTTAAGTCAGTTTAATTTCATGTGCATCAGATCAACCTAGAAAAGAAACGAAAACGAAAATCTTCATTAATATATATGCCCTTAATAATTCATTTTTTGTTCCTCAATTGTCGTCATTAAAAATGTTAAAGGATCATACCCTTTAGAAAAATCCACTTAATGGTCTACTATCAATTCTTCCTTCTGATTGTGTGAGCTACTACTAGGCTATGTGTTATAGCCCACTAGTAGCGAAAAGCGCCGGCTTTGAAATTAAAACAATGGCTTTTAGTCTAGCTTTAACTAGCTAAAATGGCTTTGTCTCAATATTTTTCACCAACTAGTTGGGTTTTACTAAAACAATTATTCTTCGAGCCCGAACGGGCTCTGAGTTAATAGCCCATTCGGCCTTCGGTCTCATGAGCTATTGACTCAGAGCCCATTCGGGCTCGAGGTATAATTGTTAAATAATAATTGCGTTCAGTTGAACGAAATGTTACAAACAAAAGAGATAATGGCATATATTAATGTATTTTGTTTCAGCGATAAACAACCATATCGATACAACCTTGAGGCAGCTGTGTGGCCAGAACGTTGCAAGAAATTCAACAGTGTTGCTTATTTGTTTTCTTAGTGACAAGTGAGATTTGGAAAATAAAACCCAGAGTCGAATCAGAGTCTTTTAGAAATTTATTAGCTCCAGTTGTGATGGAGAAAATTCCTTCTGAGTTGAGATTAATCATCAGTCGTAAATTTGGCAGTAAAGAAACTTGGGACCTAGATGTGCTGTTAAATGCACTGAAATCTGAGTTCCAACCAATTCTAACCCTAGATGTGATCAGCATAAGGGAAGATTGAAACAGCTCCTTTTCTCATCTGCACTTTATGCAGGTAGTGAAGAGTGTACTCTGCAATGTATCTTTTGCAAGAAAAATCACACGTCCATCACCTGTAGTACCATTACTGAACCAAAGACTAGAAGAACTATACTGAGACGAAGTGGCAGGCAGGTAACTATTTTGTTTGCTTGAAAGCAAGGGTAGTACACCAGGCTGTCAGTCAAAGGCCAAATGTTTTAACTGAAGAGCTGGTTTTTCACAGATAGTCACACATGATGTCTAAAGAAGCCAGTTCAACCTAGTGGTCCAGGAGCTGAATTAGCATCATTTATTAGATCCGAAACTTCCCAGGAGAGTTCCAGAGATGTTGGAACATCAACAATGCATATTGGTAGTAATAATAACTGTGTACTGTTGTAGACATCCCAAGCCTTTGCTTCTAGACCTGACTATCAGGAAACTGAAATGTATAGTAGAGTCATTTTTGACTCTTGTAGCCAGATCTTATGTAACCAGCAAGATAGGTTAGCAGTTAAACTTACCTACTGTTGGTGAGGAAACCTTGTTAATCAAAACATTTGGTGACACTCAGCATCTGTAAAGGAAGGTGACATTGTGCAATTGTGCATCAGAGCAATAGATGCAATGAGTGTGTACGTCACTTCTTACGTTGTACCAGTGATATACAGTCCAGTATTTTCAAGACGATTTGCAGATATTTTGGGACTTGAAAACCTTGAGTCGAGAAACACTTATAAGGAATACAAGCAGTTTGTGGAGAATCGCGTGAGCTAAATCAGACGAAATGCACCGCCTGAGCAATGGAGGTACTGTCCTACGTCAGAAAACCTGGCTGACACTGCATCAAGAGGAGTTAAAGCCACTGCACTCAAAGAAATCCTATATTTTCCTTACGAAGGTCATAACAGTTACTTCACTTGTGTTGCTATTTGTCGAAAAATTTAAAAGGAAGAAGGACGAATCAACTGATCAAGAAGAATCCTTCCAAGTGTACAAGCAAGCTGAGGATTAAACACGTTCTAAAGGGTATCCTGAACAGTGACAAGTACCAGCAAATAAAGTCGACCCTGGACAGTGAAGGTGTAGTCAGATGTCAAGGAAGAATAGGTCTGTCATCATTACCCTATGATACTACATTTCTTGTGCTTCTGCCTAGAGAACATTACTTTACGAGATTGGTGATTCTCAAGTGCCATGAACAAGTCATGCAAACTGGAGTAGCAGAGACACTGGTTCAACGACTTCAACTGCGTTCGAAATATTGGGTCGTTAAAGGGAGATAGACAGTTAAGAAGATATTAAGCTAGTGCGTAGTATTCAAGAAACCTGAAGGTCGTCCCTATGGAGTGCCTCCTATCCCTCAATTATCTGAATTCAGATTGTCTGACGACTTCGCATTTTCAGGTATAGCAGTAGACTTTGCGGGTCCCATTTATGTCAAGGATGTGTACAACAAGAGTAGTGTTATGAACAAGGCTTACATTATGTTATATACGTGAACATCTAGTCGCGTAGTTCATCTAGACCTTGTTCCAAATATGCCAACTCAAGCATTTGTGAGAATCTTCAAACGTTTCACTGCTCGACGAGATGTACCAAGTCTTGTTTTATCGGGCAATGTTTCCGCTTTCAAGAGTGAAGAGCTCAAAAGGTTGTTAGCGGAGTATAGCATATCCTGGAAATTTATCGTGGCATTAGCACCCTGGTGGAGTGGATTCTTTGAAAGTCTCGTTAATTCAACAAAACGCTGTCTGAAAAAGAGTTTATTTATTTATTATTTAATCGCTTTCACCATGATTACAGTGCTAAAATAAGACTAGGGAAAAATACATTTGAACAAGTCATAAGAACGAGAGACAAAGGTGCAGGACAAACAACAGAGCGAGGCTCCAAATTAAGTGTGCCCTTAAAAAATACACAAATACTAACTATGTAAACATTAAAACATTATAAGAAGTATAAAAATCCAATTTCCCAAAACGACAAGAACGAATCACTCCCGCGGCCGATAAAAAGTCTCTGTAGCAGCAGTTGCCAGCTAGTAGAAGATTACGCGACCTACTACATTTGCAGCAGATCGACTTCCGGGTGTTAAAGTTAGTGACGTCAGAGTTTGTGCTGAAAGCAGTCGAATAGCGATGGAATACGTGAGATTTAAACTGATTAAGAGAAGCAGGAGGCAACGCAAATGACAAAACCCCTAAATACGCTTTATCCTGTGGCAGTCGAATCACAAGTGCGGGAATGAGCGTCAGAGCAGAAACACTGATTTCCCTATTACGTTCATGGGAAATGCTCAACACGAGCATGTTGGTGAACATTAAGATTAAGTCAAAGAACAGCGAACTCTTTTTCTTTCATTTGTTATTTTATTTGTTTCGTTTGTTGATTGACCTGTGTCAATCAAGGCGGGGAGTGTGTAAAGAAATTATTGCGTCATTGTGGCGGGAAAACTCGTCACATGATCTGGGAACTGAACTTTGCACGAGGGTCTAGGGTCTGTATAGTCGTTCGGAGTCGTAGAGCTGATCAAGTGTGTAGATTAAGTGTAGATCATCGAAATTTTACGCGAATTGATGTCGATGAATTCCTCAAGTGTAGAACCGAGTAAAGAAATCGAAAATATGAACATGTGAAGAAATATACTTTCAAGGGAGTGAAGAATTAAAGTTAAATGTAACTGGTTGTATCACATATAATTTGTGATAAGTAGTCCAATATGGCCTTTAGCAGGTAGTAACAATACGGATGCCGTGTTAGCAAACAAAAGCGAACAAATCTCCGGAGTGTTTAGCATTACCACCATAGTTTATCATGGATCTTACGTGGAGAAAAGGAACATTACTGCCTGTCAAGGAAAAATTTAATTCAAAAGCGGGTATTTTATCAGATAAAGTGTTCGCTTTCCAATAAAACCCTCCGCTTTTAACGAAGATGACGGTTTCAAGAAACATTACATCTTCATTCAAGGATGAATAGAAACTAAACCCCTTTTGAGCACTTTTGGTATATTCATTAAGCGAAGGTGGCAAAGCTTGGCCGGAGGCATTAAAAACAAATCCTGGCCACTTAGCCCGGAGTCCTGCGAAGATTAAACTTCCTTTTTGTTATGTAAACGACTTGTTAACACGATTGCTTATTTGGTGTCAGTTCTGTCAGTTTTTTAAGATCTAAAAGGTTAAATGGAAAACATCTTCGTTCCAGTTGCGACATGATTAATTTAAAAGTGGGAGATGAGTTTACACCCCTTGGATTTCTTATGGCAGTCGCTTACTTAGAGGGCATGTTGTGTCCCCGCAAACTTAGCCTATTCCTCATTTTAATGTACTCACCTGTGATCTACATGAAACTAAAATTAAATAGCATCTCATAGTTTCTAATTAGTGTTTTCATAATGTATAGATTTAACCAGGGCTAAAGGCGAAGCTTCCGTTCATAGACTTCTAATTAAGCAATAAACTTTAAACTTATTAACTTAAAGCCATGGCAAAGAAATATTCAAATCCCTACTTAACATTTGGAGCCTTTGATTTACCTTTTGAGTAAGGGTTTCCGTTTTCCCGTTGAAACACATCAATTCATATTCATACGGATGGCTTACATAACTGACAGGCTAATGCCAATTTGTGCATAATCTAATGTGACATGTGACATCCGCTTACATGTATTGTGTACAGGCGGGCCGGCGAGCGTACTCTATGTCTTAAACAAATTTTCTTGCTTTCATAGGTTTCCAATTTCTCTTCGCAACGGGGCTCCGTTGCGCGCGCGAGCTTCGCGCGGGCTTAAGTTCCGCTACAATTTTTAACATTTTCCAAAAAACTTTCACATATAACTTTCAAAGTTTTCCTCAGGTTGGATTCCCGGTTCTCACAGCTGGGCCTGTTGTCGAGGTAGAAAAAATATCTGCACTCAGCTCGTTTCTTCTCACGGCAAAACACCAAAGGAGGAACATTAGCCAGTTTTATAAAGCTAACGCGCACTCTGATTGGTTATGCAAACCCTCGACTTCGTCTCGGGATTGCACAACTGTCTCGAATTCTCCCAATCCCTCTGGCGTGTTTATATCAGTCTATGTAAACGCGAAAAATGTTTTCTATTGCTTAAATAGACCCAAGTGTAATTTTTTAAAAAAGTTTGGTTGTAATCGTTGATAATGGGAATCATATTAAGTATACCTAATCGAGGATTAAACATCAAAGATGTGTTGCTATTTTAATCAGTTATGGATGTCTGTTGATCCTTCCGCATTGGAAATATAATCATATATTTTCTGTTAACGTTGCTTCAAGTTCTAACATGCCCGATAATTAATTAAGCTTATGTCCACAAACTATTTTTTAACAGCAAGGGGACCTACAAAACGGGTTCTCTGCAATAATTGAAGCCAGGCATATCTATACATCACTTCATTTTCTTGTTCACTTCCTCTTCTCAAAATTTCTATTAGAATTTTGTTTAACGTGTGATGAACTTAAATCATGCCACTGGGTCAGAAAGCAATTTACTGCAGGAAACAGTAAGAACTGCTAGTTGATGGTGGATAAAGATGCCGGTTTGTGAATCGAGAGCGATTACCAAGGTTAATTTGTTGTGACGAATAACAGGAAGATGAGAGATCGGACCGCGGGGGTTGATATGCAGACAGGGATCAAGGGAGTTATGTTTGACCTTGAATCCATTTTCTTTTTCGTGGTGCGACTACAGGTGTAATATATAGATTTAGCCAGGGCTAAAGGCGAAGCATCCGTTTACATACTTCTAAAAAAAGCAATAAACTGTAAACGTATTATCTTAAAGCCATGACAAAGAAATATTCAAATCCCTACTTAACATCTCGAGCCTTTGATTTACCTTTGAGTAAGGGTTTCAGTTTTCCCATTGAAACACATCTGAATGAATAAACTCATCTCCGGCCATCGAGCTCAAAGTCTTCTGTTATACCGAAACTAAACTGTAACTGCGTTACATGCAAAACTTTAACAGCCCCCTTTGTGGGGTGGGGTGGGGGGAATTTTAAAGGTTACGGACCATTTAAGTTTCGAATTGATCGCCGTATTATATTATTGCATCATATATAGTGTGTTATTGCTTTTTAAATAGAAAACCAAAAACAATATTGTTGAAAGGACAGAACGGTAGATTGAAATGTTAATTTTAGGAGGAAAAACTAAAATTATTCTAAGAACATCATAATCCAACAGTTGATAGCTAGTTAACATTATAAAAGTATAAATTTGTTTAAAAGTGGTTTTTTTCATTTGTGCGCCTTGTTTACATCATACCTAATCGAGGAAGAACTTTACAAGGCAAAATTGAGATTTTATTAGACACTGTACTAACATTAATAAAAAGAATTTTTCTGGTTCTTTATCACAGAAACAATCAACTTTCAATCGCCTTGGACTTGTTCTAAATGGTCTTTTTTTCTGCATTGTTGCATTTACATCCAGTTAAAGGCATGTTCATAAATCATTAGACTTAGAACGAACAGAATGCCGTCCACGATGTTTCAAATTTAATTTTCAATAAAATTGTGAGAAATCTGTTTGACTTCAAATTAGTTGGAAAGCTTAGGAAAGTCATTAAATTTAATGAAAACGCTAGTAAAAGATACTTTCTCGTAAAATACATTCAATTTGAATCTTATATCTCCTTCTTACAACTTCCTCTACGAGAGTTCATAACAGTTTTTTGCACAGGGGCCCCAAGTCGTCTGAAAATGTTTAAGGAATTATAGGTTGGCTGAGATGAGTTTTCTTATGTTAAGTAACCGCTTTAATATAAACCTTCTATCGCGCACAAAAAATCTGCATCACAGAACTGTAATTTTGTAAGTCAGCTTAGTTGACCCAACTCAACTTGGTGTTGGCTCTTGTCTATCCGTTAAAATGGGTAGCCGTGTGTTTGCATTTTAGGCAAATCTGTGGACATGTTAGACTACTTCAGTAGAATGACGCTGGAAGTTATACTCTCCACCGCATTTGGTTTCGAAACTGACATTTAAAACGACAAATAAAGCCTGTTATTTAAAAAAGTTAAGGAAGTTTTCCTTACTCCTTGGATAATAGACATTTTAAGACGGTTTCCTTTTGGAATATATCTTTTAAGGATTCTGGAACTCCAAGCTACTTCGAAAAGGTCGCCTCAGAGATCTTACAGCAAAGGAGAAAAACTAGCTAAAAACTGGGCCAACAGGAAGACAAGATTTGATGCATTTGATGCTGACAGCGAACAAGGATTCAACTGAAACTCACCAATGAAGAAATAATTGGCCAGTGTCAGATCTTTCTTTTCGCGGGTTACGAAACTTCGATCAAAACTTTGGCCTATATCACCCACCAGTTGGCCCTGAACCAGAATGTACAGGACAAATTAAGAGAGGAGATCAAGGAAGCAGTCAAGAGAAATCCTTGTACGACCTTTCTCATGACATTGATTATCTGGATTGTGTCATGAATGAGTCACTGCGACTAAATCCACCTTTGGCTCAGGTTAACCGTGAATGTGTCGACGATTACAAGTTTAACGACATTTATATCCCCGCAGGACTACAAGTCATCATTACAGTGTATTTTCTACATCGTGACCATGACGTCTGGCCCAACCCAGAAAAATTTGATCCCGAGAGATTTCGAAGCCCCGCCAAAGACGGTCGTCACCCATACCAATTCTTGCCATTCGGTTTAGGGCCAAGGTCCTGCATTGGGATGAGATTCGCTCTAATGGAGATCAAGATTGCTGTGGTGAAATTCTTGATGAAGTACAAGTTTGTACGTTCACCCGAGACACAGGTACTTTTGGAAATTCTTGCTGGTGTCACTCTGATCCCGAAATATGGAGTCCACGTGAGAATAGAAAGGGTTTAGAACTCTTTGCTTCGGCTTTCCTATTCTTTTTTTTGTGTTTGGTGTGGCTATCTCCGTTTGATTAGCTGCTACCACCAGTTTTCTAAACTTTGGGACCTGATGTTGGTAGCTGATATACTCGAACCAGGAAAAAACATTTTTTAAACTAGGATTAAAGAATAACACTACCTGTTTGCGAGAAAAAAAGAAGAAAATGGTTTGTTGTCATAAAAATGTAAAACTAAAGTACAATTAAGGTTAAATTTGAGACGAATAATTAGATGAATTAAGTTACAAACGTTTCAATAAATTTCGTTATGTATTTCTAAAGTAGACTAAGGTCGTGGTAACAATAATGCCAATTGTGCATCCTTATTGCTTTTAATGGAACTTTATAAACTACCCTGTAAATGGTAAATTAAAATGACAACATCGTGTCAGACAAATATGTCTCTCAAGTACTATTTCAAAAGTTGACAAAAAATCAAAAATTGAACTTTTACGTTAACGAGTTTTCAAAAAGCATAAGCAAAAGTTTGTCCATCCATGCTTCATTTTGTATTTGCTGTGGTAGTTATCCCTTCTGTTCATGTTTTGATCAGTTATTTTTATGTTTCACTCAGTTTTGTGGTGGTTCTTTAACTGTTTGAAATGTCATTTAACACTGATATTCCACAACTTGGGTCCCAGAAATTTGAAAGAGTTTTCCCATGAGGAGTAGCATTTTCAACCTCGAAGTAAATGCAACTTGTTGGTGCCTCTCAGTATAAGTGGAGTAACGCAATTTTTGTAGTTCTGATCTATTAACCGTCTAGTTTGTGATGTGCTGTGTAACTAAGTGTAATTATTTTAAATTCCGTTTGTGGGATGAACATCAACTTGTTGGATTGTTGCTGAAAACTTAGCACAATTTGTGAACTGCCTAATTTCAGCTTTCATAAACTCGTTTGTGTTTTGCTCTGGACGAAGCAGGATGAGCAATAGTTTTGGCACGAAAACGCACAAAAGAATTCCATATGCGGTGACGAGGGCAGTGGCACAGGCCACAATGGTTGTGTAAAAACCTTCCAGGGACGTGTCTACCGGGTAAAATGACACCCAGAAAATCAGGAGCACGTACATCGCCGACCCAATGTATCTCGTTTCGTTGAAGTTTTCTGGAAGTCGCCTGGCTTTAAAGGCGTAACCAGCGCATACTAGAGACAGCAAAATGAAATAGCTAAACATGGTTGCCCTACGGACACTTCCGATAGCTGATCTGAATGGCATACAGGTATAAAACACATGTGTCTGTACTCGTATCTCCTGGTGCTCGTCAGGTGGATCAAGAGTTAGCCACAACACTGCCAGAATAACTTCAACTATGTTGAGTCCCAAGACCACAAGAAATTGACGTTTGCGATCCACGATGTATCGCTTGAACCAGTTTGGAATGATGTTGGTCTGAAAAGCGCGGACCAAACGGTTTGTCTTCAAGAAGAGGATGGAAACAAAGGTCGTATTAATAAAGTACCTTAGGGGATAAATAATACAACATAACGTCTTTGTGGGCTGAGCAAGATGGAGCAAGGTGAGAGCAAAACACAACGCGATTGCGACAAGCAAAAGAAGGCTAAGTTCGCGATTGGATACCCTCACCAATGGTGTACTCTGGTTCTTTATAAAAACAAAGATGGCCATGCCTGTTGCAAGCAATCCAATAACCGTTAGGATCAAAAATACCACTGCAGTAGCATCTGACCACTTGATGTTGATAACTGGCAAAGGCAGGCATGCTGTACCGTCCCCGTTTGATTTATGTAGTTGTGGGCACTTTGTACAGTTGGGAGAGCTATGCTGTTTACTGATGGAGCCCAAAGGACACTTAATGCATTCCCAGCAACAGGACACAGCGATCGTCTGCCTGGTTCCCGAAGGATAGCGGTGACTGCACGTGGATATGGGAGGCTCATTTTCTTCATTAACCCATTGTATTCGTTTGTCGTTGATTGTGAGTTTGCTACGGGTTCCCCCTGTCCATGTCCCCACCTTAACATTTTCATAATTCTCCGCCTGTTTCTGAAAGTTCACGATATCGTACAAGGAATAAGTAGGATCACCACTTTCGGTGAACTGCACTTGCCCTGTTATGCCTTGAAAGCTCACTTTCCTGAGTTTAAGAAGGATGGCTTCGGGTGTGACTTTGGCATTTTGCGCAGGACAGTACCCACTCGCTAAAGGTCCGCCTCCGGGCTTTTTACACTTCAGTAAAGAGTTCAGCGCGTGTGCAAGAGCATAGACGGCGTCTGTCAGGTAAAGAATGAACGCGTTGTGTAGTTTGGCGAAGGCTCGATCGTCTATTTTGGCCGGGTTAAGGCAAGCACTTTCAGACATTGAGGAGCATTGTAGATGGCTTGTCCAAAACTCCTTCCACCACGGATTGGCGCTTTCTTGGGTCTTATTTAGTGTAATTCCTTTAAGATAATCCTCAAACAGCTGGTCTGTGAAGAGATAAGGCCTTATTCCTATTGCTCCTTTTAGTATGACAGCATTTGTTTCCAAAACGTCTGGATTCATGGCAGCTATTGCTTCACTAATAAGAAATGTTCGTCCTTTAAGCCCTTGCCCAGTCGCTTCTTCCAGAAATCTTTTTGCAGGTTCATAGGTGCTCCATAAGACGAGCACTTTGATGTTCTCAGCATCTTTGAGTTTTCTCACGATTGATGCTATTTTTCCTTTGTATCCCGAAGGCGTGATGTACTCCGAAAACGCGATGCAGAATGTCTTTCGGTCGTAAGCTTCTCGTTCCAACGCGCGCAAACCGTATCGACCGTAGGAATGGTCAACGGCTACGGCTGCAATATACTTCCATTGATAAT
This sequence comes from Porites cylindrica, assembly GCA_964035525.1. NCBI lineage: Eukaryota > Metazoa > Cnidaria > Anthozoa > Scleractinia > Poritidae > Porites > Porites cylindrica. The sequence continues at coordinate 50,318,019 of OZ037778.1, read as the reverse complement.
ACTCTATTATGTCAACCATGGCTTTAGCTTGTTGGCCATCGGGTGGAATGGTGCGAAAAAAGGAGTTGAAATACGGTGAGCTCAACTCTTCGCTGGTAGCGGAAGGACTTATAGTTGGAATGGCAGCCACATTCAGTAAACTTGAGACGAGAGTGGTGTTACTCGAATCGTCAGTGCCAATAACCGCAGAAATGAGAGCCGTTAGATTATCCATATTTATTGTAAGCTTCGACTTACAGTTATCACTTTGTCCTTCCAGTAGTTCGTTCAGATAATTACTTTTCACAAAGTCATTGGCTTTTTTCATGGCGAGAACAGGTGTGTCGCAGTAGTCTCGAATGTCGAAGCCCAGTGTCACATTTGGTAGAAGCTCAGGATCCTTGTTAATACGCTCGATTGCAAAAGTTATAGCCTCGGTGTATCCAAGGCCGAAAGCGTAAAACTCACCGCATTTATCCTGGGCGGTTTTGACGTGAAGAGGAAGCAAGACTCCTAGCGTAACGTTGCCCGGCTGGTAGAATCGTTTTGGGTCGATGGAGGAAGCTGGCGAAGAGTGTATCAATAACCATAACAATAGGAAATGAAACTGAGACATTTTTTCCGCTTTAAGTCAGTTTACTTTTATGTGCATCAGATTAAGCTAGAAAAGAAAAGAAAACGAAAATCTTCATTAATATATATGCCCTTAATAAGTTATTTTTTTCCTTAGTTGGCGTCATTAAAAACCTTTTAAGGTAATTATTATTATGATCCGTTAAAAAGGATCATACCTTATAATAATTGGGTTCAGTTAAAGGGTCAATCTCATGAACTGCGCATGTGCTGGCCGAAGCATAAAACGTGAAAAATTCTGCAGAATATTTCAAGATTGACCCGACTAAAAAAAGATGGCGGCTGCAAGTGGCAGAGGCGGCCGTGGCGGTAAACGAAGGAACTCGGGTCACAAGAAAAAACGATTTCTGACCTGAAATGGTGCAAAAGAGAGTGGTTTAAAAACCTTCAACGTCCTTTCCTCGAAATAATATATTTCAGTCGTGGCTTACAGTGAAATTCGGGGCAGGACGTGAATGTTCTAGTGACAGCGATTTGGCGGCACGTTCGTTATCTCTTGAATATCGGAAAGGTAAGACTTACGTTTCTTTGCCTGATGATTTAACCGTTAAAGATTATTTTTATCAATGAGTCATATTTATGATCATATTTATGACACTTGCACGAAGACAGGCAAAAGACGAAATTGAAGCCAAGGTACGACGATGCTTATTATGTTTCAGTGATGTATATGTTTCGTGCTGGTTAGCATTTGTTTTTTCTCCGTTTCAATGTTGATTATCGATAAAAACTTGTTTTCCTTAAAGGGCCGCAGACACAGATTACAGGGGACCAGTGAAATAAGAGGTTTAGAACGGTGCAGGTCTTCTGCCACAGACCTCAACTTAGCCTGCGAACGCCAGACGTTTCTCCTCATTCATCGCCTCGGAGGGACGTTTCGCGAGGAGGAACGTCTGCGACTCATCGACAGAAATTCCATACCGATGACGTAAATCAATGTTTACATAATAAATCCGGTAGCCATGGGGTTCCAAATGCAAATTTGTTCAATTTTACGTTTTTCCTGGTCGATTTTGGTAAGGCGTTGTGTTCATCTGCGAATGAGCTCCGGAAAAACTCAAATGCTTCTTCTGGAGAAGACTATATTCCGCAAATATTGACTGTTTTGTTAGAGATTCAATGCCTTTACGTTTGACCTTTGCGGCCTTTTGTCTTTTGTCTGTCATTCGTAAACAATAGCTAAAACAGTGAAACTACTCCGTCGACAAATTAGCGCTTCTGACCGGATTCCGGACAGATTTTAGGTCATCAGTATGGAATTTCTGTCGCTGAGTCGCAGACTTCCTCGTCTTGAGGAGAAACATCTGCCGTTCGCAGGCTAACGTCGACTCCAGTTAAACCTTTTTGTCAGCCCTGGCCTTCTGTTGTCGATTCTCCGGCCATTATTGCTGATAGTTTGCTTAGCACTTCTGAGCTTTGGAGTAAGTCTCCCATTCGAGATCTTGGTGGCGTAGATGGCGAGAGCAATAAATCAGCAATGTAAGTTGCATTTACGAATACGTGCATTGGTTACAATATGAATTATAAAGGTATCTCACTTACAGTTTGTTGTCTTTATTTACATATCACGGGCAACAATCCCATCTGATTTCTTTTTTTTTCGATTATAGTTTGAACTCGTCTTTATTTTCTGACGATACCTCTGAATACTCGACAGTATATATGTTGTAGTTATATGTTTATCTCAGATAATTTTTGTTTTTCTTTAGTTTTTGAGTATGGTAATGTATGTTAATGAGGTTTAAACAAAAGAAAAATAAAAATTACCTGAGATATCAAATTAACAACAACATATATATATCTACATATATTCCATCGGATATTGGATAAACATAACAGTCTATCTATTTTTGGACTTGGAGAGTTTTCATTATCGCATGTCAGGTTTTTACAAGTAATCTCTTCCTTCTAACAAACACTTTGTTCCCAGAGTGATCTCTAAACCGGGCATGAAAAGTCCATTGGTGGAGTACATTGCCTATGAATAGTATTATGTTATACTACGTTGACCATGATGTTTTGGTGCCTTTTTTCAGTAATCAAGCACTTTATAATTTTGCCATCCTTAAATAAAGACAGATGTATTGACACTGACAGTGACACTGAGATTTTATGTACAAAATTTCAGTTGCCCCACAGGCTGGGAAAGAAAAATTAGCTTCTGCCACTATCAGGGTGGTTCCTAAAGCGTTCAACGATAATATCAGGCGCATACATGCACTGGTGAAACGCCAATGCATAAAAGTGTTAACCCCCCCTCCCCCGACCCAGCCTTTCTTCATATGCCTGGGTCAAGAGATCCACTTCTTATGGAAAAACTAGGTTCTGCCACGTTCTGCTAACAAAATACAAAGTAGTGAGCTTACACTGTGATTTGCTGGGAAAAATGAACAATTTTATTTTTCCCTCTATTTTTTTTTATACTTTCTAACTGCTGTTTATCTCAACAGGCAAACAGGAAGTACTGAATGTGCTAATAGCCTATCCCTGCTGTATGCATCAAAGAGGATATCTCTCAGGTAATTACTTGTTGACTGTACTGATGATCATCATTATCCCGACGTAGTCATTCGATAATATCGATAATCGATAACATTCGATAACAATTGATAAAAATCGATTAATTTTTTCGAAATTCGATAAAAAAGTTCGGTGTGAGTAATCGATAATTATCGATGTTTGAATTAGGGTTATCGATTTTACCGATAAATATCGAATTTATCGAAACTGAATTATCGTACCACTTTTCGACACGGAAACACCAAAAGATACTAAAGAGCTCGCAGAGATACTTATAACAACTTCCCCGTTCGTTCATCTTTTCAACAAACTTTTAGTAATACTCAGCGTTTGTTCTATTTGAAATCCGCTATAGATCCCTGGTTGATTATTCCACTGTTTATGTATTTGCTGATGTAATACAATCGCACGCTCGTTTCTCTTTCACCCAGTCTTGAAAGGGAAAGATTTTCGTGATTTTTTGAGTAAAGATATGAACAAATCATCTAGACGCCCTCGGGCTCGTAATCTAAATGTTACATAAAAAGCAATAGCTTGTGATAGAGAGCAAAAACCAACGATAATAATATTTATTGTCATCCCATACATGTGTTTTTACATGTAATACTACTCGAACATGAACAAAACTGTAACATTACGCTTCATCGACTTTCAAATACTTCGTTTGAAAGAACTAAGTTTCAATGTTCAGAACAGTTTCCACAAGCGAAACTCTTGCAGCTGCAAGAATCATTTCAATTAACAGTCTTAAAATTGTTTTATAAATCAGTAAAACAACGTTAATGATGAACTCAGCAACAAAGTAATGTAAAAAGTAAAGTGACAAGAAAAACTGCTGAATTATTGAAAGGAACTGATAATTTGAAAACTCAGAAAACATCTGAATATTAAGACGCCGGGTAAGACGACAACCAGACTGGACGACAACCTTGAAGCCGAGAAGCCGAAAAAGGAAAAATAATTTACGTTTGTAATTGAACCCGGGTAATCGAACAATTTTTTTTATTATTTTATTTTTTTTTTTATAATTTACTACAATCTATTCTAAGAAAATAATAATAATGTAATCAAACAATAAAATCAGGAAGAAAATCATAATGCAGTCTCTTTGATCTCTTGTACAGTGCTTGTCAACAAATCATTTCATTGCCGCCTTTGAAATCTACATTTCAGAGTCACAATCAAACGCTCCCTCAACGGAAACAGGTTAATTTTTATCGATTCAATAGCGATCGATGAATCCGGTAAGATCGATAAAATTAACATTTCGTCGGCGTGTGAGTATCGATTTTTAACGATTGACCGATAAAGTTGATATCGTTTAAAATCAATTAATCGATTTTTATCGATTTATCGAATGATTTTCCGATATCAATTTTTATCGAATGACTACGCCGGGTCATTATTATCGGCTGATTCTCTATTGAACTGCAGCGTTCTATTGTGGCCTTAATTTTCTGTTTAGTAGCAATATTTCCTCACCCTCAAACTTGAATATTTTACAGTTACAGGGCCTACAGAGTAAGAAAATGCCTTGAAGTGATTGACTGGAACTACCACCTTCACCTCCCCCCCCCTGCCACAAACCAAAAAAAAAAAAAACAGGAGAACAGATGTTCAGCTGAAAGTACTACCAGCGGAAAAAGCAATGGGACATAAAGATCATAAAAGCAGCCAAGGGATATGAATATATTCCCCTCCTCATTGCTAACATATTACATGCCAGATTACATGATGTGGATATCGTGACAAGGAATCTCTCTCTAAATGCAAGTGATCCCCGTCACTGTTAGCCCCAATCCATTGCGGTCATACCACCACCTCCCACTGCAGAATTGCGTAAGTGGCAGAGTCGGTTCAGTTTACGTGCACCGTCAAAAAGCTGTGAACCAGAAAAAGGTGATCTTTAGAAATATCCATCACCCATGGAAGACTGAGTTGTCATATTTTGAGATGCATAGAACAGAGTCCAGTCAGAGTGTTATCAGACTAAGATTTATCACTTTATTTAATTTTTATACATTTGCATTAATTGATAATTTACAGTAAAATCTTATGAGAATCAAGACATCAAGAAGTAAGAAATATTGATATTCTTCAAAGTGAAATTTTTGTGCAGCATAAGGAATTGTAAACAATGAAAGACATGTCTTGTACTGACATATTAATATTAATTGCCGCCGCAGGGATTTCGCCCAGAAGGCGAAATCCCAAGGAGGCACTCTAGTAACTCGCGCGTATATTAAGGAAAGTACTTACAGATGAATTATACAGTCAGTATGCCAGAAAAAATCTCGATTTGCTTGAACAGGGGCCGCGAGGAATCGGTAGGTAATGATGACGTTTCTATTGTTTGCGCCCGCAAGTACGAAATGGTTAGGATGAAGTAAAGACAGAAAAACCCGAAGGGAGCACCGCAGGTAGATTTTGTGACATTTCTTGTGCAGTCATATTTCGATACTCGTTTGCGTTACGTGTTATCAGTGACATTCTGTGGAGCAGTTGTTTTGAAAGTTATGGACCAAAAGACACTCGTTAAGCGCAGATGAAGTTATAAGGTGCGTATAACTGTGTATATAGAAACACTTGGAGAGTTTGCCGGACACGAGTTCACAAATCTCTGATTGGAAACCTTGCCAGACACTCTTTCTCCCTCTTTGACCGGTATAAGACTCAGCCTCAAACAAGCAAGACGAGTGAGTAACAGCTAGCTTATTACTAGCAGAACGATAGACGATTACAGAAATTTGTCGACAATCAAATTCTGTGCTGACTTATTCCCTGCTCACAGATGTCCTTCCGCTATAAAGTTTAAAATAAGACTAGAATGCGCGAGCGTGAATTGATCAAACGTCCTTTTAATTTCTAACGCTTACTTTCCGGCAATTAAAATGAACTGAATGTAAAAAGTGAAAGAGAAATAGCGAAAAATTCAACTTCTAATAAAATCTTTTCTTATGGTTTAGAATAAACTATTATCGAAGCTGAGAATGTTTAGATCAAAGCTGTGTAAATCGAACTGAAACTGTGCATGGAACCTTGCGTCCCGGGGGGGGGGGGGGCACTTGGGTATTTTTTCGGTGGGTATGTGCCGCCCGGGACTCCAAATTGGCACCCCGTTCTAGAAAAAATTTCCCCTAAAATTGATACCCCGTTCTAGAAATAGGCCAATTTTTTATACCCCGTTCTAGAATTCGCCCTAAAACTAACACCCCGTTCTAGAAATGGGCCAATTTTTTATACTCCGTTCTAGGGTGCAACAAGAGTACAACGGTTTGCTTGTTAACGCACTGAACCGTATTTTTAAAAGCAATCTGTCCTTGAATACTTTCAAATGGCTGCTTACAAAAGTGGAGAGCTTTCGTGCGTTCGAAATATTATACCCCGTTCTAGAAACCGCGTCTGAAATGGAGACCCCGTTCTAAACCAGGATCTTCAAAATCACGACCCCTTTGGGCGGCACATACCCGTATAGGTAATGTATGGGAGTACCTCCCCGGGCCTTGCGTTTCCTGTATTTATCTCACCTATTGTACGGAATATGTGTAAAATCTTCATTATGAATCGGTATGTTTCAAAGCAGAGCTACACAACGAGCAAGAATACTATTGACGGACAATGTATTGTTGGTTTTCACATGCCGTCACTAAAATTCAAACTACAAAACTATCCATTCTACTGAGATTTTACTTTCATGGTGTATTAGAGCAGCTGAAAACTAATTTTCAAACAAATTTTCGCTTCAAAAGGTTTCTTGGTTTTGTAACAGAGTACGCTTGAATTGCTAAGCTTTTGCGTGACGCAGCATTTACATGACGGCCGAGAGAGCTGTTATTTAGGTTAAAAAAGTGACTTTTTTCGAGGCATTTTGCTATTTAAACACTTCAAGTATTAGAAAAAGTATTACTTTAATGTTTATGAGTTCCTCTAGGAGTAAATTCACGCTTTTGTAGCAAAAGTCGGTAACAGATGTTTCTGCTGGTTTCCGTCCGCCATGTTGGAGCTTATCCGGATGAGCTCCAACAGTTAAACAAATTGTGCTAACAATTATTATTATGCGTACTTTCCATAAGAAAAGTAGGTACGTTTGTATCAACACAAGCTCACCTCCATCATCGCATTCAATAAAGAGCTAGGGTACCAAATCCACCACTTAATACAATATTACAGTAGGGAATACAATTCAGGGGAACAGCAATACTTAAGTCTGGAATCTGTTAGCATTGCTACTGGTCAGGATGGTAAAAAAAAAACCGAAACAGTTCTCAATAAGTTGAATGGTAAAACACTCTCGTGCCCCTAAATGTGGTGAGAAATCTGGGTACATGATTTTGGGCAATTTCATTTCATGATCCAAGATTCCAATAAATTCCTGAAAAAAGAAAAAGAAGAAAAAATCACCAAAATACCAAGAAGTCTTTTCTATCTGAATGCTACTAGAGAGCAGTAAGTCTTCATAAAAAACAATATTTATAACCTTGCAACATACATCCAAGATAAAGCAAAAGAATCAAAGTGACTCAAGAGGAGTGAAAAAAAGTAAGAGGCTAAAGAAAAATGGCCCGCTAGTAGTTTAACCAGCTAAGCTAACCAGGCTAAGCTACCAGCTACCCTAACCGAAGATGCTAAAGAAGTTATCCACATTATACTATAAAAGCAGCTGACTAAAGTCATGTACAGCTGTAGTTTTAGAGCACACTTTTTATTCACCTTCACATGTATATGTTATTGCACCATTGCCTTAGTCTCTGGAAATGTAAAAAAAATCCAAATATGAGCATCTTCTGATAATCTTTCGCTTTGTGGTTTGGTGTCACTTGCCAGGCGAAAGCCAAGATTTCCCCGTGGTCGCACCTCCTTGCGATTCCTGAGAGGCACAAAAATAACCGTCCATGGATTTCTAACGAAGAGAAGATTCAGAAAAACTAGAAATGCAATCGTTATAATTTTCTTACGATGACAACTTACCCTATTATTACAACTGGAATTACAATTGTCTCCGCACTGGCCTTTGCACGAACATCCTCTGTTACTGTTTCCTTCGCTTTTCGTGCTGAAACAGCTCTAACAACTACATTCTTGTGATCTTACCTAACGATAAGAGTTCGATTTGGCGCGTTCTAAATGTTAAACTAAAGAAATCGAGGACATTCCAAGCAAAATACTTCCACAATACTGAAGAATCCATCACGGCGGCAATGATAAACAAGAGCGTTGTGAGGGCGATCTCCCGAGCATGCGCAACTCATGAGACTGCCCCTTTAAACGAAATGTTACCGAACGAGACAATGGCATATATTAATGTATTTTGTTTCACTGATTAACAAACATATCGATTTCTACCTTGAGACAGCTGTGTAGCCAAATTGATGCAAGAAATTGAACAGTGTGCTTATTTGTTTTCTCAGTGACAAGTGAGGTTTGGAAAATGAACCACACCTATCAAGAATCAGGTTCAGTAGTCCAATATGCCCTTTAGCAGGTACTAAGGATACGGTGCGTGTTAGCAAACAAACGCGAAGAAATCTCCAGAGTGTTGGGCGTTACCACCGTAGTTTATCTTGGATCTTACGTTGAGGACAGGGATATTACTGCCTGTGAAGGGAAAATTTAATTAAAGCGCGTGTATTTAATCAGATAAAGTTATCGCTTTTCAATAAAACTTTCCGCTTTAACGAAGATGACGGTTTCAAGAAATATTACATTTTCACTGAAGAATGAATAGGAAACCAAAAATCTTTTTAGCACTTTTGGTATATTCATTTAGCGGAGGTGGCAAAGCTTGGCCGGAGGCATTAAAAACAAATCTTGGCCACTTATCCCGGAGTTCTGCGAAGATTAAACTTCCTTTTTGTTATGTAAACGACTTGTCAACCCGATTGCTTACTTGGTGTCAGTTCTGTCTGTTTTTCAAGATCTAAAAGGCGGAAAACATCTCCGTTCCAGTTGCGACATGACTAATTTCAAAGTTGGAGATGAGTTACATCCCTTGGATTTCTTATGGCAGTCGCTTACTCAGAGGGCGTGTTGTGTTCTCCCTAAACTTAGCCTATTCCCCATTTTAATGTACCTGCCTGTGATCTACATGCTTCTTATAGTTTCTTATTAGTCTAATCAGCCAATCAGTCAAATCAAAGCCTTATTTACCTACGGTATCTCTTCCTTACAATGCTCTTCCTGAGAGCGATGCCCTAAATTACAATAAATCTAAAATTTAATAATTAGTCTAGAACCAGGTAATATATATACTAATAGCGGGGCTCCCGCGTGCGCGAAGCGCGCGTGGGACAGAGCCCCATACTCATGGAATATGGTCAACCTCCTTTCGTTTGGTTGTCACGTGATTGACATACGTACGTACGCATCTACAGATTGTACGGGTGGGGTAGGGGAGACTATCAAAAGGAAGGGAGGGGTGTCTCAGGCGTGTCTTGGCAAATCCACATCTTTTATATACGACGTTTACAGTATGGTCAATTGACAGCTGTCAAAACAGAGTAGCCGCTGACCAGTATCACTTGACCGTATCGCGGGCTCAGGTGTCGACCCATCAAAGTCAAGTGTTTTTTTGAAGTTATCCGCTGACAAGTTGCTAGTTTTCAAATGATCGCAGGCTCAAGTTTATTTTTTTTAAATTGATATGAAATATGTTGTGTTTATGTGCCGCACAATTAAAATTTTGATTTCAAACTGACCTCGGGAGCGAAAATTCAGCCAGCTGTTACAGGCAGGGAAGCGTAGGGAAGACAGTTGCTTTTGATTTTTCTCACCATGGTCAAGCGTTGGTCACGCTCTACGTTCAATTTTTAAGCTCTGATTGGTCAAAATTTAACAGGTGAGTTCATGCTGAAAATTTATGCAGCATCTTGAATCTTGTTTACTTTGACACCTGAAGCTGACAGAGTTTGTGTCAACTTGTGATGTTTTTAATTGTCTTTTTCCATTGGATGTACAAAATGAAATTCAGCTGCTATCAGGAGTCTTCTGTTATTCATGGCTAGTTTGTTTATTGGGTTTTTGGTTGAACAATACGTAGCTTGTTAAAGTCGGAAATGGAATTTCGGATGGCATCGTTTTCGTTTTCACCTTGCTTGATGCGTAAGAGGGTTGCAAAGTCTGAAGCAATACTGGCCTTACTTGATACCTTTCAGGAGCTGCATCTCGAATGGTAGGCCAGAGTAATTATCGTATTTGATGTTTGTTTTTTGTATCTAAATTAATGAAGTCGAGCGTAGTTTATGAGGGTATTTAGTTTATGCACGTTTGTAAGATTTGAGACAATGCCGGGGGAGACAATGATCTGACCGAGTATCAGGTTTGATACAAGCTTACAGAACTTTAAAAAGCCTTTAGACAGTTTCTCACCGCAAATAGAAAGAAAACGTCCCAAAGAATATTTAGGTATAATTGTGGCTGTAAAAGAAAGCTTTGAGCGATTTTCTTGCCTCGAGTTCGTCTTTGAAAAAAAGCAAACACCGGGAAGCCGCCTTCAAACATTAACTTAAGCTGTAAGCTTGAAGACTCAGGATTTTTAGAGACACTTTAATACTTGTCTTCCTGAATGAAAATTGTTGTCTCTGTATATGTTTCAACCAATTATATTTCTTTTATTGATTGTTAGTTGTCTCTCTTGTTATTTTAATCGCTGTGCCGATTGTTTTCAGTCGTTCAGTGAACATCGCTTGCAGGAGTACTCCAAATGCCGCGCGTTAAACCATTTTAAAATAAAAAAATAAACATAATACATTCTTTATTATGTTGGAGCGTAACTCTGTTGATGTTCATTGTAAGGTTTGGTTCACTCTTGGGTTGTTTGCAAATTATTTTTCTCTAAAATCACTTAGCCTTTCCCTCAAAAGTCACATAAATGTGCTCTAAAGTTAACTTAATTGTGGAATATAAGTTTATTGTTTGATTTAAATTATAAATTCATTAATGGGAGTCTCGCTTTTAGCCCTGGCTAAATCTATATATTAGAATATAAACATACGAATTGAGGAATTAATGAACAGTAAAAACAGGGCTAAAAAGCCCAATCTAAAATCCAGCAGTCTGAGCCTGTTTTTAAAGGAAGTAACTGACGGCTGCGTGTTAAGGTGGCTCGACTGGATTTTTTGCGGTTGATACCGACCCAGTTTGAGCATTAACTACGTCGGCATGAGTAAAGATATGGAAAAAGGTTACTACAGCTGTATTATATAAAGATGAAAATTTCTTATGATTTGGGTTTTATTGCAATCGGAGTCGCCATGGCAACGTAATGACGCCATTACGTTTTTCATTTATCTTTGTGTTTCTCTGTACCAGGAGTTTTTTGAAGAATTCGCTTAAGGGAGTATTCACCTGCCATAATTGCCTCCATTGTGGCAAAGTTTGAACAAATTCTATGAGAGCGTTTTCGAAATATTTGGAAATGCAGTTTTAAGAATCATAAAAACAGGAAATAGCATGCTAGCCACACAATTCGCTGATGTTTTAAGAAAATGATAAGCTTTGGGAACGCGGCTTTATCTCATAGTGGTTTGATTCCATTGAAAACTGCATACAAAAAAAGAGGGGAATTGCTCTGGGCGATCGCGAGTAAGAAGAATTTTATTAACTTGCATTCAGCTGCTTTTGATACAGTTTTTGGACGTAATTTGGTCCATGCCTAGAAATTTCGCATTTTTCCGAAAACCGCTCGATAAATTTTTTTTGTAAATTCGACAATCCCGAGATCAATTGTCAAGAAATATTCCCTGCAAGTTTCAAGAACATTGAAAACAGGGAAGGCTTTTAAATAGGGCCTCAAATATAGCCAATTTTTCCTCCAGATTTTGTGTTTACAAGTGAGCGTCCTCATTATTCACTGGCATTGTTTTCAAGTTTCATATACACGTGCACATTTAGCAAAAAGATAGAATTTGCATCAAAAAGGACCCTCGGTTAAATCTCCGGGATATGCTAATTACCGGGTAAAGAGTTTAGTGATACATTATAACATCAGAGCAACTCTTTGTGAGAGTTTCTGTGATGTTATAACCCGAGTAACATAATAAAGTATTGCATCCTGCACGATGAGCCATGACGTTCACCGTTTCGGCTGTCACTGCTATCTGTGACGACAAGCCAATTATTTGCATATTCCGGATATTTCTTCGGAAAGTAATCGAGAGCTCTTTTTGATGCAAATTTATATCTTTTGATAGTTGTGCACGTGCATATGAAACTTGAAAACAATGCGAGTGAATAATGAGGACGCTCGCTTGTAAACACAAAATCTGGGGGGAAAATTGGTTGTATTTGAGGCCCTATTTTAAAGCCTTTCCTGTTTTCAATGTTCTTGAAACTTGCAGGGAATATTTCTTGACAATTGATCTCGGGATTGTCGAATTTATACAAAAATTTATCGAGCGGTTTTCGGAAAAATGCGAAATTTCTAGGCATGGACCAAATTACGTCCAAAAACTGTATCAAAAGCAGCTGAATGCAAGTTAATAAAATTCTTCTTACTCGCGATCGCCCAGAGCAATTCCCCTCTTTTTTTGTATGCAGTTTTCAATGGAATCAAACCACTATGAGATAAAGCCGCGTTCCCAAAGCTTATCATTTTCTTAAAATATCAGCGAATTGTGTGGCTAGCATGCTATTTCACTGTTTTTATGATTCTTAAAACTGCATTTCAAAATATTTCGAAAACGCTCTCATAGAATTTCTTCAAACTTTGCCATAATGGAGGCAATTATGGCAGGTTAATACTCCCTTAAGCGATTTCTTCAAAAAGCTCCTGGTACAGAGAAACACAAAGATAAATGAAAAACGTAATGGCGTCATTACGTTGCCATGGCGACTCCGATTGCAATAAAACCCAGATCATAAGAAGTTTTCATCTTTATATAATACAGCTGTGGTAACCTTTTTTCCATATCTTTAACCATGCCGACGTAGTTAATACTCAAACTGGGGAGGTATCAACCCCAAAAAATCCAGTCGAGCCACCTTAATTTCATCGGCAAGGTCTGTTCCATCGCACCGCACCACTATAACAAAACTATTCCTTTAGCATCTGTCTCCGGTGTTCGAATAAAAATATTGTTTGAGCTACCTCTAAGGGTGTATGCATGCACTTGTGAGATAGGTTCAAACAAAGATTTTAGGCCTACTGGAACTAGTTTATTAATGGACTTATAAGCCTAAATAATTTATTATTCTTGCAGCTCTGTTTTGCACTTTCTGGAGTCTGTCAGACAGGCAGTTATCTAAGCATGCCCACACCTCACTGTAATAATCAAAATAATGCAATATAAGAGCCTCATACATCCTAACTAATATCTGGCGGAAAACATAATCACGAACCTTCTCCATAAAGTTTAGGCTTTTCAAGTAAAATGTATTGGTCGACAGTATCAAAAGCTTTCCTTAGATCGAGAGAGAGAGAGAGTACACCGTTCAGCGAACCATTGTCGATATTTAAATACCAGTCATTTGTAGTTTCAAGTACAGCAGTAAGAGTTGAATACATTGATCTAAAACCATGTTGAGAAACAGCGAGAAGACCATGCTACTTTAGATAATTATAAAGCTGAATGAATAAAATCTTCTCAATTATTTTACTAACAATTAGCAGAACCGATATAGGCCTATAGAGTGTTTTCACATGACGTCACGGCGGCCATATTGGTGTCCCAAAACAATGAAACGGCGGCCATGTTGGTGTCCCAAACCAATCCTCTGGGAGTTGAACTCTTTTCTTATGCAAACGCTTTCTTTTGTTTCAATAAATTTGCATAGATGCTGGCCACGTGAGTGAAAACACTCTATAATTATTAGGATCTGTCTTACTTTCGCAACTTTCCAGTCAACAGGAAATATACAGCTCCTGATAGATAAATTAATAATAAATGTTAAAGAAGGAGTGATAACTGATGCAGCTTCTTTCAATTAGAGCTTGCATGATATTCCATCAAGGCCACTACCCTTGTTTAAATTGTTTTAATGACTGAATGATATTATACACATCTTTACTATTGATTTCATTAATGGCAAATATATGCTGAGTAGGGGTGATATACTCTCTAAAGCTGGTATCCATAGCAGGAAAGACGTTAGCTAGACGTGGCCCTACTTGTGTAAAATGATGATTTAAAACCTTACTGATTTCACTTCAGGAAGAGTGAGTTACGTCCTCGATTTTAATGTTATTTATCTCTGCGAGATGGAGATTTTTTTCCCACGATCATGTCCACCCCCCTTCCAAGATTCCCTAGTATTACCTACAGTTTCTCTCAAATAATTGTTATAACTAGGGGTATTTTCTGGCAAGTGCCAACGAGGCGAATTCGTTTATCTTTAGTGGAATGTGCCTTATAAATGGTTACATGATTTCAGAGGTTTGAAATGGATTCCGCTATAAAAAAGGATGGCACCCAACTTTGAAACAACAACTTTTTAAGTGGCACATCCTAGGCTTTCACTTTTATTAAACAATAGCAACATGGCTTGAAGCTTTGTTGGTAAATTGGAACAAGTTAGCACTTATGTTGTATGGAAAATTCCTTTGTATCAAAACTATAAACGTTAGAAAGTAAAGTATAGTTCAACTGAGGCCTTTGACTGCTGAAATTAAAAATAAAAATTAAATTCCGAGCTGTCGCCGATCTGACAGTATCATCAGGGATAAATAAGAAAAATATTTCGCATGGTAATATACATATGAAAAAATTGGTGCAAAGCAAAATGTGTGAAAAGCGCAAGAATGGAGCGGAATGTATCAGAGGTATAAAAATAAGAACTTGAATGAAATAAAAAGATCTAGTAAACGAGTGCCACAGGACAGAGTCTCTCGAAAGGCATAATGATAATCTTCAAGACAAAATGTCCGTACATTCGTTGCATTCCTCGCGGAAGTTTAGGGCTGTCTCAATGTAAATCGAGCTGCAAAAGAACATGCTGGTTGACAAAAATCTCTCAAAAGGCATAAATAAATTCTTAAATCCAAAAGGTCCGCAAAGGCGTTGCATTCCTCACGGGAGGTGAGGACTGGCTCAATTCCTTGATCAGCTACCGCGTAAAACTCGATTTACAAAGAAAAAGAGAACACTGGAAACCCTGGTTGTGTGTCGAGAAGCAAACTATCGAGCTGCGAACAAACTGGTTCTTACAAAAATTTGACCGTAAAAGCCTATTCCATGATCAGGAGCTGCTTTAAACGCAATTTATAAAGCAAACCAGAGTACTAATGGCCCTTTAAACTCTAGAAATCGTATTACAGCTTGCCCACCTGTTAGGTCCTCTTGAACAAACAACGAAGAGCTGCACACTGGATCACCCAATTTTGGACCACCAGTTATAAATACTAGACCATGACGTCACTGTCCAAATATGGGATCTTACTTACACCCAAATATGGTCAAAAATACAAATTTAAGAGGGTTACGCAGAATTTGAGAGTTTTCGCCCACATTGCGCGGCAATATGGTTTCATGAGGTTTCAGTTTTCCCTTTGAAAAACATCTGAAATGAATAGATTCTCCGGCCATCCAGCTCAAAGTCTTCTGTTATATACCGTAACTGAAAGTGGAGCTTTACATGCAAAACTTTAACAACCCCCTTTGTGGGGTGGGGTGGGGGGAATCTTAAAGGTTACGGACCATTTAAGTTTGAAATTGATCGCCGTATTATAGCATGCGTCATGACTATCTACGATCCACACGCGCACAATTTTCAGTTACGAGTCGTACGAATGACGTGGGTCTAAGTTACACGACACGGTCTGCCGTGAAGTCTTGACGTATGTATGGCAAGCAAAATGTAGCAATATTCAATTCGTTTAATTTTATATCTAGTTTTGTATTTTGTATTCAACTATGCGTTCAATATTCAACTTGTATTCAACATTCAACGCGTTATTCAAAATTCAACTTCCATCAACATTCAGCTATTCATTTTAGGGACGGACCATTAGAAACGTTATGGGGGGAGTGGGTAACTTTTGAGCGGCAGGAATTTTTTTTCGTTATCAAATTACTTGTATAAATTTTTTTAGGCCGTAGCGTGAACATTTTTCAGGCTTAATTGGCCTGCATGAATTTTCTTTCATTTAATTTTCCCTTGCGCGAATATTTTTTTTGTACTTCGTCCGCCTCCCCCCCGATAAGTTTTCTAATGGTCTGTCCCTTATATTCAATTCTTCATTCGCCCATCAATTATCTATTCAACAATTTAAACCATTCATTCAACATTCAACTTTATTTTTTAAAACATTCAACTATTCATTAGACTACTTGCAGTCCACCTTTTCTCTTAAAATCCGTCTAGTTCTTGATCTCATCCCGCGCGATTGCAACCATGTTATTATATAGGGATCGAGACGAGACGAGAAAAGACGGACTGCTGACTCTTTTGTAGTAAACAAACCCTTCGTCAGCCCAGAAACGGAGTAACCGATTGGTCAATTGCACAACTGTTGACTGATCTGTGGTGAGATTGTAAGCAATAAAAATAGTCACGCGTCACAAACAACTGCAAACAATAGCGAACCAAGCAGTAATCTCAGTTTAACAATAAAACTTAGAAGGATATCTTACAGAAGGAAACTGCTGTAAATTTCCTCAAGGGAAACGAATTCAAGGCAATCTTACCGGATTTAAAGAAAGTGTAATATTTTCAGATGTTTATGTTCTATTTATAAATCGTTTCAAGCAGTTCGGGTTTAATTGATTAATTAAGTTACCTTGACAACTTCGTTGTCCCCAGACAGAACAAAAGAGTCAGCAGTCTTATTTTTTCTTCTCGGGCTTACGCCATTGTCTCTCACGGCAAGCGGCGAACGTGCTTAGGGTTTGCGTGCAGTAATTGTGCAAGGAAATGTAAAGAGACTGCTCTCAGTATGGCAAGCCAAATGTAGCAATATTCAATTCGTTTAATTTTATATCTAGTTTTGTATTTTGTATTCAACTATGCGTTCAATATTCAACTTGTATTCAACATTCAACGCGTTATTCAATATTCAACTTCGATCAACATTCATCTATTCATTTTATATTTAATTCTTCATTCACCCAATTAATCAATTATCTATTCAACAATTTAAACCATTCATTCAACATTCAACTTTAATTTTTAAAACATTCAACTATTCATTAGACTGCTTGCAGTCCACCTTTTCTCTTAAAATCCGTCTAGTTCTTGATCTCATCCCGCGCGATTGCAAACCACGATGTTATTATATAGGGATCGAGACGAGACGAGACGAGAAAAGACGGACTGCTGACTCTTTTGTAGTAAACAAACCCTCCGTCAGCCCAGAAACGGAGTAACCGATTGGAACCGAACGAACAGAATGCCGTCCATGCTTCAAATTTAATTTTCAATAAAACTGTGACAAATCTGTTTGACTTCAATTTAGTTGGAAATCTTACAAAAGTGTTTAAATTTAAAGAAAACGCTAGTAAGGAATACTTTCTCGTAAAATGCGCTCAATTTAAATCTTATTTCCCCCCTTACTACTTCCTCTACGATTCATAACAGTTTTTTAGAACAGGGAGCCCAAGTCGTCTGAAAATGTTTAAGAAATTATAGGTTGACTTTTCATATGTTAAGTAACAACTTCAATATAAACCTTCCATCGCGCACAAATATCTGCATCAAAGAACTGTAATTTTGTCAGTCAACTTAGTTGACCCAACTCGACTTGGTGTTGGCTCTTATCCATCCGTAAATTAAGCTGCAGGCCATTGTAATCAATACTTTCGAGCAGTCATTTTAACTTTGTGTTTGCATTTTAGGCGAATCTGTAGACTTGTTAGACTGCTTCAGTAGAATGACGCTGGAAGTTATACTCTCCACCGCGTTTGGTGTCGAAACTGACATTCAAAACGACAAAGAAAGCCTGTTATTTAGAGAGGTGAAGGAGGGTTTTCGCACTCCTTGGATAATGGACTTTTTAAGACGGTTTCCTTTTGGAATATATCTTTTAAGAATTCTGGCGCAAATCATGCGCACTCCAAGGTATTTTGAAAAGGTCGCCTCAGAGATCTTACAGCAAAGGAGAAAAAGTGGGCCAACAGGAAGACAAGATTTGATGCATTTGATGCTGACAGCGAACGAGGATTCAACTGAAAAGGGATTATCCAAACTCACCGATGAAGAAATAATTGGCCAGTGTCAGATCTTTCTTTTCGCAGGTTACGAAACTTCGAGCAATACTTTGGCCTATATCACCTACCAGCTGGCCCTGAACCAGAATGTACAGGGCAAATTAAGAGAGGAGATCAAGGAAGCAGTCAAGAGAAACCCTGAAAGCTCTCTGTACGACCTTTCTCATGACATTGAATATCTGGATTGTGTTATGAATGAGTCACTGCGACTAAATCCACCTTTGGCTCAGGTTAACCGTGAATGTGTCAACGACTACAAGTTTAATGACATATTTATCCCCGCAGGACCACAAGTCATCATTCCTGTGTATTTTCTAGATCGTGACCCTGATGTCTGGCCCAACCCAGAAAAATTTGATCCCGAGAGATTTCGAAGCCCCGCCAAAGACTGTCGTCACCCATACCAGTTCTTGCCATTCGGTTTAGGGCCAAGGTCCTGCATTGGAATGAGATTCGCTCTAATGGAGATCAAGATTGCTTTGGTGAAATTCTTGATGAAGTACTAGTTTGTACGTTCACCCGAGACACAGGTACCTTTGGAAATTCTTGCTGGTGTCACTCTGATCCCGAAATATGGAGTCCACGTGAGAATAGAAAGGGTTTAGAACTCTTTGCTTCGGCTTTCCTATTCTTTTTTTGTGTTTGGTGTGGCTATCTCCGTTTGATTAGCTGCTACCATCAGTTTTCTAAACTTTGGGACCTGATGTTGGTAGCTGATATACTCGAACCAGGAAAAAACATTTTTTAAACTAGGATTAAAGAGTAACACCACCTGTTTGCGAGAAAAAAGAAGAAAGTGGTTTGTTGTCATAAAAATGTAAAACTAAGGTACTATTAAGTATAAATTTGAGACGAATAATCAGATGAATTAAGTTATGAACGTTTCAATAAATTTCGTTATGTATCTCTTAAGTAGACTAAGCTCGTGGTAACAATAATGCCAATTGTGCATCCTTATTGCTTTTACTGGAACTTTATAAATTACCATTGTAAATGGTAAATTGAAGTGACAACATCGTGTCAGACAAATATGTCTCTCAAGTACTATTTCAAAAGTTAACAAAAAATCAAAAATGAACTTCTACGTTAACGAGTTTTCAAAAAGCATAAGCAGAAGTTTGTCCATCCATGCTTCCTTTTGTATTTGCTGTGGTAGTTATCCCTTCTGTTGATGTTTTGATCGGTTATTTTTATGTTTCACTCAGTTTTGCGGTGGTTCTTACTGTTTGAAATGCCATTTAACACTGATATTCCACAATTTGGGCTCCAGAAATTTAAAAGAGTTTTTCCCGTGAGAAGTAGCATTTTCAACCTCGAAGTAACTGCGACTTGTTTGTGCCTCTCAGTATAAAGTGGAGTAACGCAATTTTTGTAGTTCTGATCTGTTAACTTTCTAGTTTGCGATGTGCTGTCGAACTAAGTGTAATTATTTTAAATCCCGTTTTTGGGATGAACATTAACTTGTTGGATTGTTGCTGAAAACGTAGCACAATTTGTGAACTGCCTAATTTCAGCTTTCATGAACTCGTTTGTGTTTTGCTCTGGACGAAGCAGGATGACAAATACTTTTGGCGCAAAAACGCACAAAAGAATTCCATATGCGGTGACGAGGGCAGTGGCACAGGCCACGATGGTTGTGTAAAAACCTTCCAGGGACGTGTCTACCGGGTAAAATGACACCCAGGAAATCAGGAGCACGTACATCGCCGACCCAATGTATCTCGTTTCGTTGAAGTTCTCTGGAAGTCGCCTGGCTTTAAACGCGTAACCAGCGCATACTAGAGACAGCAAAATGAAATAGCTAAACATGGTTGCCCTAAGGACACTTCCGATAGCTGATCTGAATGGCATACAGGTGTAAAACACATGTGTCTGTACTCGTATCTCCTGGTGCTCGTAAGGTGGATCAAGAGTTAGCCACAACACTGCCAGAATAACTTCAACCATGTTGAGTCCCAAGACCACAAGAAATTGACGTTTGCGATCCACGATGTATCGCTTGAACCAATTTGGAATGATGTTGGTCTGAAAAGCGCGGATCAAACGGTTTGTCTTCAAGAAGAGGATGGAAACAAAGGTCGTATTAATAAAGTACCTCAGAGGATAAATAATACAACATAACGTCTTTGTGGGCTGAGCAAGATAGAGCAAGGTGAGAACAAAACACAAAGCGATTGCGACAAGCAAAAGAAGGCTAAGTTCGCGATTGGATACCCTCACCAATGGTGTACTCTGGTTCTTCATAAAAACAAAGATGGCCATGCCTGTTGCAAGCAATCCAATAACCGTTAGGATCAAAAATACCACTGCAGTAGCATCTGACCACTTGATGTTGATAACTGGCAAAGGCAGGCATGCTGTACCGTCCCCGTTTGATTTATGTAGTTGTGGGCACTTTGTACAGTTGGGAGAACTATGCTGTTTACTGATGGAGCCCAAAGGACACTTAATGCATTCCCAGCAACAGGACACAGTGATCGTCTGCCTGGTTCCCGGAGGACAGCGGTGACTGCACGTGGATATGGGAGGCTCATTTTCTTCATTAGCCCATTGTATTCGTTTGTCGTTGATTGTGAGGTTGGTACGAGTTCCCCCTGTCCATGTCCCCACCTTAACATTTTCATAATTCTCCGCCTGTTTCTGAAAGTTCACGATATCGTACGACGAAAAAGTGGGATCACCACTTTCGGTGAACTGCACTTGCCCTGTTATGCCTTGAAAGCTCACTTTCCTGAGTTTCAGAAGCATGGCTTCGGGTGTGACTTTGGCATTTTGCTCAGGACAGTACCCACTGGCTAAAGGTCCGCCTCCGGGCTCTTTACACTTCAGTAAAGAGTCCAGCGCGTGTGCAAGGGCATAGACGGCGTCTGTCAGGTAAGGAATGAACGCGTTGTGTAGTTTGGCGAAGGCTCGATCGTCTATTTTGGCCGGGTTAAGGCAAGCACTTTCAGACATTGAGGAGCAGTTTAGATGGCTTGTCCAAAACTCCTTCCACCACGGATTGGCGCTTTCTCGGGTCTTATTTAGTGTGATTCCCTTAAGATAATCCTCAAACAGATGGTCTGTGAAGAGATAAGGCCTTATTCCTATTGCTCCTTTTAGTATGACAGCATTTGTTTCCAAAACGTCTGGATTCATGGCAGCTATTGCTTCACTAATAAGAAATGTTCGTCCTTCAAGCCCTTGCGCAGTCGCTTCTTCCAGAAATCTTTTTGCAGGTTCATAGTTGCTCCATAAGACGACCACTTTGATGTTTTCAGCATCTTTGAGTTTTCTCACGATTGATGTTATTTTTCCTTTGTATCCCGAAGGCGTGATGTACTCCGAAAACGCGATGCAGAATGTCTTTCGGTCGTAAGCTTCTCGTTCCAACGCACGGAGACCGTATCGACCGTAGGAATGGTCAACGGCTACGGTTGCAATATACTTCCATTGATAATACTCTATTATGTCAACCATGGCTTTAGCTTGTTGGCCATCGGGTGGAATGGTGCGAAAAAAGGAGTTGAAATACGGTGAGCTCAACTCTTCGCTGGTAGCGGAAGGACTTATAGTTGGAATGGCAGCCACATTCAGTAAACTTGAGACGAGAGTGCTGCTACTCGAATCGCTAGTGCCAATAACCGCAGAAATCGGAGCCGTTAGATTATCCATATTTATTGTAAGCTTTGACTTACAGTTATCACTTTGTCCTTCCAGTAGTTCGTTCAGATAATTACTTTTCACAAAGTCATTGGCTTTTTTCATGGCGAGAACAGGTGTGCGGCAGTAGTCTCGAATGTCGAAGCCCAGTGTCACATTTGGTAGAAGCTCAGGATCCTTGTTAATACGCTCGATTGCAAAAGTTATAGCCTCGGTGTATCCAAGGCCGAAAGCGTAAAACTCACCGCATTTATCCTGGGCGGTCCTGACGTGAAGAGGAAGCAAGACTCCTAGAGTAACGTTGCCCGACTGGTAGAATCGTTTTGGATCGATAGAGGAAGCTGGCGAAGAGTGCATCAATAACCATAACAATAGGAAATGAAACTGAGACATTTTTTCCGCTTTAAGTCAGTTTACTTTTATGTGCATCAGATTAAGCTAGAAAAGAAAAGAAAACGAAAATATTCATTAATATATATGCCCTTAATAAGTTATTTTTTGTTCCTCAGTTGGCGTCATTAAAAAGGATCATACCTTATAATAATAGGGTTCAGTTAAAGGGTCAATCTCATGAACTGCCCATGTGCTGGCCGAAGCTCAAAACTTGAAAAATTCTGCAGAATATGTCAAGATTGACCCGGCTAAAGAAAGATGGCTGCTGCAAGTGGCAGAGGCGGCCATGGCGGTAAACGAATGATCTCGGGTCACAAGAAAAAACGATTTCTGACCTGAAACCGTGCAAAAGAGAGTGGTTTAAAAACCTTTAACGTCCTTTCCTCGAAAATAATATATTTCAGTCGTGGCTTAGAGTGAAATTCGGGGCAGGGTGTGAATGTTCTAGTGACAGCGATTTGGCGGCACGTTCGTTATCTCTTGAATATAGGAGAAGGTAAGTCTTGCTTTTCTTTGCCTGATGATTTAACCGTTAAAGATTATTTTTGTCGATGAGTCCTATTTATGATCATATTTATGACACTTGCACGAAGACAGGCAAAAGACGAAATTGAAGCCAAGGTGCAACGATGCTTATTATGTTTCGGTGATATGTTTCGTGTTGGTTAGCATTTGTTTTTTTTTCCGTTTCAATGTTGATTATCGATAAACACTTATTTTCCTTAAAGGCCCGCAGACGCAGATTACAGGGGACCTGTGAAATAAGAGGTTTAGAACGGTGCAGGCCTTCTGCCACAGACCTCAACTTAGCCTGCGAACGCCAGACGTTTCTCCTCGTTCATCGCCTCGGAGGGACGTTTCGCGAGGAGGAACGTCTGCGACTCAGCGACAGAAATTCCATACCGATGACGTGAATCAATGTTTACATAATAAATCCGGTAGTCATGGGGTTCCAAATGCAAATTTGTTTAATTTTACGTTTTTCCTGTTCGATTTTGGTAAAGTGTTGTGTTCATCTGCGAAAGAGCTCCGGAAAAACTCAAATGCTTCTTCTGGAGAAGACTATATTCCGCAAATATTGACTGTTTTGTTAGAGATTCAATGCCTTTACATTTGACCTTTGCGGCCTTTTGTCTTTTGTCTGTCATTCGTAAACAATAGCTAAAACCGTGAAACTACTCCGTCGACAAATTAGCGCTTCTGACCGGATTCCGGACAGATTTTGCGTCATCAGCATGGAATTTCTGTCGCTGAGTCGCAGACGTCCCTCCTCTTGAGGAGAAACATCTGCCGTTCGCAGGCTAACCTCAACTCCAGTTAAACCTTTTGGTCAGCCCTCGCCTTCTGTTGTCGATTCTCCGGCCATTATTGCTGATAGTTTGCTTAGCACTTCTGAGCTTTGGAGTAAGTCTCCCATTCGAGATCTCGGTGGCGTAGATGGCGAGAGCAATAAATCAGCAATGTAAGTTGCATTTACGTATACGTGCATTGGTTACAATATGAATTATAAAGGTATCTCACTTACAGTTTGTTGTCTTTATTTACATATCACGGGCAACAATCCCATCTGATTTCTTTGTTTTTTTTTTCGGTTATAGTTTGAACTCGTCTTTATTTTCTGACGATAAGAATATGTGTTCTGATTCAGAAGGGTCTACCTCTGAATACTCGACAGTATATATGTTGTAGTTATATGTTTATCTCAGATAATTTTGTTTTTCTTTAGTTTTTGAATATCGTAATGTCTGCTAATGAGGTTTAAACAAAAGAAAAATAAAAATTACCTGAGATAACAAATTAACAACAACATATATATATGTACATATATTCCATCGGATATTGGATAAACATAACAGTCTATCTATTATTGCACTTGGAGAGTTTTCATTACCGCATGTCAGGTTTTTACAAGCAATCTCTTCCTGCTAACAAACATTTTGTTCCCAGGGTGATCTCTAAACCGAGCATGAAAGGTCCATTGGTGGAGTACATTGCCTTTGAATAGTATTATGTTATACTACAGTTGACCATGATGTTTTGGTGCCTTTTTTCAGTAATCAAGCACTTTATAATTTTGCCATCCTTGAATAAAGACAGATGTATTGACACTGACAGTGACACTGATTTTTATGTACAAAATTTCAGTTGCCCACAGGCTGGGTAAGAAAAATTAGCTTCTGCCACTATCAGGGTGTTTCCTAAAGCGTTCAACGATAATATGAAGCGCATACATGCACTGGTGAAACGCCAATGCATAAAAGTGTTAACGCCCCCTCCCCCGACCCTGCCTTTCTTCATATGCCTGGGTCAAGAGATCCACTTCTTATGGAAAAACTAGGTTCTGCTACGTTCTGCTAACAAAATACAAAGTAGTGAGGTTACATGTGATTTGCTGGGAAAAATAAACAAATTTATTTTTCCCTCTTTTTTTTATACTTTCTAACTGCTGTTTATGTCAACAGGCACACAGGAAGTATTGAATGTGCTAATAGCCTATCCCTGCTGTATGCATCAAAGAAGACATCTTTCAGGTAATTACTTGTTGACTGTACTGGTGATGAGGATGTTAATGATCATCATTATCATCGGCTGATTCTCTACTGAACTGCAGTGTTCTATTGTGGCCTTTATTTTCTGTTCAGTAGTAATATTTCCTCACCCTCAAACTTGAATATTTTACAGTTTCAGGGCCTACAGAGTAAGAAGATGCCTTGAAGTGATTGACTAGAACTACCACCTTCACCTCCCCCCCCTGCCACAACGCCCCCCCCAAAAAACAGGAGAACAGATGTTCAGCTGAAAGTACTACCAGCGGACAAAGCAATGGGACATAAAGATCATAAAAGCAGACAAGGGATATGAATATATTCCCCTCCTCATTGCTAACATATTACATGCCAGATTACATGATGTGGATATCGTGACAAGAAATATCTCTCTAAATGCAAGTGATCCCCGTCACTGTTGGCCCCAATCCATTGCGGTCATACCACCACCTCCCACTGCAGAATTGCGTAAGTGGCAGAGTCGGTTCAGTTTACCTGCACCGTCAAAAAGCTGTGAACCAGAAAAAGGTGATCTTTAGAAAAATCCATCACCCATGGAAGACTGAGTTGTCATATTTTGAGATGCATAGAACAGAGTCCAGTCAGAGTGTTATCAGACTAAGATTTATCACTTTCTTTAATTTTTATACATTTGCATTAATTGATAATTTACAGTAAAATCTTATGAGAATCAAGACATCAAGAAGTAAGAAATACCGATATTCTTCGAAGAGAAATTTTTGTGCAGCATAAGGAATTGTAAATAATGAAACACGTGTCTTGTAATGACATATTAATATTAATTGCCCCCTCAGGGATTTCGCCCAGAAGGCGAAATCCCAAGGAGGCACTCTAGTAACTCGCGCGTATATTAAGGAAAGTACTTACAGATGAATTATACAGTCAGCATGCCAGAAAAAATCTCGATTTGCTTGAACAGGGGCCGCGAGGAATCGGTAGGTAATGATGACGTTTGTATTGTTTCCGCCCGCAAGTACGAAATGGTTAGGATGAAGTAAAGACAGAAAATCCCGAAGGGAGCGCCGCAGGTAGATTTTGTGACATTTTTTGTGCAGTCATACTTCGATACTCGTTTGCGTTATGTGTTATCAGTGACATTCTGTGGAGCAGTTGTTTTGAAAGTTATGGACCAAAAGACACTCGTTAAGCGCAGATGAAGTTATAAGGTGCGCATAACTGTGTATATATAAACTCTTGGAGAGTTTGCCAGACACGAGTTCACAAATCTCTGATTGGAAACCTTGCCAGACACTCTTTCTCCCTCTTTGACCGGTATAAGACTCAGCCCCAAACAAGCAAGACGAGTGAACAACGGCTAGCTTATTACTAGCAGAACGATGGACGATTACAGAAATTTGCCAACAATCAAATTCTGTGCTGACTTATTCCCTGCTTACAGATGTCCTTCCGCTATAAAGTTTAAAATAAGACTAGAATGCGCGAGCGTGAATTGATCAAACGTCTTTTTAATTTCTAACGCTTACTTTCCGGCAATTAAAATGAACTGAATGTAAAAAGTGAAAGAGAAATAGCGAAAAATTCAACTTCTAATTAAATCTTTTCTTATGGTTTAGAATAAACTATTCTCGAAGCTGAGATTGTTTTGATCAAAGCTGTGTAAATCGAACTGACACTGTGCATGGAAACTTGCGTTTCCTGTATTTATCTCACCTATTGTACGGAATATGTGTAAAATCTTCATTATGAATCGGTATGTTTCAAAGAGCTACACAACGAGCAAGAATACTATTGACCGACAATGTATTGTTGGTTTTCACATGCCATCACTAAAATTCAAACTACAAAACTATCCATCCTACTGAGATTTTACTTTCATGGTGTATTAGAGCAGCTGAAAACTAATTTTCAAACAAATTTTCGCTTCAAAAGGTTTCTTGGTTTTGTAACAGAGTACGCTTGAATTTCTAAGCTTTTGCGTGACGCAGCATTTACATGACGGCCGAGAAAGCTGTCATTTAGGTTAAAAAAGTGACTTTTTTCGAGGCATTTTGCCATCTAAACACTTCAAGTATTAGAAAAAGTATTACTTTAATGTTTACGAGTTCCTCTAGGAGTAAATTCACGCTTTTGTAGCAAAAGTCGGTAACAGATGTTTCTGCTGGTTTCCGTCCGCCATGTTGGAGCTCATCCGGATGAGCTCCGGCATGGCGCCTCCATACAAAGCTCTATAAATTTGGGTAAAACATTTCCTCGGATATCTCGTAGACGAATTATTCCTTCGACCCAAATCTTGGCGAGGGTCTTTGTATATTTACCTCCTTTCATTCCCCAGATTCTGGACTTTATCTATCGAATGGTTTTGACTTTTATTTTGATCTATTTTGAAGGGCGTGACACTGAAAACCAGCAATAGAGCAGGGGCAGCTGTAGTGTCAACTATTACTAGTATTATAGTAAGATGTCAATTTCAACCCCAAGACATTAGCAACTTTTAGACAAATAGTAAGTCATCTGGTGTTGGCAAAATATGCTATGACCTACAGTTTGAACTGGAATGCATGCGTATTAAATAGCAAATAAATTATTGTTTTTCCATGAATTAATTAACTGATCAGTCCACCCCCAAACTCCTCTATATTTTGCAAGCCCAGCATCATTGAGGAATAAACAACATATAGGGAACTCAAACATTACTATTTACACTTTTATTGCGGAAACCACTAGTTCTTTTGGAAGTTATGGAAAAATGCTCCCTTGTTATTGATTCACAGCATGTCAAATATCTGAGAAAATGTACCATGTTCGGAAGTGATGTAAAACAAAACAAAGGAAATAACATGACTTTTGGAGTTGTACTTTTAGCCCTGGAAGTGATGAGCATCAAATTTCTCCTCTTACATACGTGCATTGTAAAGCAAATACTGGTAGGCCTTTTTACAGTTGCAGCTGGAAATGAGGCTAGAGTTGACTCTGTTTTAACACAACCCTTCCTGCTTTATTATGTAAATCACGGTATTTTTGTGCAAACAATTATTATTATGCGTACTTTCCATAAGAAAAGTAGGGACGTTTGTATGAACACAAGCTCACCTCCATCATCGCATTCAATAAAAAGCTAGGGTACCAAATCCACTACTTAATACAATATTACAGTAGGGAATACAATTCAGGGGAATAGCAATACTTAAGTCTGGAATCTGTTAGCATTGCCACTGGTCAGGATGGTAAAAAAAAAAAAACCGAAACAGGTAGATCGAAACATGCTACTTTAGATAATTATAAAGCTGAATGAATATGATCTTCTCAATTATTTTACTAACAATTGGCAGAACCGATATAGGCCTATAATTATTAGGATCTGACTTACTTTCGCAACTTTCCAGTCATCAGGAAATATACAGCTCCTGAGAGATAATTAATGATAAATGTTAAAGAAGCTGTGATAACTGGTGCAGCTTCTTTCAGTTAGAGCTTGCATGATATTCTATCAAGGCCATTACCCTTGTTTAAATTTAATGACTGAATGATATTATACACATCTTTACTATTGATTTCATTAATGGCAAATATATGTTGAGTAGGGGTGATATACTCTCTAAAGCTGGTATCCATAGCAGGAAAGTCATTGGCTAGACGTGGCCCTACTTGTGTAAAATGATGATTTAAAACATTACTGATTTCACTTGAGGAAGAGTGAGTTACGTCCTCGATTTTAATGTTATTTATCTCTGCGTGATGGAGATTTTTTCCCACGATCATGTTCACCCCCCTTCCAAGATTCCCTAGTATTACCTACAGTTTCTCTCAAGTAATTGTTATAACTAGGGGTATCTTCTGGCAAGTGCCAACGAGGCGAATTCGTTTATCTTTTGTGGAATGTGCCTGATAAATGGTTACATGATTTTAGAGGTTTAAAATGGATTCCGCTATAAAAAAGGATGGCACCCAACTTCGAAACAACAACTGTTTAATTGGCACATCCTAGGCTTTCACTTTTATTAAACCATAGCAACATGGCTTGAAGCTTTGTTGGTAAATTGGAACAAGCTAGCACTTATGTTGTATGGAAAATTCCTTTGTATCAAATCTATAAACGTTAAAAAGTAAAGTATAGTTCAACTGAGGCCTTTGACTGCTGAAATTAAAAATAAAAATTAAATTCCGAGCTGTCGCCGATCTGACAGTATCATCAGGGATAAATAAGAAAAATATTTCGCATGGTAATATACATATGAAAAAATTGGTGCAAAGCAAAATGTGTGAAAAGCGCAAGAATGGGGCGGAATGTATCAGAGGTATAAAAATAAGAACTTGAATGAAATACAAAGATCTAATAAGCGAGTGTCACAGGACAGAGTCTCTCGAAAGGCATAATGAAAATGTCCGTATATTCGTTGCATTCCTCACGGAAGTTTAGGGCTGTCTCAATGTAAATCGAGCTACAAAAGAACATGCTGGTTGACAAAAATCTCTCAAAAGGCATAAATAAATTCTTAAATCCAAAAGGTCCGCAAATGCGTTGCATTCCTCACAGGAGGTGAGGACTGGCTCAATTCCTTGATCAGCTACCGCTTAAAACTCGATTTACAAAGGAAAAGCGAACACTGGAAACCCTGTTTGTGTGTCGAGAAGCAAACTATCGAGCGGCGAACAAACTGGTTCTGACAAAAATTTGACCGTAAAAGCCTATTCCATGATCAGGAGCTGCTTTAAACGCAATTTATAAAGCAAACCAGAGTACTAATGGCCCTTTAAACTCTAGAAATCGTATTATAGTTTGCCTACCTGCTAGGTCCTCTTGAACAAACAACGAAGAGCTGCACACTGGATCACCCAATTTCGGACCACGAGTTGTAAATACTAGACCATGACGTCACTACCCAAATATGGGATCTCAATTACACCCAAATATGGTCAAAAATACAAATTTAAGAGGGTTACGAAGAATTTGAGAGTTTTCGCCTACATTGCCCGGCAATATGGTTTCATGAGGTTTCAGTTTTCCCTTTGAAACACATCTGAAATGAATAGACTCTCTGGCCATCGAACTTAAAGTCTTCTGTTATATACCGTAACTGAAAGTGGAGCTTTACATGCAAAACTTTAACAGCCCCCTTTGTGGGGTGGGGTGGTGGGAATCTGAAAGGTTGCGGACCATGTAAGTTTTAAATTGATCGCCGTATTATAGCATGCGTCATGACTTTCTGCGATCCACACACGCACAATTTTCAGTTACGAGTCGTACGAATGACGTGGGTCTAAGTTACGCGACACGGTTTTACCGTGAAGTCATGACGTGTGTATGGCGAGCCAAATGTAGCAATATTCAATTCGTTTAATTTTATATCTAGTTTTGTATTTTGTATTCACCTATGCGTTCAATATTCAACTTGTATTCAACATTCAATGCGTTATTCAATATTCAACTTCCATCAACATTCATCTATTCATTTTAGGGACGGACCATTAGAAAAGTTATGGGGGGAGTGGGAAATTTTTGAGCCGCAGGAATTTGTTTTCGTTATCAAATTACTTGTATGAATTTTTTTTAGGCCGTAGCATGAATATTTTTCAGGGTTAATTGGCCTACATGAATTTTCTTTCATTTAATTTTCCCTTGCGCGAATATTTTTTTTGTACTTCGCCCGCCTCCCCCCTCCCGATAAGTTTTCTAATGGTCTGTCCCTTATATTCAATTCTTCATTCACCCATTCAATTATCTATTCAACAATTTCAACCATTCATTGAACATTCAATTTTAATTGTTAAAATATTCAACTATTCATTAGACTGCTTGCGTCCACTTTTTCTCTTAAAATCCGTTTAAATCTTGATCTCATCCCGCACGATTGCAAACCACGATGTTATTTTATAGGGATCGAGACGAGACGAGAAATCTTTTTGCAGGTTCATAGTTGCTCCATAAGATGACCACTTTAATGTTTTCAGCGTCTTTGAGCTTTCTCACGATTGATGTTATTTTTCCTTTGTATCCCGAACGCGTGATGTACTCCGAAAACGCGATGCAGAACGTCTTTCGGTCGTAAGCTTCTCGTTCCAACGCGCGTAAGCCGTATCGTCCGTAGGAATGGTCAATGGCTACGGCTGCAATATACGTCCACTGATAATACTCTATTATGTCAACCATGGCTTTAGCTTGTTGGCCATCGGGTGGAATGGTGCGAAAAAAGGAGTTAAAATACGGTGAGCTCAACTCTTCGCTGGTAGCGAAAGGACTTATGGTTGGAATGGCAGCCACATTCAGTAAACTTGAGACGAGAGTTGTGCTACTTGAATCTTCAGTGCCAATAACCGCAGAAATCGGTGCCGTTAGATAATCCATATTTATTGTAAGCTTTGAACTAAAGTTATCACCTTGTCCTTCAAGCAGTTCGTTGAGATAATTACTTTTCACGAAGTCATTGGCTATTTTCATGGCGAGAACAGGTGTGTCGCAGTAGTCTCGAATGTCGAAGCCCAGTGTCACATTTGGTAGAAGCTCAAGATCCTTGTTAATACGTTCGATTGCAAAAGTTATAGCCTCGGTGTATCCAAGGCCGAAAGCGTAAAACTCACCGCATTTATCCTGGGCGGTTCTGACGTGAAGAGGAAGCAAGACTCCTAGAGTAACGTTGCCGGGCTGGTAGAATCGTTTTGGTTCGATAGAAGAAGCTGGCGAAGAGTGCATCAATAACCATAACAATAGGAAATGAAACTGGGACATTTTTTTTCTCGTTAAGTCAGTTTAGTTTCATGTGCATCAGATCAACCTAGAAAAGAAACGAAAACGAAAATCTTCATTAATATATATGCCCTTAATAATTCATTTTTTGTTCCTCAATTGTCGTCATTAAAAACGTTAAAGGATCATACCCTTCAGAAAAATCCACTTAATGGTCTACTATCAATTCTTCCTTCTGATTGTGTGAGCTACTACTAGGCTATGTGTTATAGCCCACTAGTAGTTTTCTTAGTGACAAGTGAGATTTGGAAAATAAAACCCAGAGTCGAATCAGAGTCTTTTAGAAATTTATTAGCTCCAGTTGTGATGGAGAAAATTCCTTCTGAGTTGAGATTAATCATCAGTCGTAAGTTTGGCAGTAAAGAAACTTGGGACCTAGATGTGCTGTTAAATGCACTGAAATCTGAGTTCCAACCAATTCTAACCCTAGATGTGATCAGCATAAGGGAAGATTGAAACAGCTCCTTTTCTCATCTGCACTTTATGCAGGTAGTGAAGAGTGTACTCTGCAATGTATCTTTTGCAAGAAAAATCACACGTCCATCACCTGTAGTACCATTACTGAACCAAAGACTAGAAGAACTATACTGAGACGAAGTGGCAGGCAGGTAACTATTTTGTTTGCTTGAAAGCAAGGGTAGTACACCAGGCTGTCAGTCAAAGGCCAAATGTTTTAACTGAAGAGCTGGTTTTTCACAGATAGTCACACATGATGTCTAAAGAAGCCAGTTCAACCCAGTGGTCCAGGAGCTGAATTAGCATCATTTATTAGATCCGAAACTTCCCAGGAGAGTTCCAGAGATGTTGGAACATCAACAATGCATATTGGTAGTAATAATAACTGTGTACTGTTGTAGACATCCCAAGCCTTTGCTTCTAGACCTGACTATCAGGAAACTGAAATGTATAGTAGAGTCATTTTTGACTCTTGTAGCCAGATCTTATGTAACCAGCAAGATAGGTTAGCAGTTAAACAGCAGTCGTAGAGCTGATCAAGTGTGTAGATTAAGTGTAGATCAAACTGGAGTAGCAGAGACACTGGTTCAACGACTTCAACTGCGTTCGAAATATTGGGTCGTTAAAGGGAGATAGACAGTTAAGAAGATATTAAGCTAGTGTGTAGTGTGCTGATCAAGTGTGTAGATTAAGTGTAGATCATCGAAATTTTACGCGAATTGATGTCGATGAATTCCTCAAGTGTAGAACCGAGTAAAGAAATCGAAAATATGAACATGTGAAGAAATATACTTTCAAGGGAGTGAAGAATTAAAGCTAAATGTAACTGGTTGTATCACATATAATTTGTGATAAGTCGGTCCAATATGGCCTTTAGCAGGTAGTAACAATACGGATGCCGTGTTAGCAAACAAAAGCGAACAAATCTCCGGAGTGTTTAGCATTACCACCATAGTTTATCATGGATCTAACGTGGAGAAAAGGAACATTACTGTCTGTCAAGGAAAAATTTAATTCAAGAGCGGGTATTTTATCAGATAAAGTGTTCGCTTTCCAATAAAACCCTCCGCTTTTAACGAAGATGACGGTTTTAAGAAACATTACATCTTCATTCAAGGATGAATAGAAACTAAAACCCTTTTGAGCACTTTTGGTATATTCATTAAGCGAAGGTGGCAAAGCTTGGCCGGAGGCATTAAAAACAAATCCTGGCCACTTAGCCCGGAGTCCTGCGAAGATTAAACTTCCTTTTTGTTATATAAACGACTTGTTAACACGATTGCTTATTTGGTGTCAGTTCTGTCAGTTTTTTAAGATCTAAAAGGTTAAATGGAAAACATCTCTGTTCCAGTTGCGACATGACTAATTTAAAAGTGGGAGATGAGTTTACACCCCTTGGATTTCTTATGGCAGTCGCTTACTCAGAAGGCATGTTGTGTCCACGCAAACTTAGCCTATTCCTCATTTTAATGTACTCACCTGTGATTTACATGAAACTAAAATTAAATAGCATCTCATAGTTTCTAATTAGTGTTTTCATAATGTATAGATTTAGCCAGGGCTAAAGGCGAAGCTTCCGTTCATAGACTTCTAATTAAGCAATAAACTTTAAACGTATTAACTTACAGCCATGGCAAAGAAATATTCAAATCCCTACTAAACATTTGGAGCCATATTCATACGGATGGCTTACATAACTGACAGGCTAATGCCAATTTGTGCATAATCTAATGTGACATTTGACATCCGCTTACATGTATTGTGTACAGGCGGCCCGGCGAGCGTACGCTATGTCTTAAACAAATTTTCTTGCTTTCATAGTTTTCCAATTTCTCTTCGCAACGGGGCTCCGTTGCGAGCGCGAGCTTCGCGTGGGCTTAAGTTCCGCTACAATTTTTAACATTTTCCAAAAAACTTTCACATATAACTTTCAAAGTTTTCCTCAGGTTGGATTCCCGGTTCTCACAGCTGAGCCTGTTGTCGAGGTAGAAAAAATATCTGCACTCAGCTCGTTTCTTCTCACGGCAAAACAACAAAGAAGGAACATTAGCCAGTTTTATAAAGGTAACGCGCACTCTGATTGGTTATGCAAACCCTCGACTTCGTCTCGGGATTGCACAACTGTCTCGAATTCTCCCAATCCCTCTGGCGTGTTTATATCAGTCTATGTAAACGCGAAAAATGTTTTCTATTGCTTAAATAGACCCAAGTGTAATTTTTTAAAAAAGTTTGGTTGTAATCGTTGATAATGGGAATCATATTAAGTATACCTAATCGAGGATTAAACATCAAAGATGTGTTGCTATTTTAATCAGTTATGGATGTCTGTTGATCCTTCCGCATTGGAAATATAATCATATATTTTCTGTTAACGTTGCTTCAAGTTCTAACATGCCCGATAATTAATTAAGCTTATGTCCACAAACTATTTTTTAACAGCAAGGGGACCTACAAAACGGGTTCTCTGCAATAATTGACGGCCAGGCATATCTATACATCACTTCATTTTCTTGGTCACTTTCTCTTCTCAAAATTTCTATTAGAATTTTCTTTAACGTGTGATGAACTTAAATCATGCTACTGGGTCAGAAAGCAATTTACTGCAGGAAACAGTAAGAACTGCTAGTTGATGGTGGATAAAGATGCCGGTTTGTGAATCGAGAGCGATTACCAAGGTTAATTTGTTGTGACGAATAACAGGAAGATGAGAGATCGGACCGCGGGGGTTGATATGCAGACAGGGATCAAGGGAGTTATGTTTGACCTTGAATCCATTTTCTTTTTCGTGGTGCGACTACAGGTGTAATATATAGATTTAGCCAGGGCTGAAGGCGAAGCATCCGTTTATATACTTCTAAAAAAAGTAATAAACTGTAAACGTATTATCTTAAAGCCATGACAAAGAAATATTCAAATCCCTACTTAACATCTCGAGCCTTTGATTTACCTTTGAGTAAGGGTTTCAGTTTTCCCGTTGAAACACATCTGAATGAATAAACTCATCTCCGGCCATCGAGCTCAAAGTCTTCTGTTATACCGAAACTAAACTGTAACTGCGTTACATGCAAAACTTTAACAGCCCCCTTTGTGGGGTGGGGTGGGGGGAATTTTAAAGGTTGCGGACCATTTAAGTTTCGAATTGATTGCCGTATTATATTATTGCATCATATATAGTGTGTTATTGCTTTTTAAATAGAAAACCAAAAACAATATTGTTGAAAGGACAGAACGGTAGATTGAAATGTTAATTTTAGGAGGAAAAACTAAAATTATTCTAAGAACATCATAATCCAACAGTTGATAGCTAGTTAACATTATAAAAGTTTAAATTTGTTTAAAAGTGTTTTTTTTCATTTGTGCGCCTTGTTTACATCATACCTAATCGAGGAAGAACTTTACAAGGCAAAATTGAGATTTTATTAGACACTGTACTAACATTAATAAAAAGAATTTTTCTGGTTCTTTATCACAGAAACAATCAACTTTTAATCGCCTTGGACTTGTTCTAAATGGTCCTTTTTTCTGCGTTGTTGCATTTACATCCAGTTAAAGGCATGTTCATAAATCATTAGACTTAGAACGAACAGAATGCCGTCCATGTTTCAAATTTAATTTTCAATAAAATTTTGAGAAATCTGTTTGACCTCAATTTAGTTGGAAAGCTTAGAAAAGTGATTAAATTTAATGAAAACGCTAGTAAAGGATACTTTCTCGTAAAATACACTCAATTTGAATCTTATATCTCCTCCTTACAACTTCCTCTACGAGAGGTCATAACAGTTTTTTGCACAGGGGCCCCAAGTCGTCTGAAAATGTTTAAGAAATTATAGGTTGGCATGAGATGGGTTTTCTTATGTCAAGTAACCGCTTTAATATAAACCCTCTATCGCGCTCAAAAATCTGCATCAAAAAACTGTTATTTTGTAAGTCAACTCAACTTGGTGTTGGCTCTTGTCTATCCGTTAAAGTGGGTAGCCATAGCCGTGTGTTTGCATTTTAGGCGAATCTGTGGAGATGTAAGACTACTTCAGTAGAATGACGCTGGAAGTTATACTCTCCACCGCGTTTGGTTTCGAAACTGACATTTAAAACGACAAATAAAGCCTGTTATTTAAAAAAGTGAAGGAGGTTTTCCTTACTCCTTGGATAATAGACATTTTAAGACGTTTTCTTTTTGAAATATATCTTTTAAGGATTCTGGCACTCCAAGCTACTTCGAAAAGGTCGCCTCACTGAGATCTTACAGCAAAGGAGGAAAACTGGGCCAACAGGAAGACAAGATTTGATGCATTTGATGCTGACAGCGATCGAGGATTCAACTGAAAAGGGATTATCCAAACTCACCGATGAAGAAATAATTGGCCAGTGTCGGATCTTTCTTTTCGCGGGTTACGAAACTTCGAGCAATTTTTTGGCAGATATCACCTACCAGCTGGCCCTGAACCAGAATGTACAGGACAAATTAAGAGAGGAGATCAAGGAAGCAGTCGAGAGAAACCCTGAAAGCCCGCTGTCCGACCTTTCTCATGACATTTAGTATCTGGATTGTGTTATAAGCGAGTCACTGCGACTAAATCCACCTTTGGCTCAGGTTAACCGTGAATGTGTGAACGACTACAAGTTTAATGACATTTATATCCCCGCAGGACTACAAGTCATCATTCGTGTGTATTTTCTACATCGTGACCATGACGTCTGGCCCAACCCAGAAAAATTTGATCCCGAGAGATTTCAAAGCCCCGCCAAAGACGGTCGTCACCCATACCAATTCTTGCCATTCGGTTTAGGGTCAAGGTCCTGCATTGGGATGAGATTCGCTCTAATGGTGATCAAGATTGCTTTGGTGAAATTCTTGATGAAGAACAAGTTTTTATTATATACATACTGAGAAATACTCACCAAAAAGCTATGTCGTAAATTTTCGTACGCAAATTAGTTATAGCCAATCAGAGGAGCGAACGATGGTTTTCACACGTGAAAAAAACGATACGTCCAATCAGAATCGCGAACGATGTTTTTTCACGTGTGAGAAAAATGATACGTCCAATCAGAAGCCACAGAGGTGGGCGAGTTTCGCGCCAAAATTCCCGCCTTTTATTGCAGCTTGCAGCGCCGCTTCGCACACATTTATCAACGAGAAAAGTTTTACTCAAGGAGTTTTTCTCGCTAAAAAAGTGAAAAACATTTCGGAAATGGAGTGGAATAGTTTCGTTTGTTTCACTGTCGATAAAAAAATACGGTAGAGAGCCGGCGAAACAACAGCGGAAAGGGATAAACAGAACGAGACGTAAGCTTTTGTTGTGCTTTTTGTCGGAGCTACTTTGCCTTTCATTTAAGCTTAAGCTTATATTGAAACCGGCCATTTTACTTAAATTCACTCATTTTCAATTGTGCATTGAGAACAAACAGTTAAGATTACTTATAGTTCTTGGATTAAACCTCATATCCTCACCGTCATTTATGTTTTTAACAAACGTTTTTACTAAAAAGCTGATACTTCGTTTTCGTTGTCATTTTGCGGTAAGTGTGTAGCGGCAAATTTTAGCATTTTTGAAAGATTTAAAATAAAAAGGCTCGCAAAATGATGAATGACTCAGTATGTATATAATAAACACAATACCACATGGAAAGTGCTTTGTACGGTATTTACGCACTCGTTGTTTTTGTATCAGAAATCTTACTCGTTCGCTGCGCTCACTCGTTCGATTTCTGATACGTCAACAACTCGTGCGTAAATACCGTACGCCAGCACTTTCCATGAAGTATTCTCTATGTACGTTCACCCGAGACACAGGTACTTTTGGAAATTCTTGCTGGTGTCACTCTGATCCCGAAATATGGAGTCCACGTGAGAATAGAAAGGGTTTAGAACTCTTTGCTTCGGCTCTCTTATTCTATTTTTGTGTTTGGTGTGGCTATCTCCGTTTGATTAGCTGCTACCATCGGTTTTCTAAACTTTGGGACCTGATGTTGGTAGCTGATATACTCGAACCAGGAAAAAACATTTTTTAAACTAGGATTAAAGAGTAACACCACCTGTTTGCGAGGAAAAAGAAGAAAATGGTTTGTTCTCGTAAAAATGTAAAATTAAGGTACAATTAAGTATAAATTTGAGACGAATAATTAAATAAGTTAAGTTACAAACGTTTCAATAAATTTTGTTATGTATTTCTTAAGTAAACTAAGCTCGTGTTAACAATAATGCCAATTGTGCATCCTTATATTTGCTATTAATGGCACTTTATAAATTACCGTTATAAACGACAAATTAAAATGACAACGTCGGGTAAGACAGATACGTCTCCTAAGTACTATTTCAAACGTTAGCAAAAAAAATCAAAAATGAACTTTTACGCTAACGAGTTGTTAAAAAGCATCACCAAAAGTTTGTCCATCCATTCTTTATTTTGTATTTGCTGTGGTAGTTATCCCTTCTATTCGTGTTTTGAGCGGTTGTTTTTCTCTGTTTGAAGTGTCATTTAACACTGATATTCCACAATTTGGGTCCCAGAAATGTGAAAGAGTTTTTTCCCATTAGAAGTAGCATTTTCAACCGAAGTAAATACAACTTGTTGGTGCCTCTCAGTATAGAGAAGAGTAAAGAAATTTTTGTAGTTCTGATCTGTTAACTGTCTAGTTTGCGATGTGCTGTCTAGCTAAGTGTAATTATTTTAAATCTTGTTTGCGGGATGAACATCAGCTTGTTGGTTTGTTGCTGAAAACGTAGCACTGTTTGTGAACTGCCTAATTTCGGCTTTCATAAACTCGTTTGTGTTTTGCTCTGGATGAAGCAGGATGACAAATAGTTTTGGCGCGAAAACGCACAAAAGAATTCCATAAGCGGTGACGAGGGCAGTGGCACAGGCCACGATGGTTGTGTAAAAACCTTCTAGGGACGTGTCCACCGGGTAAAATGACACCCAGGAAATCAGGAGCACGTACATCGCCGACCCAATGTATCTCGTTTCGTTGAAGTTTTCTGGAAGTCGCCTGGCTTTAAAGGCGTAACCAGCGCATACTAGAGACAGCAAAATGAAATAGCTAAACATGGTTGCCCTAAGGACAC
Organism: Porites cylindrica; assembly: GCA_964035525.1. Classification (NCBI taxonomy): domain Eukaryota; kingdom Metazoa; phylum Cnidaria; class Anthozoa; order Scleractinia; family Poritidae; genus Porites; species Porites cylindrica. The sequence goes on along the minus strand of OZ037778.1, from coordinate 50,278,923 downwards.
TTCCGATAGCTGATCTGAATGGCATACAGGTGTAAAACACGTGTGTCTGTACTCGTATCTGCTGGTGCTCGTAAGGTGGATCAAGAGTTAGCCACAACACTGCCAGAATAACTTCAACCATGTTGAGTCCCAGGACCACAAGAAATTGACGTTTGCGATCCACGATGTATCGCTTGAACCAGTTTGGAATGATGTTGGTCTGAAAAGCGCGGACCAAACGGTTTGTCTTCAAGAAGAGGATGGAAACAAAGGTCGTATTAATAAAGTACCTTAGGGGATAAATTGTACAACATAACATCTTTGTGGGCTGAGCAAGATGGAGCAAGGTGAGAACAAAACACAACGCGATTGCGACAAGCAAAAGAAGGCTAAGTTCGCGATTGGATACCCTCACTAGTGGTGTACTCTGGTTCTTTATAAAAACAAAGATGGTCATGCCTGTTGCAAGCAATCCAATAACCGTTAGGATCAAAAATATGACTGCAGTAACATCTGACCACTTGATGTTGATAACTGGCAAAGGCAAGCATGCTGTACCGTCGCCGTTTGATTTATGTAGTTGTGGGCACTTCGTACAGTTGGGAGAGCTATGCTGGTTACTGATGGAGCCGAGAGGACACTTAATGCATTCCCAGCAGCAGGACACAGTGATCGTCTGCTTAGTTCCCGGAGGACAACGGTGACTGCACGTGGATATGGGAGACTCACTTTCTTCATTAGTCCATTTTATTTGTTTGTCGTTGATTGTGAGGTTGGTACGAGTTCCCCCTGTCCATGTCCCTACCTTAACATTTTCATATTTCTCGGCCTGTTTCTGAAAGTTCACGATATCGTACGACGAAAAAGTGGGATCACCACTTTCGGTGAACTGCACTTGCCCTGTTATTCCTTGAAAGCTCACTTTCCTGAGTTTTAGAAGCATGGCTTCGGGTGTGACGTTGGCATTTTGCTCAGGACAGTACTCACTCGTTAAAGGTCCGCCTCCGGGCTCTCTACACTTCAGTAAAGAGTCCAGCGCGTGTGCAAGGGCATAGACGGCGTCTGTCAGATAAGGAATGAACGCATTGTGCAGTTTGGCGAAGGCTCGATCGTCTATTTTGGCCGGGTTAAGGCAAGCACCTTCAGACATTGAGGAGCAGTTTAGATTGCTTGTCCAAAACTCCTTCCACCACGGATTGGCGCTTTCTCGGGTCTTATTTATTGTGATTCCCTTAAGATAATCCTCAAACCGATGATCTGTGAATAGATAAGGCCTTATTCCTATTGCTCCTTTTAGTATGACAGCATTTTTTTCCAAAACGTCTGGATTGATGGAAGCTAATGCTTCACTAATAAGAAATGTTCGTCCTTCAAGCCCCTGCGCAGTTGCTTCTTCCAGAAATCGTTTTGCAGGTTCATAGGTGCTCCATAAGACAACCACTTTAATGTTTTCAGCATCTTTGAGTTTTCTCACGATTGATGTTATTTTTCCTTTGTATCCCGAACGCGTGATGTACTCCGAAAACGCGATGCAGAATGTCTTTCGGTCGTAAGCTTCTCGTTCCAACGCGCGTATGCCGTATCGACCGTAGGAATGGTCAACGGCTACGGCTGCAATATACTTCCATTGATAATACTCTATTATGTCAACCATGGCTTTAGCTTGTTGGCCATCCGGTGGAATGGTGCGAAAAAAGGAGTTAAAATACGGTGAGCTCAACTCTTCGCTGGTAGCGAAAGGACTTATAGTTGGAATGGCAGCCACATTCAGTAAACTCGAGACTAGAGTGGTGCTACTTGAATCGTCAGTGCCAATTACCGCAGAAATCGGAGCCGTTAGATTATACATATTTATTGTAAGCTTCGACTTACAGTTATCCCTTTGTCCTTCCAGTAGTTCGTTCAGATAATTACTTTTCACAAAGTCATTGGCTTTTTTCATGGCGAGAACAGGTGTGTCGCAGTAGTCTCGAATGTCGAAGCCCAGTGTCACATTTGGTAGAAGCTCAGAATCCTTGTTAATACGCTCTATTGCAAAAGTTATAGCCTCGGTGTATCCAAGGCCGAAAGCGTAAAACTCACCGCATTTATCCTGAGCGGTTCTGACGTGAAGAGGAAGCAAGACTCCTAGAGTAACGTTGCCCGGCTGGTAGAATCGTTTTGGGTCGATAGAGGAAGCTGGCGAAGAGTGCATCAATAACCATAACAATAGGAAATGAAACTGAGACATTTTTTCCGCGTTAAGTCAGTTTACTTTTATGTGCATCAGATTAAGCTAGAAAAGAAAAGAAAACGAAAATCTTCATTAATGTATGTGCCCTTAATAAGTTATTTTTTGTTCCTCAGTTGGCGTCATTAAAAAGGATCATACCTTATAATAATTGGGTTCAGTTAAAGGGTCAATCTCATGAACGGCCCATGTGCTGGCCGAAGCTCAAAACTTGAAAAATTCTGCAGAATATTTGAAGATTCACCCGGCTAAAAAAAGATGGCGGCTGCAAGTGGCAGAGGCGGCCATTGCGGTAAACGAAGGAACTCGGGTCACAAGAAAAAACGACTTCTGACCTGAAACGGTGCGAAAGAGAGTGGTTTAAAAACCTTCAACGTGCTTTCCTCGAAAATAATATATTTCAGTCGTGGCTTACAGTGAAATTCGGGGCAGGATGTGAATGTTCTAGTGACAGCGATTTGGTGGCACGTTCGTTATCTGTTGAATATCGGAGAAGGTAAGTCTTGCTTTTCTTTGGCTGATGATTTAACCGTTAAAGATTATTTTTGACCATGAGTCATATTTATGACACTTGCACGAAGACGGGCAAAAGACGAAATTGAAGCCAAGGTGCGACGATGCTTATTATGTTTCGGTGATATGTTTCGTGTTGGTTAGCATTTGTTTTTTTTCCGTTTCAATGTTGATTATCGATAAAAACGTATTTTCCTTAAAGGGCCGCAGACGCAGATTACAGGGGACCAGTGAAATAAGAGGTTTAGAACGGTGCAGGTCTTCTGCCACACACCTCAACTTAGCCTGCGAACGCCAGACGTTTCTCCTCGTTCATCGCCTCGGAGGGACGTTTCGCGAGGAGGAACGTCTGCGACGCAGCGACAGAAATTCCATACCGATGACGTAAATCAATGTTTACATAATAAATCTGGTAGTCATAGGGTTCCAAATGCAAATTTGTTCTATTTTACGTTTGTCCTGTTCGATTTTGGTAAAGTGTTGTGCTTATCTGCGAATGAGCTCCGGAAAAACTCAAATGCTTCTTCTGAAGAAGACTACATTCGGCAAATATTGACTGTTTTGTTAGAGATTCAATGCCTTTACATTTGACCTTTTCGGCCTTTTGTCTTTTGTCTGTCATTCGTAAACAATAGCTAAAACGGTGAAACCACTCCGTCGACAAATTAGCGCTTCTGACCGGATTCCGGACAGTTTTTGCGTCATCAGTATGGAATTTCTGTCGCTGAGTCGCAGACGTTCCTCCTCGCGAGGAGAAACGTCTGCCGTTCGCAGGCTAACCTCAACTCCAGTTAAACCTTTTGGTCAGCCCTCGCCTTCTGTTGTCGATTCTCCGGCCATTATTGCTGATAGTTTGCTTAGCACTTCTGAGCTTTGGAGTAAGTCTCCCATTCGAGATCTTGGTCGCGTAGATGGCGAGAGCAATAAATCAGCAATGTAAGTTGCATTTAGGAATACGTGCATTGGTTACAATATGAATTATAAAGGTATCTCACTTATAGTTTGTTGTCTTTATTTACATATCACAGGCAACAATCCCATCTGATTTCTATTTTTTTTTTTTCGATTATAGTTTGAACTCGTCTTTATTTTCTGACGATACGAATATGTGTTCTGATTCAGAAGGGTCTACCTCTGAATACTCGACAGTATATATGTTGTAGTTATATGTTTATCTCAGATAATTTTTGTTTCTTTATAGTTTTTGAATATGGTAATGTCTGCTGATGAAGTTTAAACAAAAGAAAAATAAAAATTACCTGAGATAACAAATTAAAAACAACATATATATATATATATCTACATATATTCCATCGGATATTGGATAAACATAACAGTCTATCTATTATTGCACTTGGAGAGTTTTCATTACCGCTTGTCAGGTTTTTACAAGTAATCTCTTCCTGCTAACAAACACTTTGTTCCCAGGGTGATCTCTAAACCTGGCATGAAAGGTCCATTGGTGGATCAGACCGTGACACAGAGCGAAGACATGCGCCCTTGGACAGGCCCAGAAGGAAAACAAGGTCATGTCTTCGCTCTGTGTCACGGTCTGATCCAGGCTGCCGAGATCTCTACCTACTCTCGTACTCAGCTGTGTCGCTGTTTGCTCTTGGCTGCTCATGACCTTGCCGTGATTCACTGGATCTCTCCGCTGGCACTGCATCTCTGCTTGGCCCTGCTAAGGATTGCTCTGGACCTTCAATTATAACTTCGTCCGGTTCAAATACATCATCGCTGTCAGAATCATCACACCGCGGTGATTCCCTACAACCATTTTTGAGCAGTTTCCAATCGGCGTAATTCCTGGTGCGAATCCTCACACTGTTCTTGGCAGTGACCATGCTTCCCTTGACGCCAATGACTACCATAGGCTCCGGGTCATACAGAGGTGTCAGGCTGTTTTTACTTTCCTGCTTGCACAACACCGTGTCCCCGACTTTAATTTTCATCACGGCTGTGTGTCTTCTTTTATCAGCATATTGCTTCATCTTCTGTTTTTGTTCTCGGTCCCGACAGCGAATCATCGTGTCATCCCTATATTTAGGCTGTCCCTTGACTTCAGGGAACTTTCCACGTAATTCCCTTCCGAACATGAGCCTGTTCGGGCTGACTCCAGTTGTCGCATGCTCAGTTGCTCTGTATGCCCTGATTCCCCGGTTCACTTCATCCCTCACGGGTTTGCCTTCCAAAGAGGCGATCCGAGCGGTCTTCTTTATTCTCTGCATAAACCTTTCTACATCGCCGTTGGCTTTTGCCCATCCGGGTGTCTTTTTTCGGTGCTTAAACCCCTCCTCTTTTGCGTATTCTTCGAATTTATGGCTGTTCAAGGGTGGTCCGTTACCTGATTTGATTTCTTTTGGCACTCCTTATGTGTCGAACACCCTCTTGAATGTCGGTATTGTTGCTTTCTCGCTCGTGGACCCAACGAATTCAACCACTAGGTATCTGGCATATTGACAGTAGAATACGAGGGCGAGGTCACCACTCCCCATTGGTCCGCAAAAATCCGCGCTGACCTTCTCACACGGTCCTTCCGGTAGGTCTGTCATCCGGAGTGGCTCGCGATGCGTTCACGCCATTACAGTCAGTCAAAGGCCAAATGTTTTAACTGAAGAGCTGGTTTTTCACAGATAGTCACACATGATGTCTAAAGAAGCCAGTCCAACCTAGTGGTTCAGGAGCTGAATTAGCATCATTTATTAGATCCGAAACCTCCCAGGAGAGGTCCAGAAACGTTGGAACATCAACAATGCATATTTGCAGTAATAATAACTGTGTACTGTTGTAGACAGCCCAAGCCTTTGCTTCTAGACCTGATTATCAGGAAACTGAAATGTATAGTCGAGTCATTTTTGACTCTTGTAGCCAGATCTTATGTAACCAGCAAGACAGGTTAGCAGTTAAACTTACCTACTGTTGGTAAGGAAACCTTGTTAATCAAAACATTTGGTAACAACTCAGATCAGCATCTGTAAAGGAAGGTGACAATGTGCAATTGTGCACCAGAACAATAGATTAAATGAGTGTGTACGTCACTTCTTACGTTGTACCAGTGATATACATTCCAGTATCGAACAAGAAATTCAAAGTGCAGTAGAATGCTATCCATACCTTCAAGGGCTACAACTTTCATGTGGAACTGTTATAGTCTTTCTTTACTGGAGGAATAATCAGGGAAGATCTATCTGGACCCGTGGCTCTTCAGACCAAGTTGGGATGGGTACTGTCAGGACCAGCTAAAGTTCCAGCATTGACAGAGTCATGCACTGTTAATCTAAGTGCTACTGATGTTTTGAAGATTGAGCCAGCTGACATCAGCCATGTGCAAGACGATTTGCAGATATTTTGGGACTTGGAAACCTTGAGTCGAGAAACACTTATAAGGAATACAAGCAGTTTGTGGAGAATCGCGTGAGCTAAATCAGACGAAATGCACCGCCTGAGCAATGGAGGTACTGTCCTACGTCAGAAAACCTGGCTGATACTGCATCAAGAGGAGTTAAAGCCACTGCACTCAAAGAAATCCTATATTTTCCTTACGAAGGTCATAACAGGTACTTCACTTGTGTTGCTATTTGTCGAAAAATTTTAAAAGAAAGAAGGACGAATCAACTGATCAAGAAGAATCCTTCCAAGTGTACAAGCAAGCTGAGGATTAAACACGTTCTAAAGGGTATCCTGAACAGTGACAAGTACCAGCAAATAAAGTCGACCCTGGACAGTGAAGGTGTAGTCAGATGTCAAGGAAGAATAGGTCTGTCATCATTACCCTATGATACTACATTTCTTGTGCTTCTGCCTAGAGAACATTACTTTACGAGATTGGTGATTCTCAAGTGCCATGAACAAGTCATGCAAACTGGAGTAGCAGAGACACTGGTTCAACGACTTCAACTGCGTTCGAAATATTGGGTCGTTAAAGGGAGATAGACAGTTAAGAAGATATTAAGCTAGTGTGTAGTATTCAAGAAACCTGAAGGTCGTCCCTATGGAGTGCCTCCTATCCCTCAATTATCTGAATTCAGATTGTCTGACGACTTCGCATTTTCAGGTATAGCAGTAGACTTTGCGGGTCCCATTTATGTCAAGGATGTGTACAACAAGAGTAGTGTTATGAACAAGGCTTACATTATGTTATATACGTGAACATCTAGTCGCGCAGTTCATCTAGACCTTGTTCCAAATATGCCAACTCAAGCATTTGTGAGAATCTTCAAACGTTTCACTGCTCGACGAGATGTACCAAGGCTTGTTTTATCGGACAACGTTTCCGCTTTCAAGAGTGAAGAGCTCAAAAGGTTGTTTGCGGAGTATAGCATATCCTGGAAATTTGTCGTGGCATTAGCACCCTGGTGGAGTGGATTCTTTGAAAGTCTGGTTAATTCAACTAAACGTTGTCTGAAAAAGAGTTTATTTATTTATTTATTTATTATTTAATCGCTTTCACCATGATTACAGTGCTAAAATAAGACTAGGGAAAAATACATTTGAACAAGTCATAAGAACGAGAGACAAAGGCGCGGGACAAACAACAGAGCGAGGCTCCAAATTAAGTGTGCCCTTAAAAAATACACAAATACTAACTATGTAAACATTAAAACATTATAAGAAGTATAAAAATCCAATTTCCCAAAACGACAAGAACGAATCACTCCCGCGGCCGATAAAAAGTCTCAGTAGCAGCAGTTGCCAGCTAGTAGAAGATTACGCGACCTACTACATTTGCAGCAGATCGACTTCCAGGTGTTAAAGTTAGTGACGTCAGAGTTTGTGCTAAAAGCAGTCCAATAGCGATGGAATACGTGAGATTTAAACTGATTAAGAGAAGCAGGAGGCAACGCAAATGACAAAACCCCTAAATACGCTTTATCCTGTGGCAGTCGAATCACAAGTGCGGGAATGAGCGTCAGAGCAGAAACACTGATTTCCCTATTACGTTCATGGGAAATGCTCAACAGGAGCATGTTGGTGAACATTAAGATTAAGTCAAAGAACAGCGAACTCTTTTTCTTTCATTTGTTATTTTATTTGTTTCGTTTGTTGATTGACCTGTGTCAATCAAGGCGGGGAGTGTGTAAGGAAATTATTGCGTCATTGTGGCGGGAAAACTCGTCACATGATCTGGGAACTGAACTTTGCACGAGGGTCTAGGGTCTGTATAGTCGTTCGGAGTCGTAGAGCTGATCAAGTGCGTAGATTAAGTGTAGATCATCGAAATTTTACGCGAATTGATGTCGATAAATTCCTCAAGTGTAGAACCGAGTAAAGAAATCGAAAATATGAACATGTGAAGAAATATACTTTCAAGGGAGTGAAGAATTAAAGCTAAATGTAACTGGTTGTATCACATATAATTTGTGATAAGTAGTCCAATATGGCCTTTAGCAGGTAGTAACAATACGGATGCCGTGTTAGCAAACAAAAGCGAACAAATCTCCGGAGTGTTTAGCATTACCACCATAGTTTATCATGGATCTAACGTGGAGAAAAGGAACATTACTGCCTGTCAAGGAAAAATTTAATTCAAGAGCGGGTATTTTATCAGATAAAGTGTTCGCTTTCCAATAAAACCCTCCGCTTTTAACGAAGATGACGGTTTCAAGAAACATTACATCTTCATTCAAGGATGAATAGAAACTAAAACCCTTTTGAGCACTTTTGGTATATTCATTAAGCGAAGGTGGCAAAGCTTGGCCGGAGGCATTAAAAACAAATCCTGGCCACTTAGCCCGGAGTCCTGCGAAGATTAAACTTCCTTTTTGTTATGTAAACGACTTGTTAACACGATTGCTTATTTGGTGTCAGTTCTGTCAGTTTTTTAAGATCTAAAAGGTTAAATGGAAAACATCTCTGTTCCAGTTGCGACATGATTAATTTAAAAGTGGGAGATGAGTTTACACCCCTTGGATTTCTTATGGCAGTCGCTTACTCAGAAGGCATGTTGTGTCCCCGCAAACTTAGCCTATTCCTCATTTTAATGTACTCACCTGTGATCTACATGAAACTAAAATTAAATAGCATCTCATAGTTTCTAATTAGTGTTTTCATAATGTATAGATTTAGCCAGGGCTAAAGGCGAAGCTTCCGTTCATAGACTTCTAATTAAGCAATAAACTTTAAACTTATTAACTTACAGCCATGGCAAAGAAATATTCAAATCCCTACTAAACATTTGGAGCCTTTGATTTACCTTTTGAGTAAGGGTTTCCGTTTTCCCGTTGAAACACATCAATTCATATTCATACGGATGGCTTACATAACTGACAGGCTAATGCCAATTTGTGCATAATCTAATGTGACATTTGACATCCGCTTACATGTATTGTGTACAGGCGGGCCGGCGAGCGTACGCTATGTCTTAAACAAATTTTCTTGCTTTCATAGTTTTCCAATTTCTCTTCGCAACGGGGCTCCGTTGCGCGCGCGAGCTTCGCGCGGGCTTAAGTTCCGCTAAAATTTTTAACATTTTCCAAAAAACTTTCACATATAACTTTCAAAGTTTTCCTCAGGTTGGATTGCCGGTTCTCACAGCTGGGCCTGTTGTCGAGGTAGAAAAAATATCTGCACTCAGCTCGTTTCTTCTCACGGCAAAACAACAAAGAAGGAACATTAGCCAGTTTTATAAAGGTAACGCACACTCTGATTGGTTATGCAAACCCTCGACTTCGTCTCGGGATTGCACAACTGTCTCGAATTCTCCCAATCCCTCTGGCGTGTTTATATCAGTCTATGTAAACGCGAAAAATGTTTTCTATTGCTTAAATAGACCCAAGTGTAATTTTTTAAAAAAGTTTGGTTGTAATCGTTGATAATGGGAATCATATTAAGTATACCTAATCGAGGATTAAACATCAAAGATGTGTTGCTATTTTAATCAGTTATGGATGTCTGTTGATCCTTCCGCATATATATGTTGATCCTTCCGCATTGGGTTGATATGCAGACAGGGATCAAGGGAGTTATGTTTGACCTTGAATCCATTTTCTTTTTCGTGGTGCGACTACAGGTGTAATATATAGATTTAGCCAGGGCTAAAGGCGAAGCATCCGTTTATATACTTCTAAAAAAAGCAATAAACTGTAAACGTATTATCTTAAAGCCATGACAAAGAAATATTCAAATCCCCTCTTAACATCTCGAGCCTTTGATTTACCTTTGAGTAAGGGTTTCAGTTTTCCCGTTGAAACACATCTGAATGAATAAACTCATCTCCGGCCATCGAGCTCAAAGTCTTCTGTTATACCGAAACTAAACTGTAACTGCGTTACATGCAAAACTTTAACAGCCCCCTTTGTGGGGTGGGGTGGGGGGAATTTTAAAGGTTGCGGACCATTTAAGTTTCGAATTGATCGCCGTATTATATTATTGTATCATATATAGTGTGTTATTGCTTTTTAAATAGAAAACCAAAAACAATATTGTTGAAAGGACAGAACGGTAGATTGAAATGTTAATTTTAGGAGGAAAAACTAAAATTATTCTAAGAACATCATAATCCAACAGTTGATAGCTAGTTAACATTATAAAAGTTTAAATTTGTTTAAAAGTGTTTTTTTTCATTTGTGCGCCTTGTTTACATCATACCTAATCGAGAAAGAACTTTACAAGGCAAAATTGAGATTTTGTTAGACACTGTACTAACATTAATAAAAAGAATTTTTCTGGTTCTTTATCACAGAAACAATCAACTTTTAATCGCCTTGGACTTGTTCTAAATGGTCCTTTTTTCTGCATTGTTGCAGTTACATCCAGTTAAAGGCATGTTCATAAATCATTAGACTTGGAACGAACAGAATGCCGTCTATGTTTCAAATTTAATTTTCAATAAAATTGTGAGAAATCTGTTTGACTTCAATTTAGTTGGAAAGCTTAGAAAAGTCATTAAATTTAATGAAAACGCTAGTAAAAGATACTTTCTCGTAAAATACATTCAATTTGAATCTTATATCTCCTTCTTACAACTTCCTTTACGAGAGTTCATAACAGTTTTTTGCACAGGGGCCCCAAGTCGTCTGAAAATGTTTAAGGAATTATAGGTTGGCTGAGATGAGTTTCCTTATGTTAAGTAACCGCTTTAATATAAACCTTCTATCGCGCACAAAAAATCTGCATCAAAGAACTGTAATTTTGTAAGTCAACTTAGTTGACCCAACTCAACTTGGTGTTGGTTCTTGTCTATCCGTTAAAATGGGTAGCCGTGTGTTTGCATTTTAGGCAAATCTGTGGACATGTTAGACTACTTCAGTAGAATGACGCTGGAAGTTATACTCTCCACCGCATTTGGTTTCGAAACTGACATTTAAAACGACAAATAAAGCCTGTTAGTTAAAAAAGTTAAGGAAGTTTTCCTTACTCCTTGGATAATAGACATTTTAAGACGGTTTCCTTTTGGAATATATCTTTTAAGGATTCTGGAACTCCAAGCTACTTCGAAAAGGTCGCCTCAGAGATCTTACAGCAAAGGAGAAAAACTAGCTAAAAACTGGGCCAACAGGAAGACAAGATTTGATGCATTTGATGCTGACAGCGAACAAGGATTCAACTGAAACTCACCAATGAAGAAATAATTGACCAGTGTCAGATCTTTCTTTTCGCGGGTTACGAAACTTCGATCAATACTTTGGCCTATATCACCCACCAGCTGGCCCTGAACCAGAATGTACAGGACAAATTAAGAGAGGAGATCAAGGAAGCAGTCAAGAGAAATCCTAATAGTTCGCTGTACGACCTTTCTCATGACATTGATTATCTGGATTGTGTCATGAATGAGTCACTGCGACTAAATCCACCTTTGGCTCAGGTTAACCGTGAATGTGTCGACGGTTACAAGTTTGACGACATTTATATCCCCGCAGGACTACAAGTCATCATTACAGTGTATTTTCTACATCGTGACCATGATGTCTGGCCCAACCCAGAAAAATTTGATCCCGAAAGATTCCGAAGCCCCGCGAAAGACACTCGTCACCCTTACCAGTTTTTGCAATTCGGTTTAGGGCCAAGGTCCTGCATTGGGATGAGATTCGCTCTAATGGAGATCAAGATTGCTTTGGTGAAATTCTTGATGAAGTACAAGTTTGTACGTTCACCCGAGACCCAGGTACCTTTGAAAATTCTTGCTGGTGTCACTCTGATCCCGAAATATGGAGTCCACGCGAGAACAGAAAGGGTTTAGAACTCTGTGCTTCGGCTCTCTTATTCTATTTTTGTGTTTGGTGTGGCTATCTCCGTTTGATTAGCTGCTATTATCAGTTTTCTAAACTGTTGGTAGCTGATATACTCGAACCAGGAAAAAACATTTTTTTAAACTAGGATTAAAGAGTAGCACCACCTGTTTGCGAGGAAAAAAGAAGAAAATTGTTTGTTCTCGTAAAAATGTAAAACTAAGGTACAATTAAGTGTAAATTTGAGACGAATAATTAGATGAGTTAAGTTACAAACGTTTCAATAAATTTCGTTATGTATTTCTTAAGAAGACTAAGCTCCTGTTAACCATAATGCCAATTGTGCATCCTTATATTTGCTATTAATGGCACTTTATAAATTACCGTTATAAAAGACAAATTAAAATGACAACGTCGGGTAAGACATATGTCTCCTAAGTACTATTTCAAACGTTAGCAAAAAAATCAAAAATGATCTTTTACGCTAACGAGTTGTTAAAAAGCATAAGCAAAAGTTTGTCCATCCATGCTTCCGTTTGTATTTGCTGTGGTAGTTATCCCTTCTATTCGTGTTTTGAGCGGTTATTTTTCTCTCTTTGAAATGTCATTTAACAATGATATTCCACAATTTGGGTCCCAGAAATGTGAAAGAGTTTTTTCCTATGAGGAGTAGCATTTTCAACCTCGAAGTAAATGCAACTTGTTGGTGCCTCTCAGTATAGAGAAGAGTAACGAAATTTTTGTAGTTCTGATCTGTTAACTGTCTAGTTTGCGATGTGCTGTCTAGCTAAGTGTAATTATTTTAAATCTTGTTTGCGGAATGAACATCAGCTTGTTGGTTTGTTGCTGAAAACGTAGCACTGTTTGTAAACTGCCTAATTTCGGCTTTCATAAACTCGTTTGTGTTTTGCTCTGGATGAAGCAGGATGACAAATAGTTTTGGCGCGAAAATGCACAAAAGAATTCCATAAGCGGTGACGAGAGCAGTGGCACAGGCCACGATGGTTGTGTAAAAACCTTCCAGGGACGTGTCCACCGGGTAAAATGACACCCAGGAAATCAGGAGCACGTACATCGCCGACCCAATGTATCTCGTTTCGTTGAAGTTTTCTGGAAGTCGCCTGGCTTTAAAGGCGTAACCAGCGCATACCAGAGACAGCAAAATGAAATAGCTAAACATGGTTGCCCTAAGGACACTTCCGATAGCTGATCTGAATGGCATACAGGTGTAAAACACGTGTGTCTGTACTCGTATCTCCTGGTGCTCGTAAGGTGGATCAAGAGTTAGCCACAACACTGCCAGAATAACTTCAACCATGTTGAGTCCCAAGACCACAAGAAATTGACGTTTGCGATCCACGATGTATCGCTTGAACCAGTTTGGAATGATGTTGGTCTGAAAAGCGCGGACCAAACGGTTTGTCTTCAAGAAGAGGATGGAAACAAAGGTCGTATTAATAAAGTACCTTAGGGGATAAATAGTACAACATAACATCTTTGTGGGTTGAGCAAGATGGAGCAAGGTGAGAACAAAACATAACGCGATTGCGACAAGCAAAAGAAGGCTAAGTTCGCGATTGGATACCCTCACCAATGGTGTACTCTGGTTCTTTATAAAAACAAAGATGGCCATGCCTGTTGCAAGCAATCCAATAACCGTTAGGATCAAAAATATCACTGCACTAACATCTGACCACTTGATGTTGATAACAGGCAAGGGAAGGCATGCTGTACCGTCGCCGTTTGATTTATGTAGTTGTGGGCACTTCGTACAGTTGGGAGAGCTATGCTGGTTACTGATGGAGCCCAAAGGACACTTAATGCATTCCCAGCAACAGGACACAGTGATCGTCTGCTTAGTTCCGGGAGGACAACGGTGACTGCACGTGGATATGGGAGGCTCACTTTCTTCATTAGTCCATTTTATTCGTTTGTCGTTGATTGTGAGGTTGGTACGAGTTCCCCCTGTCCATGTCCCCACCTTCACATTTTCATAATTCTCCGCCTGTTTCTGAAAGTTCACGATATCGTACGACGAAAAAGTGGGATCACCACTTTCGGTGAACTGCACTTGCCCTGTTATTCCTTGAAAGCTCACTTCCCTGAGTTTCAGAAGTATGGCGTCGGATGTGACGTTGGCATTTTGCTCAGGACAGTACTCACTCGTTAAAGGTCCGCCTCCGGGCTCTCTACACTTCAGTAAAGAGTCCAGCGCGTGTGCAAGGGCATAGACGGCGTCTGTCAGATAAGGAATGAACGCATTGTGCAGTTTGGCGAAGGCTCGATCGTCTATTTTGGCCGGGTTAAGGCAAGCACCTTCAGACATTGAGGAGCAGTTTAGATGGTTTGTCCAAAACTCCTTCCACCACGGATTGGCGCTTTCTCGGGTCTCATTTAGTGTGATTCCCTTAAGATAATCCTCAAACCGATGATCTGTGAATAGATAAGGCCTTATTCCTATTGCTCCTTTTAGTATGACAGCATTTTTTTCCAAAACGTCTGGATTGATGGAAGCTAATGCTTCACTAATAAGAAATGTTCGTCCTTCAAGCCCCTGCACTGTCGCTTCTTCCAGAAACCTTTTTGCAGGTTCATAGGTGCTCCATAAGATGACCACTTTAATGTTTTCAGCATCTTTGAGTTTTCTCACGATTGATGTTATTTTTCCTTTGTATCCCGAACGCGTGATGTACTCCGAAAACGCAATGCAGAAGGTCTTTCGGTCGTAAGCTTCTCGTTCCAACGCGCGTATGCCGTATCGACCGTAGGAATGGTCAACGGCTACGGCTGCAATATACTTCCATTGATAATACTCTATTATGTCAACCATGGCTTTAGCTTGTTGGCCATCGGGTGGAATGGTGCGAAAAAAGGAGTTAAAATACGGTGAGCTCAACTCTTCGCTGGTAGCGAAAGGACTTATAGTTGGAATGGCAGCCACATTCAGTAAACTTGAGACGAGAGTGGTGCTGCTTGAATCTTGAGTGCCAATAACGGCAGAAATCGGAGCCGTTAGATAATCCATATTTATTGTAAGCTTTGACTTACATTTATCACCTTGTCCTTCAAACAGTTCGTTCAGATAATTACTTTTCACGAAGTCATTGGCTTTTTTCATGGCGAGAACAGGTGTGTCGCAATAGTCTCGAATGTCGAAGCCCAGTGTCACATTTGGTAGAAGCTCAGGATCCTTGTTAATACACTCGATTGCAAAAGTTATAGCCTCGGTGTATCCAAGACCGAAAGCGTAAAACTCACCGCATTTATCCTGAGCGGTTTTGACGTGAAGTGGAAACAAGACTCCTAGAGTAAAGTTGCCCGGTTGGTAGAATCGTGTTGGGTCGATAGAGGAAGCTGGCAAAGAGCTCATCAATAACCATAACAATAGAAAATTAAAGTGGGACATTTTTTTTCTCGTTAAGTCAGTTTCCTTTTATGCGCATCAGATCAAGCTAGAGAAGAAAAGAAAACGAAAATCTTCATTAATATATATGCCCTTAATAAGCTATTTTTTTTCCTCCTTTGTGGTCATTGAAAACCTTTTAAGTTAGTTATTATAAGGTATGATCCTTTTTAAAGGATAATACCTTTATGATATTTGTGTTCAGATTAAACGAAATGTTACAAACGAGACAATGGCATATATTAAATGTATTTTGTTTCACTGATAAACAAACATATCGATTTCTACCTTGAGACATCTGTGTAGCGAAAACGCTGCAAGAAATTCAGCAGTGTTGCTTTTTTTTTTTCTCAGTGACAAGTGAGGTTTGGAAAATGAACCCCACCTATCAAGAATCAGGTTCAGTTGTCCAATATGCCCTTTAGCAGGTACTAAGGATACGGCCGCGCGTGTTAGCAAACAAAAGCGAAGAAATCTCTAGAGTGTTGGGCGTTACCACCGTAGTTTATCTTGGATCTTACGTGGAGGACACGAATATTACTGCCCGTGGAGGGAAAATTTAATTAAAGCGCGTGTGTTTAATCAGATAAAGTTATCGCTTTCCAATAAAATCCTCCGCTTTAACGAAGACGACCGTTTCAAGAAATATTACATTTTCATTGAAGGATGAATAGGAAACTAAAAACCTTTTTAGCTCTTTTGGTATATTCATTTAGCGAAGGTGGCAAAGCTTGGCCGGGGGCATTAACAACAAATCCTGGCCACTTAGCCCGGAGTCCTGCGAAGATGAAACTTCCTTTTGTTATGTAAACGACTTGTTCACCCAATTACTTATTTGGTGCCAGTTCTGTCAGTTTTTTAAGATCTAAAAGGTTAAATGGTAAACATCTCTGTTCCAGTTGTGACATGAATAATTTAAAAGTGGGAGATGAATTTACACCCCTTGGATTTCTTATATGGCAGTCGCTTACTTAGAGGGCATGTTGTGTCCCCGCAAACTTAGCCTATTCCCCATTTTGATGTACACACCTGTGATCTACTTGCTTCTTATAGTTTCTTATTAGTATAATAAGCCAATCAGCCAAATCAAAGCCTTATTTATCTCAGTACAATGCTCTTCCGGAGAGCGATGACTTAAATTACAATAAATTTCAATTTAATACTGAATTAGTCTAGAAACCAGGTAATATATATACTAATAAAATATAAACATACGAATTGAGGAATTAATGAACAGTGACAACAGGACTAAAAAGCCCTATCTAAAATCCAGCAGTCTGAGGCTGTTTGTAAGGGAAGCAACTGACAGCTGCGCTTTAATTTCATTGGCAAGGTCCGTTCCATAGCACTGCACCACTATAGCATCTGTCTCCGGTGTTCGAATAAAAATATTGTTTGAGCTACCTTCAATGGTGTATGCATGCACTTGTGAGATAGGTTCAAACAAAGATTTTAGGCCTACTGGAACTAGTTTATTAATGGACTTATAAGTGCAGATCGCCAATTGCTTTTTGCGCCTTTGACCAAGAGTTTCCCAACCGAGGTCATTCAAGAAATCAATGGATCGATGTTCGTAGCCTAAATAAGTTAGTATTCTTGCAGCTCAGTTTTGCAATTTCTGGAGTCTGTCAGACAGGCAGTTAGCTAAGCATGCCCACACCTCACTGTAATAATCAAAATAATGCAATATAAGAGCCTCATACATCCTAACCAATATCTGGCGGAAAACATAATCACAAACCTACTTTAACGCTCCGAGACCGGCAGAGATCTTCTTTATCATAGTATCAGTTTGTGATTGCCAGTTTACGGTCTCATCGACCTCAATCCCTAAATATCTATAGGAGCTTACTCTAGACAGAGACTGTCCATTAACATTCACCTCAAAATTATGGTTCATGTGATTGAGCCTGTATCTGCTAGCTAGTATAAGGTCCTTTGTCTTAGACTAACCTTATTGGCATAAAGCCAAGAATGTAGTATTTCTAGATCATGATTCAATTAAAACTGTAACATTTCAGGGTCAGTTGCAGATGCCGTAAGGCATGTATCATCTGCATACATCCTGGCGTAGGATGATAGAGAACAGGCTTTGAGATCATTCATGTAGATTACAAATCACAGAGGCCCAAGTATAGACCCCCGAGGCACTCCACAGCTCATTAACCGTTCGTTTGAGAAGAAACCATTTACGCATGTACGCTGCTTGCGGTTCGAAAGATAAGAAGTGAACCAGGAAAGTGAGGGTGTATCTACTCCATAAAGTTTAAGCTTTTCAAGTAAAATGTAATGGTCGACAGTATCAAAAGCTTTCTTTAGATCGAGAAAGAGTACACCGTTCAGTGAATAGTATTTTTCCTTTCCAGTTTTTATGTTGTACGTCATTTCCGCCTCTCCCTTTTGTTTCGACATTCTCCATCTATATAATATTGTTCAGTAACATCTGTATACCTGAAGAAGGCTGGTATGGTCAGCCGAAATATTGTTATTAAAAACAATACACGTTGTTTTAAATCAGCTTTGCAGTAGTCTTTGGACCTCTCGTTCTTGGTTCTTTATATTTTGGCTGATTTGATCTCTTTTCTAGAGATCCAACGTTTACAACTAGCAGGATCTTCGTACACGGTTTTTGCAGTTAATTTAATCCTTTATTATTGGTCTAAAACCATGTTGAGAATCAGCGAGAACACCATGCTAATTTAGATATTATAAAGCTGAATGAATATAATCTTCTCAATTATTTTACTGACAATCGACAGAACCGATATAGGCCTATAATGATTAGGATCTGACTTACTTTCGCAACTTTCCAGTCATCAGGAAATATACAGCTCCTGATAGATAAATTAATGATAAATGTTAAAGAAGCTGTGATAACTGGTGCAGCTTCTTTCAATTAGAACTTTAAAAATTTAATGACTGAATGATATTATACACATCTTTACTATTGATTTCATTAATGGCAAATATATGTTGAGTGGGGCTGATATACTCTCTAAAGCGAGTGGTATCCATAGCAGGAAAGTCATTAGCTGGACGTGGCCCTACTTGTGTAAAATGATGATTTAAAACTGGTTTCACTTGAGGAAGAGTGAGTTAAGTC
The DNA here is from genome assembly GCA_964035525.1 of Porites cylindrica. Taxonomy (NCBI): domain Eukaryota; kingdom Metazoa; phylum Cnidaria; class Anthozoa; order Scleractinia; family Poritidae; genus Porites; species Porites cylindrica. Next base: position 50,260,528 of record OZ037778.1, on the reverse strand, counting down.
CTCGATTTTAATGTCCCACGATCATGTTCACCCCCTTCCGAGATTCCCTAGTATTACCTAAAGTTTCTCTCAAGTAAGTATTAGAAGTAGGGGTATCTTCTGGTAAGTGCCAACGAGGCAAATTCGTTTATCTTTTGTAGAATGTGCCACATAAATTGTTACATAATTTTAGAGGTTTAAAATGGATTCCGCTATAGAAAAGGATGGCACCCAACTTTGAAACAACAACTTTGCACATCCTAGGCTTTCACTTTTATTAAACAATAACAACATGATGGCTTGAAGCTTTGTTGGTAAATTGGAACAAGTTAGCAGTTATGTTATGTGAAAAATTCCGTTGTTTCAAAACTATAAACGTTAGAAAGTAAAGTATAGTTTAACTGAGGCCTTTGACTGATGAAATTAAAAATAAAAATTTAATTCCGAGCTGTCACCGATCTGACAGTATCATCAGGGATAAGAAAATATTTCGCATGGTAATATACATATGAAAAAATTGGTGTAAAGCAAAATTTGTGAAAAGTGCAAGAATGGGGCGGAATGTATCAGAAGTATAAAAACAATAACTTGAATGAAATACAAAGATCTAATGAGCGAGTGTGACAGGACAGAATCTCTCGAAAGGCATAATGATAATCTTCAAGACAAAATGTCCGTACATTCGTTGCATTCCTGACGGAAGTTTAGGGCTGTCTCAATGTAAATCGAGATGCAAAAGAACATGCTGGTTGACAAAAATCTCTCAAAAGGCATAAATAAATTCCAAAAACCAAAAGGTCCGCAAACGTGTTGCATTCCTCACGGGAGGTTAGGACTGGCTCAATTCCTTGATCAGCTACCGCTTAAAACTCGATTTACAAAGTAAAAGAGAACACTGAAGACCCTGGTTGTGTGTCGAGAAGCGAACTATCGAGCACCGAACAAACTGGTTCTGACAAAAATTTTGACCGTAAAAGCCCATTCCTTGATCAGGTGCTGCTTTAAACGCAATTTATAAAGCAAACCAGAGTACTAATGGCCCTTTAAGCTCTATCTAGAAATCGTATTATAGCTTGCCCACCTGTCAGGTCCTCTTGAACAGACAACGAACAGCTGCACACTGGATCACCCAATTTCGGACCAGGAGTTGTTTATACTAGACCATGACGTCACTGCTCAAATATGGGGTCTTACTTACACCCAAATATAGTCAAAAATGCAAATTTTAGAGGGTTACGCAGAATTTGAGAGTTTTCGCCTACATTGCGCGGCAATATGGTTTCATGAGGTTTCAGTTTTCCCGTTGAAACACATCTGAAATGAATAGACTCTCCGGCCATCGAGCTCAAAGTCTTCCGTTATACCGTAACTGAATCGAAAGTGGAGCTTTACATGCAAAACGTTAACAGCGCCCTTTGTGGGGTGGGGGAATGTTAAAGGTTGCGGACCATTCAATTTTTGAATTGATCGCCGTATTATAGCATACATCATGACTTTCGACGATTCATACGCGCGCAATTTTCATTTACGACATCCACAATGTGTCGTACGAATGACTTTGGTCTAAGTTACACGACACGATCTGTCATGGAGTCATGACGCATGCCAGTCGCGCACGATAGTCGTAAGCAAAAATCGTACCGTCCAAATCGGCCAAACACACCTGATGTGTCGTTAAGATCAGTCGCCTGCTCTAAAAATACAGAATTGAGCCCGTGATCAAATAAAATATCAGCGGAATTAAAAAAAATACATGACCTCAATGGGTAGAAAAATAAGCCCGCTTTACAGTCAGGTGATGATGGTCAGCGGATGCTTCAGTTTGACAGCTGTCAATTGACCTTCATGAGAATGGCGAATTTTCTTCTTGTAGTGGGGGCGAAATGCCGGATCGTGTACCTACACGAGGTAGCATGCTCCGAGTCCTGGTATTTAGTATCTACGTAAACAATCTGCCAGCGGTCAGTGAGACGTGCTCAAGCACGTGTTATGTACACGACACGAAACTAATTCTCTCTTTCACAGTAAAGGAGTCTCAAGATTGATTGTTGCTTTGATAACTACCGTAAAATTCTGAAAATAAGCCCTGGGGCTTATATTTTTCAAAGGTCCTTTTTGAGAGGCTTATTTTTGGAGGGCCTAATATTCGGAGGGGCCTATCTACGGAGGGAAATTTGCGTTTCAAAATCGATTGAGCTAGTCTTATAGTTGGAAGTAAGTTTACTTTGTTTTACTTTGTTTTGAGGGCAACTTTCCAAGTACAAGCCCCCAGGGGGCTTATATTTGGAGGGGCGATTTAACGGAAGGTTGTTTGCGTTACCGGTTTGGGGGGCTTATATTTGGAGGGGCTTGTACATGGAGGGACTTATTTTCGGAATTTTACGGTATCTCCTGTTGAACCCGGATAAGACAAAGCCGGATGGTGTTCGACAGTCGACAGATGATTTGTAAACCACTAAGCTTTAAGCTTTCTTTCCTAGGCAAGAAACTTTTACCTAAGGACTCCGTTAAGGACTTAGGAGTAATATTTGATCCTACCCTGACATTTGATTGCCATCTCTCAGCTCTCTCTGCTTCTTGTATTTCTAAGCTAGCCCAGATAAATCGCGCAAAACACGCTTTTAATTCAGACCTTCTAGCGATTTTAATCAACGTGCTTTTTTCCTGTAAATTATTTTACTGCCCGGCTACTGCTGGTCGAACACTTCTGCCAGAGATATGCGTAAATTGCAACACGTAAAGAACTTTGCCGCCCGGGTAATTAGTGGAGCGAGAAAATTCGATTATATCTCTCCAGCTCTCCAGGAATTGTGCTGATTACCTGTTTTTGTGTTTCAATGTTTGACAGGTTGTGTTCCAGATTACCTCACATCCAAGCCTCTCTCCTCCGCAGGGGCCTCTTTGTGTTGTAGAGAGGCTGGGGAGAAAGAAAAAGGAAGCACGCGGGGCACGATCGTCCCCCGCGCGGTTTCTATTTTTTCGATTATTACTATTTTTATAGGGATACCCAGCGGGAACCTCTGCGGAGGAGAGAGCATCCAAGTTAGTGACCAGGGGCCAACTCTTTGGCCGCGTGACACGCAATTCACAACAATTGTTTATCCCTTTATTTAAAACAGCTGCTGGTCAGCGATCATTCCAGTACAGAGTTGTCAGTTTGTGGAACAGCCTAGATAAAGACCTCAAATTAAGTAAAAATTGTAGGGATTTTAAACAGAAACTGACGCAAATATTGTTACATAAATTTCTTGATCCCTCGAGCGTGTCGTAGGTTTTAACCTTTTATTGTACCATAAGAATTTTGAACAGAAACTTGGGTAATCTTTCCTTCCTTTTTTTAGGTAGTTGTTTTTATATATACTTAATAATGAATTATAGCTTGTATGACTGAAAAGCCCCGCAAGAGAGTGTACAGCATATTAAGTGTTCGTTTGAGAAGAGACCATTTATGCATGTACGCTGCTTGCGGTTCGAAAGATAAGAACCAGGAAAGCTTTCCAAGTGAAATGTTATGGTCGACAGTATCAAAAGCTTTCTTTAGATCGAGAAAGAGTACATCGTTCAGTGAACCATTGTCGATATTTAACTAGTCATTTGTAGTTCAGTAAGAGTTGAATGCGTTGGTCTAAAACCATGTTGAGAATCGGCGAGAAGACCATGCTCATTTAGATAATTATAAAGCTGAATGAATATTAATAATCTTCTCTTCGGAAGAACCGATATAGGCCTATAATTAATAGGATTTGACTTACTTTCGCAACCTTACAGTCATCAGGAAATATACAGCTGATAGATAAATTAATGATAAATGTTAAAGAAGGTGTGATAACTGGTGCAGCTTCTTTCAATTAGAGCTTGCATGATATTCCATCAAGGCCACTATAAACCTTGTTTAAATTGAGTGACCTCCTGCGAATGACTGATTGACATTATACACTGATTTCATTAATGGCAAATATATGTTGGGTAGGGGTGATATACTCTCTAAAGCTGGTATCCATTGCAGGAAAAAGACATTAGCTAGACGTAGCCCTGCTTGTTTAAAATGATGATTTAAAACATTACTGATTTCACTTGAGGAAGAGTGAGTTACGTCCTCGATGTTAATGTTATTTATCTCTGCGTGATGGGGATTTTTTTCCCAAGATCATGTTCACCCCCCTTCCAAGATTCCCTAGTATCACCTAGAGTTTCTCTAAAGTAATTATTGTAATAAGAGGCTTTAGCACATTTAACACCTTCATTAACTTTGTTTCGAGCAACTTTATACCAGGGGCACTAAGCGACTTTTTTCTGTAAAATAACTGTTTGAAGGAGCACATATTGCCTAGAAATTTCTAAAGCTTGTGAAAAGCTAAAACTTTGTGGATAACCGTTCAATTCGTCTAAAATATTTAGACATTTTCTAATAGCTTAACTACGATTACACAACTACTATAGCTTAACGTACCCTAAAATTTTCTAATAAACGTCCACTAAAATTTTCTAATGAAAGCAAGGCTACTTTATGTCCTCATACTCTCGACCGGTCCGGGTAGTCAACACTTTCGGATGAGACGAAAAAGCCACCTAAAACTTTCGTGACGACCAAAGTTCCCCTAACACATCCGAACAGATAAATGGTTTTTATGAAAACTCCAAATTAACCAAGCAGGCTTCTAAAGCATGGAGAAAACCATTTGAGACACTTCTGGCGTATTTGGAAGCATTCGGTCGTTGGGTGCTCCTTTTTTACTTCTGCCAGTTTTCATTTTTATTTATTTATTTATTTTGAACAATATTTAGCAAGGGATGCCCATGCAGTTCAGCGAGGCAGGTTTGAATTGGGCCCTGATGTTTAGAAAAAAAAACAACACAAAAAACAATAACAGATAAAAAAATGGAAACTACTAAGTATAGCGAAAGTATTAGAGGCTCAATTTGGTTTAGATCTAAATTGCCTTTTTAGGCCAAACCCAAAACTTATTTAAGTCATGCTCGGTCCTCAGGGCCAGAGGAAGCATGTTCCAGATCTTGGCTCCGCGGAGCCTTAAGTTTCTCCCTTTCAAACATTAATTTCTTAAGTTCTGGGGTTAACCGCGGATTATGGTTGTTATTCCCAAGCACAATTTGGGTCATGCTCATGGCTCATATTGAATTACGTCCCACAGAGCTAGGCTAAGCATATGTAAGGAAATTCGCACTAAAATTTCTAAACTGCCTACTGACAATAATCCTAGCACTTCTTTTAGGGACAGAAAATTTCCAAATTGCATAAATAAGAAAGTGTTTACTTATTCCGATCTGACAGACTCCAGTTGCATATGTATGTTAGGATTATTAGTTAATCTATAAATCTTGTCTTTTCATAATATAAGGCGAATCTTCCGTTTATACACTTTTAATAAAAGCAATAAACTTTAAACGTATTTGCTTAAAGCCATGAGAAAGAAGCTATTGCTTAGGGACCGACCTGATTAGAAAACTTATCGGTGGCGCAAGTACCAAAAAAATATTCCCGCAAGGGAAAATTAAATGGAAAAAAATTCATGCACTCCAATGAACCCTAAAAAATATTCATGCTACAGCCTGAAAAAAATTCATACAAGGAATTTGATACCGAAAAACAAAATTCCTGCGGCTCAAAAATTCTCCAGCCCCTCTTAACTTTTCTAATGGTCCGCCCCTTAAATAGACCCAAGTTTAATTTTGAAAAAAGGTTTGGTTGTAATCGTAGATAACGGAAATAACATTAAGTCTACCTAATCGAGGTTTACACATGAAAGATATGCTGATTTTAATCACTTATGGATATCTGTCGATCCTTCCACATCGGGAATATAACTATAAAATTTCTGTTAACGTTGATTCAAGTTGTAACATGCCCTGTAATTAATTAAGCTTATGTCCACAAACAACTTTTAACAGCAGTGGACCGGGTTCTCTGCAATAATTGAAGCCAAGCATAGTTATACATCACTTCATTTCCTTGTTCACTTTCTGTTCTCAAAATTTCTATTTGAATTTTCTTTAATGTGTGATGATCTCATATCATGCTACAGGGGCAGAAAGTAATTTACTGCAGGAAACAGCAAGAACTGCTAGTTGACGGTGGATAATGTAGATACGATTTTAAACATGCCAGTTTGTGAATCGAGAACGATTAGCAAGACTTATTTGTTGTGACAGGAAGATGAGAGATCGGAGCGCGGGGGATGATATGTACACAGGGAGCAAGGGAGTTATGTTTCGGTAGTGACCTTGAATCCATTTTCTTTTTCAGTCGTGGTGCGACGACAGGTGTAATATACAGATTTAGCCAGGGCTAAAGGCGAAGCATCTGTTTATATGCCTCTAATTAAGCAATAAACTTTTAACTTATTATCTTAAAGCCATGACAAAGAAATATTCAAATCCCTACTTAACATTTGGAGGCTTTGATTTACCTTTTGAGTAAGGGTTTCAGTTTTCCCGTTGAAACACGTCTGAAATGAATAAATACTCTCCGGCCATCGAGCTCAAAGTCTTTTGTTACACCCAAACTGAAAGTGGAGCTTTAATACATGCAAAACTTTGTGGGGTGCTCAAGCATGTTAAGGTATGGCCTGAGGCTAATTTGGATAAAATCTTGTAATGATCATAACTTTGTGAAAATTTATCACAACCTTCTAAAATTTGGCAACCTCGGAAAAATCGGTAACCTTACTTTTGCTGTAACGTAAGCCGGAAATCAGATATCTGTGTCACGTGTCCACTTATGGTCGAGTCCAGGAAAGAAAAGGAAATTAAAATAAGGTGGCGAGATGCCACATTGTTATTAAAAACTAACAGTAGTTTTGTTATTTTATCATAACTTCTCGCTTGAATCTGGCCGGAATGGTTTACTCACGTTTTTATTTAACAAGTAATTAAGCAAGATAGGTCACGCGACAATTTTCACCTGTTAATATCTTTTAAAGATATTACAAATTCTCTCCGTTCCGGCCACGGAAAAAATTCGTAAGGCAAAACAAACATTTACACATGATTCAAACTTAGTTGTAATTAACCATTCCTACCCTAGGGCTAAAGGCGAAGCTTTTGTTTATACACTTCTGATAAAAGCAATAAACTTTAAACTTATTTGCTTAAAGTTTCGGTTCGTGATTTCAAGACAAGCTTTTCTCGTGTTCTCCCAACATCCCGCGAGGGGCATCACGCCGGTAAACCCATGCTTATGTCCACAAACTATTTTTAATAACAAGCTAAGGGGACTGGGTTCCCTGCAATAATTGAAGCCAAGCACAGTAATATAAATCACTTCATTTCCTCGTTCACTTTCTGTTCTCAAAATTTCTATTTGACTTCTCTTTAACGTGTGATGATCTTGTATCATGCTACATGGTCAGAAAGTAATTTTCTGCAGGAAACAAGAAGAACTGCTAGTTGATGGTGGATTATGTAGACACGATTTTAAACATGCCGGTTTGTGAATCGAGAGCGATTACCAAGGCTAATTTGTTCTGACGAATAAATTAAAAGGAAGATCAGGAAGATGAGAGATCGGAGCCCTGGGGATGATATGTGCACGGGGAGCAAGGGAGTTATGTTTCAGGACCTTGAATCCATTTTCTTTTTCGTGGTGCGACTACAGGTGTAATATATAGATTTATCCTGGGCTAAAGGCGAAGCATCCGTTTGTATAGGTCTAAAGCAATAAACTTTAAACTCATTAACTTGGAGCCATGACAAAGAAATATTCAAATCCCTACTTAACATTTGGAGCCTTTGATTTACCTTCTGAGTAAGGGTTTCAGTTTTTTGATACTCTCCGGCCATCGTGCTCAAAGTCTTCTGTTATACCGAAACTGAAAGTGGAGCTTTACCTGCAAAACTTTAACAGCCCCCTTTGTGGGGTGGGGTGGGGGGAATCTTAAAGGTGGCGCACCATTTAAGTTTTGAATTGATCGCCGTATTATATTATTGCACAGTGTATTATTGGGTTTTGAATAACAAAAACAAAAAAAATATTGTTCAAAGCACAGAACAGCAGATTGAAATGTTAATTTTAGGAGGCAAAACTAAAATTATTCGAAGAAACATCATAATCCAACAGTCAATAGCTAGTTAACATTATAGAAGTTACAATTTGTTTTATATAAAAGTCGTTTCTTCATTTGTGCGCTCTGTTTCCATAAAGTTTTTGTGGTTGCGCAAGCTGATCACGAAATCACAATTTTGAAAAAAATAGTTTGATCCCAAAACTGCACATTTTACTTTATTAGCCCGTTTCTTAGACGATAGAACCTTATACATTTTATCAAAAGTTGCCGTCTCAGTCTATTCTATTCGTATTATGCTTCTTGAAGTAAGCGGAGAGCATGTTTGAATGTTGTTTTCTCAGATTTTTCCGCAGATTGGGAAAGTTGTGTTCTATACAAGCGAAAATAAATTCACAGATTTTCGCAAAGAAAGTGAGCCGGTCAACTGTAACTTTATTTAAATAATATTCGCTCAAAAGAAATAGCTGAATGATTTTGAAAGCGTTGGTCTTGAAAAAGTTTGAATTTGACAAAGGTGGTAGTCTGTGTCAACCAATCAGCTGAATGAACTAAAAACGCGCGCGCTGTCAAAATTTGTTGTTGTAGCTATGTCCACAAGCTAGGACCGTTTTAATTTGCTCTTCGGCAGCAACTCTGGTCAGATTTTTCTACGTAGAAATCTTATGACTCGTCGGCGAATATAATACCAAGTTTGCATGTCATGTCGCTTGCTGTGCGTGATCGGCAGTGTAATGAATTACCCGCCAAGTTTAAAATTACATGACGCCACTCTAACCGACCAATAAGGTGGCGTCCTTAAAATAACCACGCAGCATGACACAGAACCAAGAATACATTGAAAATAATTTTCATGGGAAGAGGAATGGGGCTCCGCCGCGAAAGCTTGGGCGGAAGCTCCGCTATAATTTCCAACATTTCCCTTTTTACATATAATTTTCATAGTTTTCCACAGGTTGGACTCTCGGTTCTCTCTGGACCTGTTGTCGAGGTAGAAAAAATATCTGCACTCAGCTCGTTTCTTCTCACGGCAAAACACCAGAGAAGTAACAGGCCACTGTTTATAAAATAACGAAATGTAGTACGCGAGCTCTCATTGGTTTTTATGAAAACCCTCGACTTCGTCTCGGGATTGCACAACTGTCTCGAATTCTCCCAACCCCTATCGCGTTTATATCAGTCTATGCAAACAAAGAAAACGTTTTCTACTGCTTAAGTAGACTCAAAGATAATTCTTAAAATCGATTTGGTTTTAATCGTAGATAATGGAAATAACGTTCAGCATACCTAATTGAAGAAGACCTTTAAAAGGCAAAATTGAGAGTGTACTAACACGAAAAAAATAATTTTTTCTGCCTCTTTATCGCAGACAATTAACTTTCGCATAATAGTATAGGGCAACAGGATTTTTGACGTAACTATCAGTTTCCAGGGGGTGCCTAACCAAGTTAGAAAATTACGGAAATTCCAGGGACTCGGGGTATGGATATTTTCTGGACAAACATATTCCATATTCGTGATATTCGGGAAAATGTTTTGCCCAAATTTACAAAGCTTTGTATGGAGACGCAATGTTGTTGTCATTTTGGCGCTCAAATATGGCGGCCAGGAAGCAACAGAAACCGAATCTGTCTTTGATTTTTCCTACCGGCGTGAATACATCCTCTGAAGAACCCAAAAAGGTTAAAGTGATCTTTATTCTGAGAGATGCAAGAAGTTAAAAAAATCGGTAACGCTTTGAACCTACATAAGAGCTTTTCCGGCCGCCAGCTAAATGCCGCATCACGCAAAAGCCTGAAAATTCAAGCGTCCTCTATTGCAAAACGAAGAACCCTTTCGAACCAAAGATTTGTGTAATTAAAGGTGTTTAACTACTGCAATACCTTATGAAAGTAGAAGCTCAGAAGAATCGATAATCCTTAGTTAGAATTTTGGTGACATCATGTTAAAACCGAGAATAAGCTGTTCCCTTACAAATTCGCCGTTAATCGTGTTCCCGTTTCCCCGTAATATGGGGGAAAGCCTCTGACTGGATGTTAATGCCATGACGCAAGTAATTTTCTGTGTTGCCTACCACATTTATATACGTTTACTTGTATTTCGGCTCTCCAAAAATAGGCGTGTGTAGTAAGACCACCGATGTTTGCTGCACCGGTTGCGGGTGCATCTGTTCTCTGCCGGTGGCTATTGTAAATAAAGGAGAAGGACGTACAGAATTCAACGCTTAATGATAGATCTTATATCTGGATTTCAGCGTGGAAATTGCGTGGAAGTTTTTCGGCTAGACTTGTGTACAGACCCCAGACTAGTAAAACTGATTAGACAAAAGTAGAGCTATAATTTCCTGCTGAACAGAAGTGAACGATCCTTAACGTGAAACCTGCTCGAAATCGAAGGGATCAACTCCTGCATAAAAAGCTTTATTGGAAATGTAAACAGTGCTTCCGTGATCAAAATTCTGTTAAACCAAAAACCACAGGAAATCTATGCACAGGAAAAAGACCGGCTCTATGAGTAAAAAAAGGCGGATAAAAATGTACGTGTTAGAATCCTCCAAAGCATAATGTACCCGTTATAAATGACATTTTGGGGAGATATTCTAATTAGAGCCTAGCTAGCTACAAAGGTTGAGAACGTCCGAGGGAATTACCGCGTACGTGCTGTACAAGAGTCCAGAATCGTGTTGGTCTGTCAATACCTATTCAACTGTCAGAGGAAAAACAACAAAAAACAATTTGTGCGAATGTATACCGGAACACGATTAACGACGGCGACTCACTGAGACGTCTCTCTCCCCGAGTTTTTTGAGGGGAGGGGCTTCTGTACACAGGCTACCTTTAGCTACACTGTGTTTTTTTCTTCAGAAAATAAGAACTTATTTAAAAACCTTAATAGCCTAAATTTGTGCGTAATAACATTTATGTAAGCACTTGTTTAAGGTAACTTGGGAAAATGTAAGTTTTTAGTCGCGGGTTTTTATTGTATCACACTTTTCTCTTTATCTTGATAGAGGACAATGGATAGCCTTGATGTAGATTCTAACGCATGTTTAGTAAAACCTTTGCCCACTGCCTTCATAACCGCTGGAGTTGTTGTGTTATTGTTCAATTACGTTAGATATTCTAGATTTTCTGTTGTTGTGATATTGTTTAGTTAAGCCTAAAGGGACATCAATTGCCACAAGCCTTTTTCTTGAACGGGACGAAGCTTGGAGGCGCATCCGCGCCACGCTTACTCCGTCGTTCGGTGCAAAAAAATGAAAGGGTTAGTATCACTGATCGATGATTCGTTTGAGAGATTGATGCAGAAATTTATTGAAGGCGTTGTCAATACGGGTAAGTGGGGTTATTATTTGAACTGAACTTGTTCTAAATTGCCTGTTTTCTGTATTGTTGCATTTAGATCCAGTTAAAGGCAAGTTCGTAAGTCATGAGACTTCGAACGAATAGAATGCCGTCCATGCTTCAAGTTTAATTTTCAATAAAATTGTGAGAAATCTGTTTGATTTCAATTTAGTTGGAGAGGATAGAAAATGTTTAAATTTAGTGAAAACGCTAGCAAGGGATACTTCCTCGTAAAATGCGCTTAATTTTTAAATTAAGCGCATTTAAAAATCTTCTCTCTCCCCCTTACTATTTCCTCTATGGTTCATAAAAATTTTTAGCACAGGAGCGCAGGGGGCCCAAGTCGTCTGAAAATGTTTAAGAAATTATAGGTTGGCATGAGATGAGTTTTCGTATGTTAAGTAACCGCTTCAATATAAACCTTCCATAGCGCAAAAAAAACTCTGCATCAAAGAAATGTAATTTTGTCAGTCAACTTAGTTGACCCAACTCAACTTGGTGTTGGCTCTTATCTATCTGTTAAGTGGCTATCTGCAGATCATTCTAATAAATACTTTCGAGCAGTCATTTTAACGCTGGAAGTTATACTCTCCGCGTTTGGTGTCGAAACTGGCATTCAAAACGACAAATAAAGCCCGTTATTTAAAAAAGTGAAGGAGGTTTTCTGCACTCCTTGGATAATGGACATCTTAAGACGGTTTCCTTTTGGAATATGTCTTTTAAGGATTCTGGCACAAATCATGCGCTCTCCAAGCTACTTCGAAAAGTGTGCCTCAGAGATCTTAGATCTTCTTGGGGGAAGACACGATTTGATGCATTTGATGCTGACAGCCAACGAGGATTCAACTGAAAAGAGATTATCCAAACTCACCGATGAAGATATAATTAGCCAGTGTCAGATCTTCATCGCGGGTTACGAAACTTTGAGCAATATGGCCTATATCATGACCAACCAGCTGGCCCTGAACCAGAATGTACAGGACAAATTAAGAGAGGAGATCAAGGAAGCAGTCAAGAGAAACCCTGAAAGCTCTCTGTAAGACCTTTCTCATGACATTGAGTATCTGGATTGTGTTATAAACGAGTCACTGCGACCAAATCCACCTTTGGCTCAGGTTAACCGTAAATAGTGTCTGAAAAACCTTTTGAGGATGATTCTATTAAAGTTCTAATCTAATGTGTCGATGACTACAAGTTTAATGACATTTATATCCTTGCAGGACTACAAGTCATTATTCCTGTGTATTTTCTACATAGTGACCATGCCTCGGTGTCTGGCCCGACCCAGAAAAATTTTATCCCGAGAGATTCGATTCCGAAGCCCGCCAAAGACACTCGTCACTCATATCAGGTTTAGGGCCAAGTCCTGCATTGGGTTGAGATTCGCTCCGTGGAGATCAAGATTGCTTTGCTGAAATTCTTGATGAAGAACAAGTTTGTACGTTCACCTGAGACCCAGGTACATTTGGAAATTATTGCTGGTGTCACTCTCATCCCGAAATATGGAGTCCATGTGAGAATAGAAAGGGTTTAGAACTCTTTGGTCTGGCGCTCCTATTCTATTTTTGTGTTTGGTGTGGCTATCTCCGTTTGATAAGCTGCTACCATCAGTTTTCTAAACTTGGAGACCTGATGTTGGTAGCTGATATACTCGATCCAGGAAAAAACATTTTTTAAACTAGGATTAAAGAGTAGAATCACCTGTTTGCGAGAAAAAAGAAGAAAATTGTTTATTCTCATCAAAATTTAAAACTAAAGTACAATTAAGTATAAATTTGAGACGAATAATTAGATTAATTAACTTACAAAACGTTTCAATAAATTTCGCTATGTATTTCTAAAGTAGACCAAGCTCGTGGTAATAATAATGGCAATTGTGCATCCTTATTTGCTAGTAATGAAACTTGATAAATTACCGTTGTAAATGGCAAAACGACAACATCGTGTCAGACAGATATGTCTCCTAGGCACTATCTCAAACGTTACAAGAAAATCAAAAATGAACTTTTAGGTCAACCAGTTTCCAAAAAGCATAAGCAAAAGTTTGTCCATCCATGCTTGACCTTTGGTATTTACTGTGTTAGTTATACCTTCTGTTTAAGTTTTGAGCGGATATTTTTATGTTTCACTCAGTTTAGTAGTAGTCAGTCTCACTGTTTGAATTGTCATGAATTTCATGACACAGCTTCTTCAAGTCCTCATTTCACATTGACATTCCACAATTTGGGTCCCAGAAATTTGAAAGAGTGTTTCCCATGAGGAGTAGTATTTTCAACCTCGAAGTCACTGCAACTTGTTTGCGCCTCTCAGTATAAAGTGAAGTAACGAAATTTATGTAGTTCTGATCTGGTAACTGTTTAGTTTACGATGTGCTGTCTAGCTAATCTCGTTCGAGGGCTGAACCTTCGCGTGTTGGACTCTTGCTGAAAACGTAGAACTCCTTGTGAACTGCCCAATTTCAGCTTTCATAAACTCGTTTGTGTTTTGCTCTGGATGAAGCAGGATGACAAATAGTTTTGGCGCGAAAACACACAAAAGAATTCCGTATGCGGTGACGAGGGCAGTGGCACAGGCCACGATGGTTTTGTAAAAACCCTCCAGGGACGTGTCCACCGGATAAAATGACATCCAGGAAATCAGGAGCACGTACAACGCCAACCCGATGTATCTCGTTTCGTTGAAGTTCTCTGGAAGTCGCCTGGCTTTAAAGGCGTAACCAGCGCATACAAGAGACAGGAATATGAAATAGCTAAACATGGTTGCTCTAAGGATCCTTCCGACGGCTGATCTGAATGGTATACAGGTGAAAAACACGTGTGTCTGAACTCGTATCTCCTGGTGCTCGTAAGGTGGATCAAGAGTTAGCCACAACACTGCCAGAATAACTTCAACCATGTTGAGTCCCAGGACCACAAGAAATTGACGTTTGCGATCCAAGATATATCGCTTGAACCAGTTTGGAATAATGTCGGTCTGAAAAGCGCGGACCAAACGGTTTGTCTTCAAGAAGAGGATGGAAACAAAGGTCGTATTAATAAAGTACCTTAGGGGATAAATAATACAACATAACGTCTTTGTGGGCTGAGCAAGATGGAGCAAGGTGAGAACAAAACACAACGCAATTGCGACAAGCAAAAGAAGGCTAAGTTCGCGATTGGATACCCTCACTAGTGGTGTACTCTGGTTCTTAATAAAAACAACGAAAGCCACGCTTGTTACAAGCAATCCAATAACCGTTAGGATCAAAAATACCACTGCAGTACCATCTAACCACTTGATGTTGATAACTGGCAAAGGCAGGCATGCTGTACCGCCGGCGTTTGATTTATGTAGTTGTGGACACTTCGTACAGTTGGGAGAGCTGTGCTGTTTACTTATGGAGCCCACGGGACACTTAATGCATTCCCAGCAACAGGACACAGTGATCGTCTTCTTGGTTCCCGGAGGACAACGGTGACTGCACGTGGATATGGGAGGCTCACTTTCTTCATTAGCCCATTGTATTCGTTTGTCATTGATTGTGAGGTTGATACGAGTTCCCCCTGTCCATGTCCCCACCTTGACATTTTCATAATTCTCCGCCTGTTTCTGAAAGTTCACGATATCGTACAACGAAAAAGTGGGATCACCACTTTCGGTGAACTGCACTTGCCCTGTTATGCCTTGAAAGCTCACTTTCCTGAGTTTCAGAAGCATGGCTTCGGATGTGACGTTGGCATTTTGCTCAGGACAGTAGCCACTCGCTAAAGGTCCACCTCCGGGCTTTTTACACTTCAGTAAAGAGTCCAAAGCGTGTGCAAGGGCATAGACGGCGTCTGTCAGATAAGGAATGAAAGCGTTGTGCAGTTTGGCGAAGGCTCGATCGTCTATTTTGGCCGGGGTAAGGCAAGCACTTTCAGACATTGAGGAGCAGTTTAGATGGCTTGTCCAAAAATCCTTCCACCACGGATTGGCGCTTTCTCGGGTCTTATTTAGTGTGATTCCCCTAAGATAACCCTCAAACAGATTGTCTGTGAATAGATAAGGCCTTATTCCTATTGCTCCTTTTAGTATGATAGCATTTTTTGCCAAAACGTCTGGATTGATTAAGGCTATTGCTTCACTAATAAGAAATGTTCGTCCTTCAAGCCCCTGCGCAGTCGCTTCTTCCAGAAATCTTTTTGCAGGTTCATAGTTGCTCCATAAGATGACCACTTTGATGTTTTCAGCATCTTTGAGTTTCCTCACGATTGATCTTAGTTTTCCTCTGTATCCCGAATGCGTGATGTACTCCGAAAACGCGATGCAGAAGGTCTTTCGGTCATAAGCTTCTCGTTCCAACGCGCGTATGCCGTATCGTCCGTAGGAATGGTCAATGGCTACGGCTGCAATATACTTCCATTGATAATACTCTATTATGTCAACCATGGCTTTAGCTTGTTGGCCATCCGGTGGAATGGTACGAAAGAAGGAGTTAAAATACGGTGAGCTCAACTCCTCGCTGGTAGCGAAAGGACTTATAGTTGGAATGGCAGCCACCTGCAGTAGACTCGAGACGAGAGTGGTGCTACTTGAATCTTCAGTGCCAATAACCGCAAAAATCGGAGCCGTTAGATTATCCATATTTTTTGTAAGCTTCGACTTACATTTATCACCTTGTCCTTCAAGCAGTTCGTTTAGATAATTACTTTTCACAAAGTCATTGGCTTTTTTCATGGCGAGAACAGGTGTGTCGCAGTAGTCTCGAATGTCGAAGCCCAGTGTCACATTTGGTAGAAGCTCAGGATCCTTGTTAATACGCTCGATTGCAAAAGTTATAGCCTCGGTGTATCCAAGGCCGAAAGCGTAAAACTCACCGCATTTATCCTGGGCGGTTCTGACGTGAAGAGGAAGCAAGACACCTAGAGTAACGTTGCCCGGTTTGTAGAATCGCTTCGGGTCGATAGAAGAAGCTGGCGAAGAGTGCATCAATACCCATAACAATAGGAAATGAAACTGGCCGGACATTTTTTCCTCGTTAAGTCAGCTTACTTTTATGTGCATCAGATCAAGCTAGAACTGAAGAAAAGAAAACGAAAATCTTCATTAATATATACGCTCATAATAAGTTGTTTTTGTTCCCCAGTTGTCGTCATTAAAAACCTTGAAGGGATCATACCTTATAATAATTGCGTTCAGTTGAACGAAATGTTACAATCGAGATAATGGCATAATATTAATATATTTTGTTTCACTGATAAACAACCGTATCGATTACAATCGTGAGACAGCTGTGTAGCAAGAACGTTGCAAGAAATTCAACAGTGGTTGTCTTTACACTAGGCTGTTAAGTAAAACTTAAGAGCTGCCAAGTTTTACTTAACCATTAACGCGTGTGTGATTAAGCCTAAGTAAAATCTCCAAGTGACTTGAAATGACCTACTTAGGGAACTTGCGGTTTCCTGAGTTTTGAGAAAGGCTAAGCATGTCAATCAATCGTAATTATGCTGAATGGAAAAACAGGCTTAAGTCAACCTGAGGTAAAAAAATAGGTTTTGTGTAAAGATTTCAGGAGTACCCAACGAGAATTTCATTCAAAACCACTTAAACATAGCATGTTCAACGTATTTTAGTATTTAAACGGTAGATATAGGCATATCTTTACCCCCTAAAAATTTTTCATCTGTTCGGATTTCCTAGCTAAAAGTCTAGTGATCCGAAAATTATAGGGATCAAAACTTACCTTTTTGAAAATTTCAGCCAGAAAAAAGGCTCCCGAAAATTCTAAGTGACCTTTTTAGGGTAAAAATCCGTTAAAAATGGGCAATTATACTATTTTTTAAATGTTCGAAAATCCTGGGAGAGGCAGGCAAGCAAGAAATTTTACAACAAATGTTCCGAAAATTCTAGATCTCAAATCGTCTTCCGAACAGATATTTTCCGAAATTGACGTTGGGTGCACCTGAGCTTCCTTTTACTTGAAGAATGTAAAATTTACTTGTCTTGAAATATTTCTTAGCTTATTAAGGCTGTAGTGTAAAGACCACCAGTGTCAGTGTGCTTATTTGTTTTCTTAGTGTTAAGTGAGGTTCGCAAAGTGAGAACCAACCTATCAGGAATCAGGTTCAGTAGTCCAATATGCCCTTTAGCAGGTACTAAGCCAGGACGGCGCCGTGTTAGGAAACAAACGAAGAAATCTACGGAGTGGTGAGCATTACCGCCGTAGTTTGTCTTTGGATCTTACGAGGAGGACTGGAATATCACTGCCTGTGAAAGGAAAATTTAATTAAAGCGCAGGTATTTTATCAGATAAAGTGATCGTTTTCCCATAAAACCCTCCGCTTTAACGAAGATGACGGTTTCAAGAAACATAACATTTTCATTGAAGGATGAATAGGAGACTAAAACTCTTTTTAGCACTTTTGGTATATTCATTTAGCGAAGGTGGCAAAGCTCGGCCGGAGGCATTTTAAAAAACAAATCCTGGCCACTTAGCCCGGGGTCCTCAACTTCCTTCTGGTTATGTAAACGATTTGTCAACCCGATTGCTTATTCGGTGTCGCTTCTGTGACGACAGTTTTTCACCTCCGTTCCAGTTGCAACACGATTAATTTCAATGAGGGAGATGAATTTAGATCCCTTGGATTTCTCGCGGCAATCGCTTACTCAGAGGGCATGTTGTGTTCCCGCAAACGTAGCTTATTCCTAATTTTAATATAATGTATTCACCTGTGATCTACATGAAATTAGAATTAAACAGCATCTTACTAGTCTTTCCATATGATTTCAACATTTTCCGTTTTCACATACGTTTTCAAAGTTTTCCTCTGGTTGGATTCCCGGTTATCACTGGGCCTGCTGTCGAGGTAGAAAAAATATCTGACTCAGCTCGTTTCTTCTCACGGCAAAACACCAAGGGAGGAAGAAGCCAGTTTTATAAAGTAACTAAAGGTAGTACGCGCACTCTGATTGGTTGTTATGCAAACCTTCGACTTCGTCTCGGGATTGCACAACTGTCTCGAATTCTGCCAACCCGTCTCGTGTTTATATCAGTCTATGCAAACACGGAAAACGTTAGCCTTCGTGGTTTCGGCGGCCGGTGATTTTGTTTACGCGAAGTTTTCTGAGATCAATGTTATAATTCAACCTTCTTGCCATTTTCACCGTCAAGTGTAATGATTCTGTTAGCTTTTCTTTCTTGTTTCCCTGTTTTTTTTTATTCGTAAAGACCAAATAGCTTCTTTTCAATTAAAGCAAATCATTGTGCTTTTGAACCAAGTGTTTCGTGCGTGTGTTTATTTCATTGCGTGATTGCGACCGAGTTTGACTATAGAATTCAGTGCAACCGGTTCGGAGTTGTACTGCATGCAGTTGATAGTTTGAACGTTTAACATGAATTACGATCGATCTGTATCATGTAGACATTTCCAAACGATATTTCTCGGTTTGCCACTTGAAAATCGTGTCTTACTTTTTGCATGAATTAAAGCAAAGGTCAAGGAGTAGTGACGTCACTGGACGACATTAACGGCCGGTCGATTGAGACGTTACTGAGGGAGTAATAACGACTCGAAGTAATCGGATGAAATTCAGGCTAGGAAAACGTTTTCTATTGCTTAAATAGACTGACTCTAGTATAGTTTGAAAAAAAGATTTGGTTGTAATCGTATGCAATGGAAATAACATTAAGTATACCTAATCGAGGATTAAACATGAAGGATATGCTGATTTTTTAATCAATTATGGATATCTGTTGATCCTTAGGCATCGGGAATATAATTATATATTTTCTGTAAAGGTTGATTCAAGTTGTAACATGCCCGATAATTAACTAAACTTATGTCCACAAACTATTTTTAACAGCAAGGGGACCAACAAAACTGGATTTTCTTTAACATGTGATGATCTGATATCCTACAGGGTCATAAAGCAATTTACTGTAGGAAACAGCAAGAACTGCTAGTTGATGGTGGCTAATGTAGACACAATTTTAAACATGCCGGTTTGTGAATCGAGAACGATTACTAAGGCTAATTTGTTCTGACGAATAAAAGGAAGATGATAGATGGGAGCGTGAGGGTTGATGTGCACGCAGGGAACAAGGGAGTTATGTTTGACCTTGAATCCATTTTCTTTTTCGTGGTGCGACTACAGGTGTAATATATGGATTTAAGCAGGGCTAAAGGCGAAGCATCCGTTTATATACTTCTAATAAAAGCAATAAACTTGAAAACTTATTATCTTAAAGCCCTGAAAAAGAAATATTCAAATCCCTACTTAACATTTGGAGCCGTTCATTTACCATCCAGTTTGAGAAAGGGTTTCAGTTTTCCCGTTGAAACACATTTGAAATGAATAGATACTCTCCAGCCATCGAGCTTTAGACTTTAGAACCCATCATACCGTAGAGGGTACAAATCAAAACGAAAATTTAATTGCAAAACTCAGCATAGTAATAAATGCACGAAGTCGTCCATGTACAATAATAACAAACCAAAAAATAGTTTGCTTTTATGCAGCTTTAAATATCCACAAGTATCAAACTGCCATTAATGACTGAGGTAATGGTGAACTTCTCATTAATGACTGATGTAATGAATGGGGATGAACTTCTAGGCCGACGTTCAATTAATTAGCTGCACTCTGTTTTCGTCTTGTGGTGTGTTGTGTTTCGATTGTTCAATGGTCAGGGTTACTCCGTGAAACCAAGTGAAAGTTTGCTTCTGTTTTCAGACATCTTCTACAGTATGTTGCCCAGTATCCGGACACTTCAGTTTAACATTGCAATAACTTTCCTTTGTTAGTCGCAAGAGCTCTGAAATTTTGCCCAGAGAAAATCTATTTAGTCCTTAATATGACGAAAGACAGTTTAACTTTTTTGCCTTTGTTTTCATGGCGAAATTAATATTTGCAGAGCTTCTATGTTGCCCAGTATCCGGACAGCTGGCCCAGTATCCGGACACAACAATAACAACGTATTTATTGTACACAAATTTCGACAGGCAAGCAACTTATAAGGTTCTCTTGCACTTGCAAAGTAATCTGGCAATCGATTCAAAAAATATAACCTAGCATCGTGAAATAAAACATAACAAATGACTGGGGTATGGTGGGGAACGCGAGCCGGGTTGTTAAATGGCATAATTCTTACTTCCTTGTCTAGGAACTTTTTTACTGATTTAAGGAAGACATCCGTGGACATGTCGAAGCCGCGGTTTGCTAGCTCCATTAGCCAATCTCCAAACGACTTTTTTTCTTCATTTTTTATTTTAAAAAAAACCTTGGGGAAGGGACCTCAATGCGACGGTCAAAGCTCACTTTCCTATTTAGTTCTGACCTGCAGTGTTGATTTCTTCAAGCTCAGTCCCTACAGACCCTACAATAAGCCTGCTTTTCTAGCACTAATTCCTCCTTCTTTCACATCTCTCAATCCCTTTGTGACATTTTCAGACCGTTGCAACCCCATTCTAGCAGTCACAGTGGGGAAAGTATGAGAATTCCAGGTTCAACTCCGACGCTTTCGGTTATATATAGAAAATGCAGTCACGGCGAAACAAGCGGCGCACACGAAATCAAGTCGCCTCCGAATTAGTGAAGAAAATTTCCGTACGGAGTTGAGTACAATTACATTTTACGACTATATAATATATCCTAAGCTTTAATTATAGTTATAGATATGAAATAAATCTTTTCCGGATAATGTACGCAGCTAATTCATCGATTCTTTACAGCAACTGTCCGGATACTGGGCACCTGACATCAATACTTAGTGAATAATTCTGGGCTCCGTTATTCCAAACAAATTGAATTTCAAGAAGAATTAATAAACTTTCTGAGAACCTGACTTCTTTTAGTATCTTCAATTTAAGTATAAAACCGTTTCTCTGAAAATATTTTATATTACCTACCCTTTTCTGAGCAGCACTAATTTTACTGCGCAGTAAACAGCGTAATTATTAGCCATGAAATGTTTATTCACCTGAACAGAACGGCGTCTTCTGCGACTGTTTCGCAAGCTTTCAACTCGCCAAAACTTTCATCTTAAAGCCGAAATATTCAGCTTCCATTCAAAATACTTTGTTTACCGATAACTGAAAAGGGTGTCTCAAAAATTGAGTTTTTGTTTTAAGTGTCCGGATACTGGTACCGTCCGGAAACAGGGCAACATACTGTATTCATTTTTCGTTGCCTTTTCCTCGTAAAATAATTTAGCAAGAAGAACGAAAACATACTCCTGATGGGGTCAACGTTCAGTGAATGACTGATAAATATACTCTTTCGGTCATTTATTAGATAATTCAAACAAATTAACCAAGCGTGTAAGGCCGATTACACCGCGCACAATTTTCATTTACGAAAGCCACAATGTGTCGTACGAATGTCGTGGGTCTAATTTACACGACACGATCTGTCGTGAAGTCATGACGCATGCTAGTCGCGCACGATAATCTTAAGCAAAAATCGTACCGTCTAAATCAGCCTAACACGTCTGATGTGTCGTTAAGATGTGTCGCCTGCTCTAAAAAAACAGAATTGAGCCCGTGATCAAATAAAATGCCAGCGGATGCTCTTGTTTGAGAGCTGTCAATTGACCTTCATAAGCAAGGCGAATATTCGAATAAATGGACGGCGAATATGACAGCGTAGTGTAAGATACTTCATTCCGGCTTGTAGCGGGGGCGAAATGCCGAATCGTGTACCTGAGCCAACGTTGTTAGTTTTGTGATAGTGGTCTGCACATGTTCCATTTCGACAACTGTCAATTGACCTCGATTTGGCTTGCACATATAACTTTAAACTACTGACAGCACTCCGCGGTGAAAGCGTAGTTTCATTTTTATGTCGGTAAATGTGATATATTACAGAGCTTACATGTAGGGGCAAAACGGCTGGTATTTTATCTGAGGCCGCGAAATGGTTATGTGATATTGGTCAGCGGATGTCTGAATTTGACAGCTGTCAATTCATCTTCATAGAGAGGACGGCTTACATAACTGACAGGCTAGTGCCAATTTGTGCAAGATCTAATGTGACCTTTGACATCGGCTTACATGTGGTGTGTACACGGGTTAGCAAGCGGGCGTACGCTACGTCATAACCAAATTTTCTTGCTTTCATAGGTTTCCAATTTCTCTTAGCAATGGGACTTCGCCGCGAAAGCGCGGGCGGAAGCTCCGCTATAATTTCCAACATTTTCCTTTTTACATTACCATTTATGTAAGAACTTGTTAAGGCTAACTTGGGAAAATGTAAGTTCTTAGTCGCGGGTTTTTACTGTATCACACTTTTCTCTTTATCTTGATAGAGGACAGTGGATGGCGATGAAGTAGATTCTCACTCAAGTTTAGTAAAACCTTTGCCCACTGCCTTCAAAACAGCTGGAGTTGTTGTGCTATTGTTCATCTGGTGGCAAGAAGCATGTAATTGTGCCCTTCGCAAGAAAATCAAGGCTCCAAACCCCAAGGGTTGGCCCATATTTGGCAATATGCTTCTTAATGGAGTACACCTTTTGTTGTGTAACTACATTAAAAATCATGGCAAAGTGTTTTCTTTTAATATGTTTGGAAAGCCAAGTCTTGTTATTGCTGATCCTGACATCCTGAAGAAGATTCTGGTGAAAGATTTCTGGAACTTCCGAAATCGCGTCGCGGTAATGAAGACTGAAGAGCAATTGCCACAAGCGTTTTTCTTGAACACGATGATGCTTGGAGGCGCATCCGCGCCACGCTTACCCCGTCGTTCAGCGCAAAGAAAATGAAAGGGATGGTATCCCTGATCGAAGATAGGTTGAGAGATTTATGCAAACATTAGAAGGCGTTGTCAATACAGGAAAGTGGGGTTATTATTTGAACAGAACTTGTTCTAAATGGCCTTTTTTCTGCATTGTTACATTCACATCCAGTTAAAGGCAAGTTCATAAATCATGAGACTTCGAACGAACAGAATGCCGCCCATGCTTCAAATTTAAATTTCAATAAAAGCTGTGAGAAATTTGTTTGATTTCCATTCAGTTGGAAATCTTAGAAAAGTGTTCAAATTTAATGAAAACGCTAGTAAGGGATAGTTTCTCGTAAAATGCGCTCAATTTTATAACTCCCCTTACTTTTTCCGCTACGATTCAGAACAGTTTAAGCACAGGAGCACGGGAGGCAAGTCTTCTGAAAATGTTTAAGGAATTTAGTTTAGCATGAGATGAGTTTTCATATGTTAAGTAACTGCTTTCATATAAACCCTCCAACGCGCACTAAAATCTGTATCAAAGAACTGTAATTTTGTCAGTCAACTTAGTTGACCCAACTCATCTTGGTGTTGGCTCTTATTTATCTGTTGAAGCCGCAGACCATTCTAATCAGTACTTTTAAGCGAATATGTAGACATGTTAGACTCCTTCAGTAGCGACGCTGGAAGTTAAACTCTCCACCGCGTTTATTTAAAAACGTGAAGGAGGTTTTTCGCACTCCTTGGATAATGGACATTTTAAGACGGCTTCCTTTTGGAATATATCTTTTGAGGATTCTGGCACAAATCATGCGCACTCCAAGCTCAGTAACTTCAAAAAGCTCGCCTCAGAGATCTTACAGCAAAGGAGAAAAACTGGGCCAACAGGAAGACAACTGGATTTGATGCATTTGATGCTGACAGCGAACGAGGATTCAACTGAAAAGGGATCATCCAAACTCACCGATGAACAAATAAAGGGCCGGTATCAGATCTTTCTTTTCGCACGTTACGAAACTTCGAGTAATACTTTGGCCTATATCATGACCTACCAGCTGGCCCTGAACCAGAATGTAAAGGACAAATTAAGAAAGGAGATCAATGAAGCAGTCAAGAGAAAGCCTGAAAGCTCTCTCTACGACCTTTCTCATGACATTGATTATCTTGATTGTGTTATAAATGAATCACTGCGACTAAATCCACCTTTGGCTCAGGTTAACTGTGAATGTGTCGACGACAACAAGTTTAATGACATTTATATCCCCGCAGGACCACAAGTCATCATTCCTGTGTATTTTCTGCATCGTGACCCCGATGTCTGACCCGACCAGGAAGATCCCGAGAGATTCCAAAGCCCCGCCAAAGCCGGACACTCGTCTCCCATATCAGTTTTTGCCATTCGGTTTAGGCCCAAGGTCCTGCATTGGAATGAGATTCGCTCCGTGGAGATCAAGATTGCTTTGGTGAAATTCTTGATGAAGTACAAGTTTGTACGTTCACCTGAGACCCAGGTACCTTTGGAAATTATTGCTGGTGTCACTCTGATCCTAAAATCACGTGAGAATAGAAAAGGTTTAGAACTATTTGCTTCGGCTTTCCTCTTCTATTTTTGTGTTTGGTGTGTCTTTCTCCGTTTGATAAGCTGCTACCATCAGTTTTCTAAACTTTGGGACCTAATGTTGGTAGCTGATATACTCGATCCAGGAAAAGACATTTTAGAAGACATTTTAAAACTAGAATCACCTGTTTGCGAGAAAAAAGAAGAAAATTATTTATTGTCATCAAAATTTAAAACTAAAGTACAATTAAGTATAAACTTGAGACGAATGATTAGATTAATTAATTTACAAAACGTTTCAATAAATTTCGCTATGAATTTCTAAAGTAGACGAAGCTCGTGGTAATAATAGGAATGGCAATCTTGCATCCTTATTTGCTATTAATGAAACTTGATAAATTACCGTTGTAAATGGCAAAATCACAACATCGTTGTGTCAGACAGATATGTCTCCCAAGCACTATTTCTACAAGAAAACCAAAAATGAACTTTTAGGCTAACGAGTTGTTGAAAAGCATAAGCAAAAGTTTCTCCATCCATGCTTGACCTTTGGTATTTGCTGTGTTATACCTTCAGTTCTGTTCTCACCTATTGTTTTGAGTGGTTATTTTTATGTTTCACTCAGTGTAAATTCGGTGGTAGTCAATCTCGCTGTTTGAATTGTCATGAGTTTTATGACTCAGCTTCTTTAAGTCTTCATTTAACACTAACATTCCACAATTTGGGTCCGAGAAATTTGAAAGGGTGTTTCCTATGAGGAGGAGTATTTTCACCTCGAAGTAACTGCGACTTGTTTGTACCTCTCAGTATAAAGTTACGTAACGAAATTTATTAGTCGAGCTTGCTTTAGCAGAGCGAGACTCTAAACATGCAGGCGTTTTTTTTCGGTTTTTCCTCAAATGGTTGGCCATGGTCCCAGGCGTTCATAGCGGAGACCGTGGAAACTGGGGACAAGAATCGTGACGACTTTTGTTGTATGCAAAAGAGTCTCAGTTTTCGGCGATGACTGAAATGACGCATGTAATTTTATCACGTTTTTAGCTGTTCGGATGTAATTTTCCCCGATTCGAGGCCCTTGATTTTCGTGTAATTATGCACGCGTATTAAAAAGTAAATATCTCAACGAGGAAATATTATATCGGAGAAATCCTGTTTTGTGGTGTATGGAGGCGTTACGTTTCTCAGAATATTGTGGCAATTACTGGAAATCTATTGTTAAATAAATTCACTTTGTTGTATGTATTTAATTGATCGATTTTCGTAGTTGTTAAGATGTGACGTCGCGTTGCACTTTATAAGTACTCGAGATATCAATGATTTAACCTTCGACAGCCGTCAGACGTTACGTATATGCCATCACGCACTCTACTGACAGCAGTTCATGTCGATCCATGTCCATAGAATAGAAATCCCATATCGAGCTTTTCCGGAACGGGTCGGTCCACGAATTCTATCGCTGGAAAGTGTTGATTACTTTAGAACAAGTGATTACTTCAGTGGTCGAAAAAAAAAGAACAATCTTAATGAGCAAAATTTCGAGGTTTACTGGAAAACTAGCATCGAGGATCGGTTAGAAAAACTTGACATAAAATCAATTTAAAATAAATCGTGGATCGTGATAATGTCTACTCATTGTGGGCCGCAGACAGTAGATAAATGTCACAGAATATAACCCCGTTCGCTGTACTGAGCACTAAATTTAAGTAAGCTACGCTACTCCGAGTCTGACTGTGTCAGTGATTGTTTTGACGAGAAACTCTGAAATTTTCCTGGAAAATGAAACGCTTTATCCCACCGATACTGTGATAAAATGCATGCTGTGTACAGATCTAAAATTGTTCTCTGAGATCGCATAAACATCAACTGCACGGAGATATTAAAATAAGATATTTAGCAGCTATGGAAAATGTAATTACTTTCACGCGATTTTGATATCTTATAAAACGGACAACAACTTCAACAGAAATACGCGCGAACTGAATTAACTGTCTGCATGCTATGTCAGTTTCTGCTATAACTTACACATTGACGACTGAACTGTTGGAATTGGAAGGCTGGCAGCTAAATGCGAAAATTTAAATGGTTGCTATGGTAGATGCGTTACATTCAGGTTATATGAAACTGTTGAAAGGGTTGCTAGGTAACAAAAACATTATATAAGAGGGATTATCTGTCGTTATAAAAAATTTGATATAAGCGGGTTTTAAGCTACGTCACTCTGAAGTTTCCAAGTACATATCGGTTTCTGTGGGGGCATGAACTTGCTAATTCGTTTCTTCTGTTGAGGCTACACAGTTCTTTTTTACAGATGATTATGAACTTTTCATTCAGGCAAAGACTACATTTTTTGCTGATATAGCTGTAAGGTTTACATTTCTTAAGAATTTTCCATTTAATCTGAAACGGTTTCTTTTCGTTTTGTAAGTTCCAAACATATTTGGAGAGTTCTGTTTCATTTCTTCTTTTCAATCGTCGAAAGGATGTTTTGTGGTTCCTGTAACGTTCCTTAAAGTTTGTGGCTAGTCCAACGTAGGTTTCAGTTGCTGTCTCAGTAGTAACTGTGGCTTGATAGATGACGTTAGTTTGAAGGCATTTTCCTTCTAATGGGCAATCAGACTTTTTCCTACAAATCAGGATAGTGCTCAATATATATCAATATATATATAAGTAGGATCAATGCTCATCTCACTTAGGATTAAGTCATTTAAGTATACAGTTAATAGACAGAGCCACGGAAGGGAGCGAGTTGCGGGAGAAGGAGGGACAGTGGATGTATAGAGTGGGAACGCTGCGCCCTCAAGGACTTAATGAGGATGATGGTTTTTACGCCCAGAACCGAAAGACGCGCGTAGGCGCGCGCAGGAGATGGTAATATCATCTCGGACATTTTTCGTTACACATTTAAAATAATAGTCATTTTAGTTGTGATGCGCGCGCGGTGCCTTGGCCATTCAGCAAATTTAAAAGTGCTGTACGTTAACGGCTAGTTAGTCACCATGAAGAAGATCATTGAATGTGATCGAGATATAGGTGGATTGAAAGGAAACTGTTGTCTGTCTTCATTTGTGATTAAGATATATATATATATATATTTAGTATATACACACTCATTGATCTTGGTGATTCAAGCAATCTGATTGGTTCACTATCTCGGACTATGACGTTATATTCACCGCCTAGCGCGGTGAATATAAAGAAGAACAAAATCGCTGTCGTGAACTGGGTGTTTTGCCAAAGTTTCATAGTAAGAACTTTTTGAAAATAGTGGAATATCCAAGTGTTGATGACTTTGAAGGTAAGAATTCATGGTGTTTAAACAGCGTGATTTGTTGTGAAGTGGTTTACTGTAGCTGACTTTTTGCATGCTCGAAGCTATGTTTTAATACCCTTACTGACAGAAGAAAACGAGGCCGCTTTGTAACTGTTTTGTGATTTCGGGATTATCTCGCGAGACCAATTTTGCCTATAAATAGAAGTTAATTTATGGAGAAAAAAGGAAGGCAAATATTTTCGAAAATTGTACGTGCCAGCAAGTTAACAAGGCAAAGAACACTGCAGATAAACAACGCTCACCTTGATCGTAGCCGCTGTTGACAGTATTTGCAAGAAGCTTCAAAAAAAACTTTCTCATTCACCGTGAGTTGACAGAAACAAGTGAAGCTCTACTTTTCTTCACAAAATTGGGTGGTAATTTAAATTTTCGGCGTTTTCTTTTCAATGGTTGATGCTAAAGCTTACAAAAATCGATACAAAAAGATTAAAACTATCATTTACCATGTTTGAAGATATTGTAAAGATCTAACTTTAGTGCATCCACTGTTTACGGCTTCGTGTTACGCAAGAATTCACCCGTCAATTAAACTGATCGTTTTTTAATGGTTTCCTTTCTGATTCTGTTGAGATCACTTCGTGTGAATATACTAAAACAATTATTCACCTCATCAGGCTCAGTTAATGTTGTTGAATAATCCCCTCGACTTCGTCTTCGTCTCATAGGGGGCTTGCTGTCCTGGTTGGTCTCATTGTCAAGCTCAGTCCCTGAGCTAACTCGCCATGGGTTACGAAGGGGCCTCCATGTCAATCCCTAGTAGGGGGCGGAGGGTGCTGCAAAAGCGTGGTACTGTCCGTTAGTCTTGCTCTGGAGAGTCAGTGCACTCGTCATATCTGCCTTTAGTTTGTCAAATTCTTTTAATGTTTGAGGCCCATTGGCCAAAGAAAGCATTCCCCTCAAGCACGTGATAGGCTGGGGGGGGGGGGGGGGAGGATGTCTGGTGGATGATTTAACCTTGAATTCTGTGCTTAGAACATTTTGTCATTTGGAGCCTTCAAGCAGCTAGAATGTATGGCCAAGTCCAGAGTGTCTTTTTGGTGGACTTGAATGTTTCTTTTGCTAATCAGGAACCAAGAAGAGAGTCACCTTAAGAGAACCATGGGTAAGAGCTGAGTTTTTGGCAATATTTACTTTAGTTGAGTCAGTTTGTAACCGAAGTCACGCGTATTAGTGTCCAACCGCTTTATTTTGTAAATCACACTCCTACGGTACTGTACAACCAAAAATACAAAGAATACGAAATTACGAAAAATGTAGAAATCAGTACAAAATAACAAATACATCAAAGAAAACGGAAAAGCGTACAAATGGCGTATGACTAAAATTTACCTTAACGGTTTCTTGACTTAACGTTAAAAGGAATGAGCTGTTCTTGACCGATAAAAACTGTAAAAAACACTGACCGACAAGACTAAGTTTATACCAAAAAACTTGACAGATTACGTAACATTAAGCAACGATGGTGACACCAAAAAGAAAGTAAACAATATAACAAAAGAAAACTATAAACAATTACAACTAATTGCAAGTAGACGCGAACAAAAAAAACAAAGAAAACCCTAAGTTCTAGAAGTTTCGCTTTAACACAGTTTAAGGTGTTTGGCCCCCAGGAGTCCACTGGTGCGGTTCTCATAAATCCGGCTAGATATATATATAGCTTCTAAAGGGTGTTTCAAAAGTTCGTTCCGATTGTAACTTGTATTTTGCGCAAAGCATTTAATGCTTCTTTAAACAAATGTAAACTTATTCTGGTAAGAATTTATCTAAATAACCGTTCAAAGCAATTTAAAACTAAAATTTGAAGAAATTATAATATTTTTTAAGTTTTGCGCCAAATGTACACTTACGCGAGTTTTTTCCCGCCATATTTTTCCTGTCCATTTTGTAGGTTTTCTACTTTTGTTTTTTTTGCCGTTTTCTTTTATTTTCTCTACTCTTTCACGGAAAAGGCCTACACTGTTTGCGCTAAAGCTGAGGCATCTATTTTTTTTGGTTCTCTGGCCAAACAGTCAAAGAAATTGTTAAACTGTTGACTAAAGTGTGAACGATATAAGTGAACAAGTGGTCTAAGTAAAGACTTTAGAAGACAAACCAAGGAGTGTATGGCCGTCTTTTTTTAAATGTGTGAGAAATGTTATCGAAAAACCTGTAAGTATATGCGTAATAATTTTACAAGACAGAAAGGTAAAAAAAAACTTCAACTTCACAATATCAAAGTTTCGAGCACAACGGTGTGAAGATAAAAAAATTTTGAATCCCCCAGAAATATATAAATATATATAGATATGTTCATTTTTAGTGCAAAAAGTCTTTAAACAGGAGAAATTCACACGTGCCTGTAACTGCATCATCATGCATGCATTCTTATGTCAAAAGAAAACAATATTTGCTGATGGGTAAATTACACCTCACCATATTAACAGATCACGCCAATATACGTCCATATATGTGGGAGGTTCAAGATTTTTGCAAACAGCTGTATTTATACTGATAAAAATCATCGTTCAATATTTTGAGTATAAAATCTCTGAAAGAGTTCTCCTCCCTGGAGCAATATCAATTTACAAAAAGTTTTCAAAAATTTTCACACTGGTGTGAAGCTAACATGCTCGGCCTGTCTCTTTTTGTAATTTTTACGTTTTGAGTATTTACATTATGACATATAACACTCGTTTTGCATTCAAAACGAAAAAGTAGCTTAACAGCACCAGCGCCTTTGACAACAAAAATTATCTCCAAGCCCCATGGGCTCCGAGCAAGCGAGACTCAACTCTGCTAAGAGTGTTCTTGTTTAGTTCTGATCTGGTAACTGTCTAGTTTGCGATGTGCTGTCTAGCTAAGTGTCATTGTTTTTAATCCTGTTTGTGGGCTGAACCTTAGCTTGTTGGATTCTTGTTGAAAACGTAGCCCTCTTTGTGAACTCTCTAATTTCAGCTTTCATAAACTCGTTTGTGTTTTGCTCTGGATGAAGCAGGATGACAAATAGTTTTGGTGCGAAAACACACAAAAGAATTCCATATGCGGTGACGAGGGCAGTGGCACAGGCCACAATGGTTGTGTAAAAACCCTCGAGGGACTTGTCCACCGGGTAAAATGACACCCAGGAAATCAGGAGCACGTACATCGCCAACCCGATGTATCTCGTTTCGTTGAAGTTCTCTGGAAGTCGCCTGGCTTTAAAGGCGTAACCAGCGCATACAAGAGACAGGAATATGAAATAGCTAAACATGGTTGCTCTAAGGACACTTCCGATAGCTGATCTGAATGGCATACAGGTATAAAACACATGTGTCTGTACTCGTATCTCCTGGTGCTCGTAAGGTGGATCAAGAGTTAGCCACAACACTGCCAGAATAACTTCTACTATGTTGAGTCCCAGGACCACAAGAACTTGACGTTTGCGATCCACGATGTATCGCTTGAACCAGTTTGGAATGATGTTGGTCTGAAAAGCGCGGACCAAACGGTTTGTCTTCAAGAAGAGGATGGAAACAAAGGTCGTATTAATAAAGTACCTTAGGGGATACACAACACAACATAACATCTCTGTGGGCTGAGCAAGATGGAGGAAGGTGAGAACAAAACACAACGCGATTGCGACAAGCAAAAGAAGGCTAAGTTCGCGATTGGAAGCCCTCACTAAAGGTGTACTCTGGTTCTTTATAAAAACAAAGATAGCCATGCCTGTTGCAAGCAATCCAAAAACCGTTAGGATCAAAAATATCACTGCAGTAACATCTGACCACTTGATGTTGATAATTGGCAAAGGCAGGCATGCTGTACTGTCGCCATTTGATTTATGTAGTTGTGGGCACTTCGTACAGTTGGGAGAGCTATGCTGTTTACTTATGGAGCCCACGGGACACTTAATGCATTCCCAGCAACAGGACACAGTGATGGTCTGCTTAGTTCCCGGAGGACAACGGTGACTACACGTGGATATGGGAGGCTCACTTTCTTCATTAGTCCATTTTATTTGTTTGTCGTTGATTGTGAGGTTGGTACGAGTTCCCCCTGTCCATGTCCCTACCTTAACATTTTCATATTTCTCGGCCTGTTTCTGAAAGTTCACGATATCGTACGACGAAAAAGTGGGATCACCACTTTCGGTGAACTGCACTTGCGCTGTTATGCCTTTAAAGTTCACTTTCCTGAGTTTCAGAAGCATGGCTTCGGATGTGATGTTGGCATTTTGCTCAGGACAGTACCCACTCGCCAAAGGTCCACCTCCGGGCTTTTTACAGTTGAGTAAAGAGTCCAGCGCGTGTGCAAGGGCATAGACTGCGTCTGTGAGATAAGGAATGAACGCGTTGTGCAGTTTGGCGAAGGCTCGATCGTCTATTTTGGCCGGGTTAAGGCAAGCACCTTCAGACATTGAGGGGCAGTTTAGATGACTTGTCCAAAACTCCTTCCACCACGGATTGGCGCTTTCTCGGGTCTTATTTAGTGTGATTCCCTTAAAATAATCCTCAAACAGATGGTCTGTGAATAGAAAAGGCCTTATTCCTATCGCTCCTTTTAGTATGACAGCGTTTTTTTCCAAAACGTCTGGATTGATGAAAGCTATTGCTTCACTAATAAGAAATGTTCGTCCTTCAAGCTCCTGCGCAGTCGCTTCTTCCAGAAATCTTTTTGCAGGTTCATAGTTGCTCCATAAGACAACCACTTTGATGTTTTCAGCATCTTTGAGTTTTCTCACGATTGATGTTATTTTTCCTTTGTATCCCGAACGAGTGATGTACTCCGAAAACGCGATGCAGAACGTTTTTCGATCATAAGCTTCTCGTTCCAACGCGCGTAAGCCGTATCGACCGTAGGAATGGTCAACGGCTACGGCTGCAATATACGTCCATCGATAATACTCTATTATGTCAACCATGGCTTTAGCTTGTTGGCCATCGGGTGGAATGGTGCGAAAAAAGGAGTTAAAATACGGTGAGCTCAACTCTTCGCTGGTAGCGAAAGGACTTATAGTTGGAATGGCAGCCACATGCAATAAACTCGAGACGAGAGTAGTGCTACTTGAATCTTCCGTGCCAATAACCGCAGAAATCGGTGCCGTTAGATAATCCATATTTATTGTAAGCTTTGACCTAAACTTCTTATCACCTTGTTCTTCAAGCAATTCGTTCAGATAATTACTTTTGACGAAGTCATTGGCTATTTTCATGGCGAGAACAGGTGTGTCGCAGTAGTCTCGAATGTCGAAGCCCAGTGTCACATTTGGTAGAATCTCAGGATCCTTGTTAATACGCTCGATTGCAAAAGTTATAGCCTCAGTGTATCCAAGACCGAAAGCGTAAAACTCACCGCATTTATCCTGGGCGGTTCTGACGTGAAGAGGAAGCAAGACACCTAGAGTAACGTTGCCCGGTTGGTAGAATCGTTTCGGGTCGATGGAGGAAGCTAGCGAAGAGTGCATCAAAAACCATAACAACAGGAAATGAAACTGGGACATTTTTTCCTCGTTAAGTCAGCTTACTTTTATGTTCATCAGATCAAGCTAGAAAAGAAAAGAAAATGAAAATTTTCATTAATATGTATGCTCTTAAAAATTTGTTTTGTTCCTCTGTCAGTTGTCATAAAAAAACTTAAAGGACCATACCTTAAAATAATTGCGTTCAGTTGAACGAAATATTACAATCGTGACAATGGCATATATTAATATATTCTTTTTCACAGAAAAACAACCATATTGATTACTACCTTGAGACAGCTGTGTAGCCAGAACGTAGCAAGAAATTCAACAGTGTTGCTTATTTGTTTTCTCAGTGACAAGTAACTAAGTTTGGAAAATGAAACCCACCTATTAAGAATCAAGTTCAGTGGTCCAATATGCCCTTAGCAGATACTAACGATACGACGCCGTGTTAGGAAACAAAAGCGAAGAAATCTCCAGGGTGGTGAGCATTACCACCTTAGTTTATCTTGGATCTTCCGTGGAGGACAGAAATATCACTGCCTGTGAAAGGAAAATTTAATTAAAGCGCGGGTATTTTATCAGATAAAGTGATCGTTTTCCCATAAAACCCTCCGCTTTAACGAAGATGACGGTTTCAAGAAACATTACCTTTTCATTCAAGGATGAATAGGAAACAAACAACCTTTTTAACACTTTTGGTGTATTCATTAAGCGAAGGTGGCAAAGCTCGGCCGGAGGCATTAGAAACAAATCCTGGCCACTTAGCCCGGAGTCATGCGAAGATTAAACTTCCTTTTTGTTATGTAAACGAATTGTCAACCCGATTGCTTATTCGGTGTCGGTTCTGTCAGCTTTTCAAGATGTAAAGGGTTAAATGGAAAACATCTCCGTCCTAGGTGCGACATGATTAATTTCGAAATGGGAGATGAATTTACATCCCTTGGATTTCTCACGGCAATCGCTTACTCAGAGGGCATGTTGTGTCGCCGCAAATTTAGCCTATTCCTCATTTTAATATACTCACCTGTGATCTACATGAAACTAGAATTAAACAGTCAGCGTGTTATTAGTGTTTCCATATAATTTCAACATTTCCTTTTTCACATATAACTTTCAAAGGTTTCCTCAGGTTGGATTCCCGGTTCCCACTGGGCCTGTTGTAGGGGTAGAAAAAAATATCTAGACTCAGCTCGTTTCTTCCCACGGAAAAACACCAGGGAAGGAACAAGCCAGTTTTATAAAATAACTGAAGGTTGTACGCGTACTCTGATTGGTTGTTATGCAAACCCTCGACTTCGTGTCGGGATTGCACGACTGTCTCGAATTCTCCCAACCCCTCTCGTGTTTATAATCAGTCTATGCAAACACGGAAAGGGTTTTCTGTTGCTTAAATAGACTGACTCAAGTATAATTTTGAAAAAAGATTTGGTTGTAATCGTAGATAATGGAAATAACATTATGCATAGTTACCTAATGGAGGCTTAAACATGAAAGATATGCTGATTTTTAATCAGTTGTGGATATCTGTTGATCCTTGTGCATCGGGAATATAATTATATATATTTTGTTGGCGTTGATTCAAGTTGTAACATGCCCGATAATTAATTAAGCTTATGTTCACAAACCATTTTTAACAGCAAGGGGAACGACAAAACTGAATTTTTCTTTAACGTGTGATGATGTTATATCATCCTACAGGGTCAGAAAGCAATTTACTGCAGGAAACAGCAAGAACTGCTAGTTGATGGTGGCTTATGTAGATACGATTTTAAACATGCCGTTTGGTGAATCGAGAACAATTACCAAGGCTAATTTGTTCTGAAGAATAACAGGAAGATGATAGATCGGAGCTCGGGGGTTGATATGCATACAGGGAGCAAGGATATTGTGTTTGACCTTGATTCCATTTTCTTTTTCGTGGTCCGACTACATGTGTATAACGTGGTAAGGGTGGTGTCATAAGTTTTTATCTAGTTTTACTTCCATCTTATATAACAGTCCATTGCAGGGCAATGCTTTAAATACAGATGAGTACAACGCAGTCATTTTAAAGCCAGTGCAAACGTAACAGACGCAAAATTGTTGGCCAACAACTCCAAACTGTTTTTGGATTTTACATGTTGCGTTTGTTTTCACACCCTGTTGCATGTTGTTGCGAGTTGTTGGGAGCTGTTGCGCAAGGTTTGAAATCGGTAAAACTTTTAGCTATGTGCAAAGAAGTCTCGACAATGTTGGGAGTTGTTGGCCAACAATGTTGCGTCCGTCTGCAAGGGGCGTTACTCAATTGGAATATAGCTTCAATATGAGGAAAACTATAAAGACAAAAAAGATATTCAAACAATGTTAGAATAACTCTCTGGAACAACAAACAGTTGACGTTGAGAAACGAATCATACTTAGCAGGAAAATACTGGTGCAGTTTTAACTGTGACAGAAAGAGATAAAGTTCCCTGGGGGACAGGGGTGGATTCGAGGAGGTTTGGGACCGGAAGGTGATGCTCTCAAAAGACTGTCTTCAAATTTAAAACACTTGAAAACAGAACTTAAGACTCATTTAATATTAAAGTTGGTCGGTCAATTTGCTGGTGCAGAGTTTTATCTGGGGATCAGTAAAATGGCCGTTAATAACCCTTCCGCGGTGTTTTCCAAGTTTTGATGGGTATCAGGGACGAATTATCCGTGAGACGGGTAATCGGTTACATAATTCGCGTCAGACTTATAATACGTCTTAATGTGAAAATGGAACGGTTTTAATTTAGGATGAACAATCCGTCTGACTTTATCCATCTGTTTATTCTGACGAATTTTTAAAATGGATTATCCGTCTCAGACGGATAAGTCGTCTCTATAGTGTGACACCTTTGAAAAGAGCGCGATGTTTGAAAGTGACGTATCGTAAGTCTCTGCGAAATTTTACAGACGTTTGCCTGGTGGTTAGTCTGCTCCACAGCCGTGTCGTCATATTGTGGGGGCACGAACTTGTTCCCACAATGCAATCGTCAGTAAAAATTGCATTGGCGACTTTGACTGAAGCTATATCTTCGTTAGTTTTCAACAAATCACTTTCACACTTGGAAACTTAATGATTTAATTAAGGCGTTCTCAACTCTTCTTGATGGATTTTCACTTGCTTGTCCCAGTAAAAATTTGAAAAAACCTTGGAAGGGTCTTTTGGTTTACGGGAAGTCGATCCAAAGGATAAACCTCTAAGGACAGAATTTAGAAAATTCATCCTACTGCACTGTTCGAACTTCCTCTCAAAAATGTCTGAAAAGAACTCTAGTTCCGAGAGAAAAATTGTGTATGCTGTGGTCTTATTTTATCCTCGATTTCAACGTCATTTTCTTTTATCACTTGAGGATGGTATTGTATGATAATGAGCTTCTCTGAGTGATTTGTCATCGTGCATTGTGCAAGCCTTTCTTCCGGGAAAATAGGCAGATCATATTAAGCAAAGACTGCGCAACGTTTTCAGAAAGAAATTCAGGCGACTTCTGGTGCTCAATTTGCTGCTTTGCCATTGGTTAAAACGTGTACTGAGTTTTTAAACATCTCCGCGCGACTTCATGCGTCTATATCACGTTTTGGTAAGGCCGTGGAGCACCCTTCCTTTTGTAGTTTATTTTTGGGATCGTCGATGCATGGAAGCAAACAGTAAATAGCATTTCATAAAAATGCGTGTTTACATTTGGTATACATCATCTTTATTGTATCCTTCGTCATCTTCATTGCCATTCACAATGAGAAGAAAAAGAAATTGAAGAGAACAAAACAGTTGAATACGAAGACTGCGGCAGATCCTATTTGCTTATTGATAGAACTGAACTATTTCCATATGCACTGCGTGCTTGACTGTTTTCTTCCATCGATCCATTATTGTTATTAGAAGTATAACTATAAACAACGGATGCGGCCTTGAAATGAGGCTGAATATGATTGTGTTGTTTAGTCTACAATTTTTTAAAACTGTTTTTTGTTCACTCTGACTTGGAAGTTATTAATATGCAAACAAAAGGGAAAGATATTTTATTTCCGCTGATTCAGCTTTTAGTGACCTCAATACAATCTCAACGGAAACAATGTTGTCAAATAAAGTAACAAAAGTTGGTTGGATCGCCGGAGGGTGAAATTCAGAGTAAATATTCATAATATGTTATAATATATATGCATGCGTACGGTTATTTTTCATTTGCAGCGGGTAATCTCCGTCGCTGCTATTTTTTTTATGCGGTTAACGACTTCCTGTTATGTACACGGCTTTTAAGGAACAACGCAAATAAGTTAAGATGGCCTGAAATGTACGTTTATAATCATGCAAAGAACTGATACTTCCTTGTAGCCTGCGAGCTCTCGTGGATTTGTAAGTTTCTATTAATCAATTTAAAGTCCCAGTGCTTCAAACATTATTTTGTCCAAGGTAGGTATAATTACATTTAATCTTTGATGCATTGCACGGATCTTGCACGGATAATCTGTGATTCTTTGCTTATCTTTTGGACACGTAAATTTTTGCGGTTTATGTACAGGATTGAACTAGTATTTACTTAAACTTTTTTTGACAGAACTAAGGGGTAACTCTTGCCTAAAAGCGCTTCAATCGTCGTCTATTGCATTGGAAGAGGGCGAAGTTAACATACATTACAGATCGTCTATTGACTAATTATAAGGTAACAAGTTGACTTAAAGGGTAACAGAGCTTCACTTATCATGCAAGTTTTATCTGCCCTATAAAAAAGTTAAAATTCCCTATTAGACATCACAGTGTAAACATAAGGCAAGTGTATGGATATCTTTTGCTAGCTCTGAATATTTGAAGTACGTTCACCGCCCATTTGCCCTCATTTTTAAATGTCGCTTATATATATTTTAACTTATCATTTATGCCTGTTTATGGAGGAACTTCATAACGGGTATATGAAATGTCAGGCTTAAATTCTTGTTGCGTTTTAAAAAATCGCTTTACTACGGTGTCAAAATTAATTACACAACCAAAGACATGCTGTTTTTAAATGAAGAATTTGCCAACCACTGTGACTAAAGGTATGAATAGTATTATTGTTAATTGATTGTGCGCACGAAGAGTTTCAATTCCTGTACACCTGAAAATTAAACATGAAGAAGACACTTGGTGAATACAAGGATAAAGGTGTTGTTATATTTGGATATTGATGAGAGTCTTTCCATATTAATTTTTGTCCCAAGCAAAATCTCGTGTTTTTTATAAAAAGCCTGAAACAGTTTGGGTGCAACACGGTACTTATTAGCATGCGACACTGAGAAATTAAAACAAGTAAACTTTTGTAATATTTTCTTACCTCCGTAACACTGCCATTACTGCCACTGCCATTACACTGTAACATCCATTACATGAAAACGGATTCCAGACGATTGTATGGTGCAGAGACATGAAAACCGAAGGGATCGAGGGCGTGTCATTTATTATTATTATTATTATTTTAAAAAAGCCTACTGGAAAAGATCGAAACTGATTAAATTTGTTAATAATTTTGACAGATTTACGCGTAAAGTTCGCAAGGTGGTTTGTAAAGTCCATATGCATCCACTACTCAAAACATTGCTCACACAAACTTTATTTTTGTTAAATATTCTTTTCGCGACGTGGCCAAACCATCCCAACACTGAAAAATTCAAGATAACCTACGGTTGTTGACCAAATAATTTCAAGATTCTGTTTAACGCAAAAAGTCAAATTATGACTTGATAACGGATGACGTCACCAAAATGGGTTTCTGAAATTTTACGGTAACCTTAGTCTTTCAGAGTCCGAAAAATCGTTTCGGAGTTTTTTCAGGTTTCAACTCACCTTGAACGATTTAACTGTCAGAGAGAAAAAGTCATTCACTGTTCAAAGATTCACAGGCTAAAAACTTAAAACTTGAAAAGAAATATACTCTGCTCAAGATTTAGAATCAGTTTTGCGCAAATTAAATTTTACTCGACAAATTTTTATCATCTCGGTAGTTGCGAAGCAATGAAAAAATATTAAAAGGTTTTCATTTTATCCTCTCTCGTGCGTTGGCTTCGCTACTTCTAAAAAGGCTAATTAATATTGAGGTGAAAATTGTCTAAGCAACTGTAAACAAATTGTAATATTATAACTTTTGCCTGTAATATTTACACAAAGCAAATTGAGGAACTGCAATATTTGATCATCTTGCACATGTCAGCATGACATTCATGACACTCTCCGACTCTTCATGGACTAGAGTGGAGATCTGATGTTAAAAAACATCTATCTTCCAACAAAGGAAATCGCTAGTTATATATCATGACTTAAACGGACTTGCTGAGGAAGACTACAATATAATCTTATATATTGTGATTAGAATTTTCCGATAAATAAATTGAAATTATCACTACTAAGGATGTCCAGGGCCGTAGCCAGGAAGAAACTACAACCGAGGCGAACACACGGTCCGTTGTACGAAATCAGCCGTATGAAATCTTCTAATGTTATCAGTCTGATAAAAAAAATAAAAATCGACAGTATTTGGTAAAATTTTACCGAGGCGAGTGCCTCGGTTCGCCTCATACTGGCTACGGCGGTGATGTCGGTTCGCTTTGAGTCTACAGAGTGAGTCAATATGTCATAACTTTGATTAAAAAGAATCAAAGCTGACCGTATGCGCACTGATAAACCTTGTCTCTTTTTCTTTCGGCGTTTAATTCGATTCCGGCGACTTTAGTTAGAAAAAATCACCAAACTAAGAGTTATCTAGCAGTTGTTTAGCTTTCAATACTTTTTCGAACTGTAATCTTTTGTTCAATGTACTCTATCTGATCCAACACATGAAAGTTACCGACCATGTTGGGCCTCCAAGCGTTTAAGGTCCCTCAGTAATTCTATAACATGTCGCTAGTTGTGGAGGTCTTAAATAACCCCGGAAACTGATATAAGGAAATTTTACGATCTTTTGTAATCTTTTGTTCAATGTACTCTATCTGATCCAACACATGAAAGTTACCGACCATGTTGGGCCTCCAAGCATTTAAGGTCCCTCAGTAATTCTATAACCTGTCGCTAGTTGTGGAGGTCTTAAATAACCCCGGAAATTGATATAAGGAAATTTTACGAGAGTGATTACTTTGGCGCCGTAGGATACGTCTAACTCTTTTGTTACTCAATCGGCCATCAAATCACTTCATTATGTGTTCGATCTCTGCAAATAACTTGAAGTATGTGCAATTTATTTCTAATACATTCCCCGACGAAATTGTCTTGTTTACGCTGTTTAAATAGGACATCATCGTTATAGTTTATTGCCTGTCTCTGTACCGGCTGAAAAAATATCTGCCAAAGTTCCGTCGGCCAGCCCGTAAGTTTAGTGTACTGAACAAGTTCTGATAAGAACCGTTTTCTTCACAACTCTGCTAAGTTAATAATGGAAACGCTTTTGGCTTAAAAAAGGTAAAGTATAGACATGTTTTGTTTAAAGGTACACTTCCTGATAGAAGTCAGTCAACCACGGGACCCTTACTTACTTAATCACGAAGATAATGATTGCATTTTAAGCCGAGATGGCCTGGTTTGCTGAGGTGGCTAGCTTTGTCCTAGGGACTTTTTTATCCAGGCAGGTATAACATTAGGCGAGTCAGCCAGCCAGCCCAGAGCAGCCATGCCTTCAGAGAGATTGGGTTCAGTGCGCATGGGTAGTGTGTTTCCTGACTGTCTGAGACTGATTCTCATAACAACCCACATGCATGCTTTTCCTGCTCTTGTCTTGGCTCTCTGGTTTTCGCGGCTCTTTTGCATGGTTCTTGTGGTTGTCGTGGTTCTTGTAGCTCTCTTTCCTCGTGTTTCCTCTTAGTTACATGTTTCTTTTGCATACACTGCAATTTTGATTGACGAGAGGGACCTGGATCAACACGAGGTTTTCTCTTGTCTGCGTGCGCTTCTAGTTCTGATCTTTCCCGCCCATTCTTAGTTTTCTTCCCTCTCCCTCGATGTGAATGAACGTGCTGTTTTCAAGCGACAGTTTTGTGTCGGGACGTCGGTTGTAGCTAATACACAGCCAAAAAAAGAAAAAAAAAAAAAAAGGAAAAGAAAGGAAAAAGAAGACACAACAAAATACTACTACTACTACTAATACAAATAAATAATAAATAATAGTAATAATAATAATGATAATAGAAATACTCGTAGTCTGATGATGCCCTTCGATGCTGACAATCACGTAGACAAGTATTTCATTGAGCTAGCTGTTTCCTGCCTTTCAAAGTATATACTCAGACAAAGTCATACAGACGTCTGAAATACGTCTGTCTGTTTCTTCTTAATATTAGTTGATTGGCTTAAACAAACTGTGTATTTTAAAGGTAAATATGAAATAAATGGTCATGATATTAATATGATAATTAATTTTCTCTTGTTTTCGCTGGTGGGGGAAAGAGTTTGCCTATTTTCTGTGTACATGGCTAGGGGAACTGTACAGATCTTTAAAAGCACGTATGACATGACTTCTAATCAGTACTTTAGTGCTCAACTAACTTCTTCCATGAGTACATGGTTTATTAATCAAGACGTTCATTTTTTACTAGAAAGTTGTGTGGACGATTATACTGTTACTGGGCGAGTCTTAAGGCCGTATAACAACCAACAAAAAGCTATTTTGAATATAACACTGATGATATACAATTTAACTTTGTTTCAACCTTATTTAGGTGGTTCGACCCAGTATTTTTGTAGGTACACCTTCCATCTTTGAATCTCTTATACTCACACAAATTAATCTTTATTATAAAAACATTATAACACATATATTACACATAGGCTAACCTTTATTATGATATTATTTTTTGGGCGATCGGAATAAATATCACGTGACAATAACGACTCAATAGTTTTAGCTCTAAATCGAATTACTGCCCTTATCGGCATTTTCTTTGGAAATGCTTTACGCTACGTATACAGCTATTTCGAGAAAGGTTCTTGGAAAAAGTGCATGCGACAAACCCGATAGGTATTGTGGGTGGTTTTGAGTTAACTTTTCTTCAAAGGAAATTTGAAAGAATAGCACGAGAGGCCATGGACATATGTTTGCGAGTGCTAAAGGAAAGCAACAAAAGTAGGTTCGACAGCTACTGTCGTCAGGAACAGTGTATTGGTTATATTCCATATTGCCATTCGGGATTCTCGCGTGCACATTTTTTTCCGACAACCTTTCTCGAAATAGCTATATGTATACTTTGGGTGCTTGTCTTCTGGTGTGCGAAGTTTCAACAACCAACTCTAAACCTTTTCTTTCAGCAACACTCCGCCTCATCTGCTTAATATGAATTTCAGACAATTTAACAATTTTACCTGCAGCTAAGTGAGATGTAATTGCGGTGCGAATCATGTCAAATCAGCAAGAGTTTTGGAAAACTCATCATACTGCAAAATAAGGCTTATTGCCCTCGGACCGAAGAAAAATACTTATTTCACACTGATTTCACGATGACACTGATCACACTGATTTCACGATAAGTCATCATTAAACTTGTACTTACTGTCTTCACTGGCTTTGTCAACTCCAAATAATAATAGTAAAGACAACCTTCCCTCATTTAAGGCTAGCAGAAATTTTACATCTTCGACAGACTGTTCAAAACGAGTGCAGTGGTGTCCTCGGATCCTTCAAAATACTGTTATGTTGGGCAATGATTATTCCCCAGTTCTACTTGTTAGTTACAGTAACGTTTCCTGTGGAAATTCATAATTCAGATTGTGCCTTCTTTTCTCAGAAGCACAGAAAGCGAAAAAGAAGAATAGTTAAACAGAAGTTCGCGTTCACAGTTAACAAGACGAACTCTCTCGACACGTTGCTTTTTTTATTTTTCGTGAAGAGGTGTTATCGATCGTGACTAAAACACCTACTCTTTAAGAGAGAGGAAAGCGAATTTAATATAAGTTGTGTCTAATTTCTGCTCCCAGTGACATTTACGCTTTTAATATACTCGAACCACTTCAAAGTTGTGACTGAGAAAATGAATGTCAAATTTCACAAAATTACATCTTACACATGAAATTTTCAGAATTTGACCTGTTTTTTCACGTACAATTCTTGTGAAATTTGACATTCATTTTCTCGGACTCCCATGAGAAATTCTCATTGGTGTTATTACAGATGACTAATTACATCTTTAAGCTAGCCCTTGGAAATGTAAAAAAGAATGCAAAATTCTTTATTTAAATTATTTTGGTACAAGGTTTTTGTCCACTGAAAATTAAAATTATACTCAATTTTCTGGCGGATTCTGTCTTAACACGAAGACTCCATATTCCACGAGGCTCTTTCTTGATTGCTGGGGGATGGTGTGAATTCAAAGTAAATATTTATAATATGATATAACATGCACGGTTATTTGTTATTTACAGCGGGTTATCTTGCAGGCTGTTATGTGCGGTTAACGACTTCTATGAAAACAAGGCTTTTATGGAACAACGCAAATAAGATGGCCTAAAACGTACGTTTACAGTTTTGCAAAGAATCGAAGCGGTTACGTTTCTTTGCAGCCTGCGAGTTCTGGTTTTCTAACAGTTAATCTATGAATCATTTTAAAGGCCACAGTGCTTAAAACATTATGTTGTCCAAGGTCGGTATAGTCGGTTACTTGAAATAGACTCTTTGAAGCACTTTCTGCATTACAGATAATCTGTGATTCTTTCAGCTTACCTTTTTTGAGGTTTATATATAGGAGTGGACTAGTACTATACTTAAACGTTTTTCTGACAGAACTAAGGGATAACTCTTTGCCTAAAACCGCTTCAATCATCGTCTATTGGAAGAAGGCGAAGTAAACATTCATTACAGATCGTCTATTAAGGTAAAAAAATTTACGTAAGTGGTAACAGAGGTTCATTTACAAACCTGGTAACGCTAGGAAGGTTCAAGTTTTTATCTGCTCTATAAGAAAGTTAAATTCCACATTAGAGATGATAGTGTAAACATAAGGTGTATGGATCTGTTTTGCTAGCTCTTATATCTTAGAAGTACGTTCACCGCACATTTGCCCTCATTTCAAATGCTGCTTACAAATTTAGCCATTTATTATATTTATCTTGTCATTTATGCTTGCTGATAGAGGAGCCGAATAACGGGTGTATGAAATGTCACGCTTAAATTCTTCTCGCGTTTTAAAAAAATCGCCTTTAATTACTACAGTGCCAAAATTAATTGCACAGCTCAAATACATGCTGTTTTTA
This sequence comes from Porites cylindrica, assembly GCA_964035525.1. NCBI lineage: Eukaryota > Metazoa > Cnidaria > Anthozoa > Scleractinia > Poritidae > Porites > Porites cylindrica. Next base: position 50,215,994 of record OZ037778.1, on the reverse strand, counting down.
AATGAACGAATTTGCCCACCACTGTGACTAGAGGTGTAAATAGTATTATTAAAAACTGAATCATCGGATAATGCAACTCTAGAGCTCTGATTAGCTTAGCCATCATGGTATATGATTCGTAGGCATCTGCTGAAAATGAAAACAAGCTGAAAATCGTTTTTTTTTGCAAATAAAGTCGGGAAGAATTCTCGTTACTTTGTGGGCGTTTTCAATAAAACAATTATCCCACTCGTGCTTGCATTGCAACTGTTAGCATGGCGATGCCGAGAAGTTAAAATGTCCTGCTAGTAAATTTTTGAAGTATTTTCTTACCCTGTAAAAAGAAAAACCGTTGAATTCTCTGGACTACCATTAACATTCATTTAAACGGATTCCTGACGATTAGATAAATTAATATAAATTTTACTCTCTTTTTAATTAATTTTAATGAAACATATACAATTTCTTTTAGTTATAATAATTTTAAGTAATAGGTTTAGTTTAAATAAGTAAGAAAGGGTTCATTTACAGATACCATGTACATCCATGTTTTAAGTCGATATTTTAATATATTTTTAGTTAGTTTTAACAGTTTGTAATGCGCATTTGATGATGGATCATATGTTAATTTGCGCAATATCAAGTAATAAATATTATTATTACTATTATTATTTGAATATTTAGAGCAGGGATATGAAACGTTTTCACGGGGGTTTGTAAAGTCCATCCACTATTCACTACTTTTAAAAATTTGCTCACTCAAACAAATTTTTGTTAAATATTCTTTACACAGGGTGGCCAAACCACCCCCAAATAAGTCATTTGGGGGCTAGTTTTATTTTTTTTCATCCATTACCAAATTTGTTAAATAGTTTGCGATTGTGGACCAAATAATTTCAAGATTTTGTTTGAAATGTCAAATTACGACGCAACAACAGATGACGTCACCAAAGTGAGTTAAATGAAATTTTAAAGTCAAAATTAAATCATCTGAAAAAAAGCTGTAGAAGGGAAGAAAAACGCTGAAATCAGTTTCTTGCTATAACAAATATAAGTTGAGTTATGGTAATTCAAAGAAATTTAAGTGTTCTCTCGGAACCATGATACTTTTTCTTAAAAAACTACGACTATGATTTTTTATTTTTGGCCACTATTTTGGCTCATTTACGGTAACTTTAGCCTATGACAGTTCCCAAAAATCGTATAAGTTTAGATTTTTTGTTTCACCGTTCAACTCCCCTCAGAAAGAAAAAGTCATTCACTGTTAAAGATTTATAAACTAAAAATAAAAACTTAACAACAACAACAACAACAACAGTTTATTTCTACTACTGTAGAAAACTAAATAAAAGAATTTACAGCAATATAATTATAAGTAAATAATAAACAGTACATACAGTAGTGGGACACCCAAAATAACTAAAAAGCTAAACTAGTTGGGTGTCTAAAAACTTGAGACTTGAAACTTGAAACTAAAAGAAATATACTCTGCCCCAGATTTAAAATCAGGTTTTCATATATTAAATTTGATATTAAAATCAACTCGAGATTTTTTTTAAGTCGGTGCTTGTGTACCTCAAAAAAAAAAAGTGAAGCTATGAAACAATCAAAGTTTTCATAATATTCACCCATAGTTACATAGTTTGATTAAACGTGCATACGCATGGCTACTTCTGCTTAGATCATTTTCTAAAAACGGCAAATTAATTTTGAGATGAATATTGTCTAAGCAATTTAAACAAATTGTAATGACTTTAGCCTGTAATATTTGCACAAAGCAAATTGAGGAAATGCAATGCTTGCTCTTGTTGTACATGTCAGCATGACACTCATGACACTCTCCGACTCTTCGTAGAAATCTCTGTTAAAACATCTTCCAACAAAAGAAATCGCTTATTACAGATCATGACTTAAGTTTGCTAAGGATGACTGTGCGTGTCGAAAGCCACATCACCTACAATATAATCTTATATTTTGTGATTAGAATTCAAAATTCAAATTATCACTGCTAATATTGTCGGTTCGCCATCATTCTCCACGATGAGTCATTATTTCACCATAACTTTGATTAAATAGAAAGCTGACCGCATGCGCAGTGATAAACCATGTCTCCCTTTCGTTTAATTCGATTCCGGAGACCTTGACCATTTTGTTTTATTAAATTGATAGTTCGAAAAAATATCAAAGCGATGATAATGTAGTAGTTTAGCCGGCTTTCAATATACATGTATATACTTGTAATAACTGAAACCTTTTGTTAAATATACATGATTGTACTGTCTGCAACACATGAAGTTACCGCCCATGTTGGGCCCTCAAGTGTTTAATCTCCCAATTTCAGTAACTCAAAAACCTGATACTGGTTGTGTGGTCTTAAATATCACCGGAAAATGGTATGAGGAAATTTTACGAGAATCGGCTCATTTTTACGTTTTAGGATACTTCTAATTCGTTTGTACTCTTGATCAGTCATCAAATCACTTCGTATGTTTTCAACATCTGCTAATCTTGAAGTATGTCCGATTTGTTTCCAATATATTCCCAGATGAATTTTCCGTGTTTAAGAGCCAATGTCTGTAATTTTCGAGAATCGGTTGACAGTCGTGAATTTTTGAATTTCTTCATATATTGCCCAAATAATCTGTATAGTACCCTAATTTCAAAATTCACGTTAAAACTTGTAACAGCTTTTTATTTTTTCAGGAATCAGGCAAAGTTTGAAAAACTCTAAATCGGCGCTCTTTCGAGTATGAAATTAGCGAAAATTGAGCATTTTCTTCGCGCTCGTACATAAAAACGGAATAATATCTCTAGATGAAATCACGTCACAAAAGAGACACACATTTTTGCTTTATAATTCAGCAGTTAACTTTAAATAAACCGTTTAAATGTGACTATACCGGCCGCAAGAAGAAACACGGTTTCAGCACTTTTCAAAAATGACCTAACTTCACCATCGTAAAAACCCAGTTGGTACACTGAATTTTAATATGAAACAAGAACTGTATTGAAGCATATCCTTTGCTGTTGTTTGTGTTAAAATATTTCTGGCGGCATTCCAAATGCGCACCGTCGAGAGACTAAAACCTGAAGGGTATTTTGACACCAGGAAAGCGCGTGCAACAAGCAAGTTTCGACGCTTGGAATATTAATCCTTCGCAAACGTAAGTTACTTCGACATTTAAACCCTAGTCAGAGTTGTAACGGTTTCAGATTATATTTCGGCGTTTCTGTGCGGTTTAACATGATTCCTTTCAACTGATTTTTGCGATAAACCATAATGAAGAGACGAATACGCAGTTCAAATCACAGTTAGTAGAGGGGATTATTGTCGAAATACTCGCTTGCAAAAGTTTTAATCGTATTGAAACCTTAAAATCAGAAAAGTTATTTACTTACCTGAATTTAAATGCTAGACGGGGTCACAGTACCGCTAACTAAATTCTGCATCAAGGCAGAATCGAAGTTAAGTTTGTATATGTTTTCAATCTGTCAACACGAGGGAAGACGACATTCCGGAAGTGCGTGACGCGTAACGCGCCGGAAAAGAAATTCCTGGTATAAGTGTTTTACGGTGCAAGTCTTTGTTGTATGTTCGTATAGCATCTCGCACATATTCAAACTTGGCTTGTGGCGCCTGTGGCAGCAGTAATGCTGAATGTATTGCGATTATAGAAAAGATGTCGTGAGTTACCTTGGTATGCTCCTGACTTGTTAGTAAGGTGAGTATGTAGGGCAATAACCAAACATCGACCCTACCATGCTAATGATAAAAGTAAGGTTTTCTGCATTTACGTTAGGTGATCTTTGTTTGATCCACAAAATTGGCGCATGAAAATAAGAGTTTTTCCTCACCACCTTTAAATGTTTGGTTTCGAGTAGCGGTGCAACAAATCACGTGGTACCGTTCTAGATCAACCTACTGGCTGCTCATAGAGGGGTCCATAAAGGCACATTGATTGATGACTCTGTATGGCCTGAACTGAAAATGATATAGCAGACGTTTTCTGAGCAACGAATGTGCAGCTTTTACACTCCTCTTTCGTTTCGAAAATAGACGAGTACGCTAGCGAAGCGAGCGAGCGAGAGAGAGCCCCTTGCTCTACTGGTCAATATATCCCCCGCGGCTTTTATTTTCATACGCAAAATCGACGATCTCCAAAGAGAAAATAGATGGACGATCTCTAATGAAAAAGTAGAGGGTCTGTGAACAGGCTACGAAGGTGCTTGCTATTATTTTAGTGAACTTTACAAGAGGTCGCAGGTGATTATGCTAACGTCACGAAAAGTCTACTTTAGGGAAGGAGGAGAGATGGGTGGGTTGGTTGGCATTGGGTTCTCCATTAGGATCAACCCTACACATACAACAATCCATGTCTTTATCACTACATTTAGAGCTAGCAGACTTTGTTTGATCCACAAAATTGGCGCATAAAAATAAAAGTTTTTCCTCACCACCGCTAAATGTTTGGTTCCGGGTGGCGGAGAACAAATCACGTTGTTCCGTTCCGGAACAGCCTGCTGGCCATGCTGGCTGCTCATTTAAAAGGGGTCCGTAAAGGCACTTTAATTGATGACTCTGTGCGGCCTGAAGAAAATTATATACGCAGACGTTTTCTGAGCGACGAAGGTGCTGCCTTTACACTTCTTTTTCTTTTCGAAAATGGCCACGGACTTCTCTCCTCGCTCCTCGCCGCTAGGAGGACGTTTTTGCCTGAGAGATACCACCATGAAGGAGTTTTAGCACACAAGTCATTGCAGGTGCAGACCTACGAAAAGGGCATTCTCCATCTGAAATTTTAAATCGAAATGAAAGGCTGTTTTCAGCCTTTTATCTCTTTTCTCCGCAACGTATTTGGTTAAAAGATAGTAAGTAAAATGGCTGAGGCACTTTAAAGCATTTTTTTCATTTACGCGACGGATTTTGACGTTATGTATGGTGGCCGACAACTGCCATACGTCAACACGACATAAATTTGTTAATTTTAGATTGAACTTTAATTATTTTGAATTGAAAATAAAACGAAAGAAAAACGTCAAATTATTTTGTTTTTCATTGAACTGGAACAGGAGCCCATCAGGCTCCTGACTGGAAATAGATTCATTTTGTAAAATTTCAAAACAAACTTTGTTATTATGAAATGAAAATAAAAATAAAAGTGAAATAGAAGCCAAAGTGAAACTAATTTGTTCACGGCCGGGAACAGCCATTCAAAACAGAAAAAGTAAAATTATTATGTTCGCGGCCGGGAACTGCCATTCAAAACAGGAAAAGTAAAACTAGTATGTTCATGGCCGGGAACTGCCTTTTAAAACGGAAAAAGTAAAATTAATATGTTCACGGCCGGGAACTGCCGTTCAAAACAAACAAAAAGTAAAATTAATAGGTTCATGGCCGGGAACTGCCGTTCAAAAAAAAAAAGAAAGAAAGAAACCTGAGACTTTTGGCGGGAGACGATAGTCTTCCTCGCAGCCGCTCGGGTCGGGGTCACCCAATTCTCCCCGCTGTCATACCTTCCTTTCCCGCTAACCTCGTTCAGTTAAGTGTAAACAGGCTAAATTCGTTCCCAGGTTGTCTCTCCGTTGAAGAGAATCCTGGGAACGAGGTTGCCTTTCTAGACGTCGACGGTTTGTTAAAGCTACAGAGGTTTTTTAGCTCATGGATGACGTAGTCATGCCGTGGGCTTTTGGAGACACTCGAATGGCACTCGATCCGGATCACTCACTCACTCACTCACCCACTCACTTACTCACTTACTTGATATGGAGAAGATGCGATCGACAGAGTGTGAAAGAGCTATCGAAGCCGGACGATGTGATTTCCTTCAGCGAAATTAAAGCAAATAAGCCAAAGAGTGACCAAAGAGCCTTAGCTGCAAAAAACGGTCCTCGAATTGTAAAGCGGCGTTGACGTTTACATGAGAAAGCAAATTATTTTACAACTAAAAAGAGTTAACAAGCTTAAGGTGATCTTTGCGTTATTAAAAGAAATGCTGCACTGATAACAAGGTTCTAGAATATTCAGGTGCACATGCAATCGGATACTTACACTGTGTCGGGTTTGAATTCCTAAGGTCAGAACAAGTGCAGCTTTGGGCAAGGATCTAACTCCCTTAAAGGGGCTGTGCCAGCTGGAGAGCATGCGCTCTGAGGTTATGCAAATTACTTTCAACTGTCAAAATTCTATTGTTTTTAACGCGTGACTTTCTCCATGTGCGCTCTGAGGTTATGCAAATTACTTTAAACTGTCAAAATTCTATTGTTTTTAACGCGTGACTTTCTCCTTGTTCTCTATCACGTCCAAGGCTCCGAATTTAGAGAGGTTAACAAGCGAAATGGGTTTAGATAAGGGATATTTCGATAGAATTTACGGAACGTTTCTTCTCTGGTTATGCTAGATCAAGAATAAAATTGTGACGACAATTTTACTTGTAGTTTTGGCGTAGAAACGCATGCCATTTATAAAATAGTGCGCAAACAAAAATTCAACAACAACATATTGTCTTATTCAACAAAATAAATCGAAGTTGTATTTTACAAACGAGCTACAAAAGACGCTACACCAAAGATAAAGACCCAGACTGTTTCAAATCATTAACAATTAGACTTGTCTGTCGCTAGTGATTTTATAATTTAGATGCTGAGAACAAGAGACATCAAGTCTTTGTTTTGATCTTAGGGAAAGATACATTATCGCGCAAAATTGTTCGATCGTGCCGAATCACTGCGACGTCGAGAAAAACAGAACCAAGCATCATTGGTATACTACTCCACTGTAAGCAGTCCGTTGATAAAAAGGGAAACTAAACTCTGCTATTTTCCAAAAATATGCTCAAACACAAACAGTTCAAAAACATGGCATTTACAGGATCTAACTCGTACTAACGTGCCTCTCTAAGTCCGTTGAGAACAATCTGGACGAGCAAACGGTCGTGTTTATCTTTGCCGTGAATCCAGATAAATACAAGAAGGAATCTAGTCGAATTTTATAATGTTTCCTTCGCCAGGAGTTTCGTTTGGTCACGAAACTCATGGTCTGATGCCCCGGGGGGGGGGGGGGGTACTCCCGCGAATTTTGGATGGGGGTGTGCCGTGAAGGTTCGTGAACCCTAACCCTATTTAAGGACTAAAAAAGCGAAAACTGATACCCTTTTTAAGGCCGAAAGCGGAAAAATGACACCCTATTCAAGAAAAAAAAAAAAATTATTAATGGCATGAAAAGGAAAACTTTATTTCCTCTTTGTGACATTGGATGTATAGCATCAAGCATAAAATACCAGAAAAGGCCTAGTTTAAAAAAAAAAAAAATGTTCGTTTAGGTGGGCGTTTTCACACTCCAGTATTAGATAATACAATTACGCTACCCTATCTAAGGACCACACCAGGGACACAGAAACAAAAGGGTCAGAAAAGATACCCTATTTAAGGACCGAGAACCTCAAAAACCATACCCTATTCCGCGGCACGTACCTATATAGCCCATATATGGGAGTACCTCCCCCTCCCCCCCCGGGCCTGATGCTCTTGTAATCGTTTACCAAAAACGGCCGCCGCCAACTCGATAGCCGCTTCATTATATGTCCACATACTGTGAGCACAAGAAAAATCCAAGAGCCAGCAACCTCTAAAATAACTCAATAGAAAGGTTCTGTGAACTATAGGGAAGATTCCATCAAAGATTCCATCACTCATTGTGGAGTAGCCGTCATTAACTCTGCCATTACAACGGCCGCTGACAAGAGGACACAGGAAATCCATGTAAAAACATTCCACAGGCAAAAAATTTCAAAATAACGCCAAAAAATTATTCTGTAATCATCATAGAACGATTCTTAACACAAAACTTCGCTAACTATCGAACGATGGCTGAGATTTAGACAGATAAAAACAGCCTTCCAAAATCTCCGACAGAACTTGAAAAAGACGGACCAACTTTTTCAAGTTTGTTTTCATTGGCTCGCGCATGCGTGTGGGGTGACATAGCCCCTTTAAATGCGTGAGTGCTATAGAGATGCCAACACGTTACTATAGAAATGCTGACGAAATGCTTTTTAAAACAGACAATGTATGCCAAAAAGTAGATGCCAAAAAACAAATGCTAAATACCGTATGCCAAAACACATGCCAAAAATAAAATGCTAAAGAAAGGTAAACATTATCTATCAAGTAACCAACACACAAAGAAAGTCATAAAATATAAAAAAAGAAAAAACTAAGGAGAAAGTGAATATGTTACAGTGCCCAAGCAGTTTAAAACAAATGAATTTCGAAATGGAATGTTTCTCAAGCCTTCAAAGTTGCTATAAATACAGAGGTGATAATCTTCAACAATAACGACAATCAGTTACCAAATCAAAACGAAAAACTATTTTCTTTTCCATTGAACTGGAAATAGATTAATTTTTCCTTTATTTTCAACTCAAAACAAAACATTTTTGTTATCAAATGAGAATAAAAATAAAAGTGAAATAAAAGCAGACGTAAAATTAATATGTTCACGGCCGGGAACTGCCAAATATGTCATTGCCGGAAACTGCCATTCAAAACAGAAAATGTAAAATTAGTATGTTCGTAGCCGGGAACTGCCGTTCAAAACAGAAAAGTAAAATTAATATGTTTATGGCCGGAAAGTGCCGTTCTTTGTGTCATTACGCAAGTAGACTAGATCAAAGGCTCCTAGCAGCAAGCTCATGGATGAATTGTATCGTAAACGGGCATGGGTGCTAAGTGCCACTGCTATGGAATTTCGTGATTGAGTTTCGTTATGGTTGAAGATTATCGCCTCTGTATTTATAGTAACATTGAAGGCTTGAGAAACATTCCATTTCGAAATTCATTTGTTTTAAACTGCTTGGGCACTGTAACATATTCACTTTCTCCTTAGTTTTTTCTTTTTTTATATTTCATGACTTTCTTTGTGTGTTGGTTACTTGATAGATAATGTTTACATTTCTTTAGCATTTTATTTTTGGCATGTGTTTTGGCATACGGTATTTAGCATTTGTTTTTTGGCATCTACTTTTTGGCATACATTGTCTGTTTTAAAAAGCATTTCGTCAGCATTTCTATAGTAACTTGTTGGCATCTCTATAGCACTCACGCATTTAAGGGAGTTAGATCCTTGCCCAAAGCTGCACTTGTTCTGACCTTAGGAATTCAAACCCGACACAGTGTAAGTATCCGATTGCATGTGCACCTGAATATTCTAGAACCTTGTTATCAGTGCAGCATTTCTTTTAATAACGCAAAGATCACCTTAAGCTTGTTAACTCTTTTTAGTTGTAAAATAATTTGCTTTCTCATGTAAACGTCAACGCCGCTTTACAATTCGAGGACCGTTTTTTGCAGCTAAGGCTCTTTGGTCACTCTTTGGCTTATTTGCTTTAATTTCGCTGAAGGAAATCACATCGTCCGGCTTCGATAGCTCTTTCACACTCTGTCGATCGCATCTTCGCCATATCAAGTAATATCGCGGAACAAATGCGCACAATTCGTCCAAATATACAACAGTGATCCGCGCTCAATTATTTCAACGTCCTTTTAACAATTCCAAGTCCATTTCTTACTTATGATATTCTCAGTTTTCATTAGAATATTTCCATTTATACAAAACCCATCTTCGGTTGGCTACTCTTTTGTGTCGGGAAAAAATGTACGCCTTACTAGTACCCTCTAGAATATGCCAAACATATGCGTAAAAGGCACTTTGAACAAAAGTAATGCTAAGTAAGGGAGGTAAGAGTAAAGTGTATAATTTGACTTTGATGAATAAATTAATAAGAATCGAGTGAATGAGTGAGTAAGTGGGTGAGTGAGTGAGTGAGTGAGTGAGTGGTCGAGTGCCATTCGAGTGTCTCCAAAAGCCCATGGCATGACTACGTCATCCATGAGCTAAAAAACCTCTGTAGCTTTAACAAACCGTCGACGTCTAGAAAGGCAACCTCGTTCCCAGGATTCTCTCCAACGGAGAGACAACCTGGGAACGAATTTAGCCTGTCAACACTTAACTGAACGAGGTTAGTGGGAAAGGAATGTATGACAGCGGGGAGAATTGGGTGACCCCAGCCCGAGCGGCTGCGAGGAAGACTATCGTCTCCCGCCAAAAGTCTCAGGTTTCTTTCTTTCTTTTTTTTTTTGAACGGCAGTTCCCGGCCATGGACATATTAATTTTACTTTTTCCGTTTTAAAAGGCAGTTCCCGGCCATGAACATACTAGTTTTACTTTTCCTGTTTTGAATGGCAGTTCCCGGCCGCGAACATAATAATTTTACTTTTTCTGTTTTGAATGGCTGTTACCGGCCGTGAACAAATTAGTTTCACTTGTGCTTCTATTTCACTTTTATTTTTATTTTTATTTTCATTTCATAATAAAAATGTTTTGTTTTGTTTTGAAAATTAACAAAATGAATCTATTTCCAGTTCAATGAAAAACAAAATAATTTGACGTTTTACTTTCGCTTTATTTTCAATTCAAAATAATTAAAGTTCAATCTAAAATTAACAAATTTATGTCGTTTTGACAAATGGCAGTTGTCGGCCACCATAGTTATGAAAAGGAACTTGTCAGTGAATTGGTTTATTTCTAGTCTGCGAACAAGTGCCGGGGGGTGGTGGCGGACAGAGCCAGGTGACTATTCCTTTTTTCAGGCGGGAGCTAGCAGTACGTGCATTCTGGTCTAACTCCATACTGTGTAGACTGGACAATTCGTCAAAAGCAGGTTAAGGTCTCGCCAGAAGATGCCCTTGCTGCAGAGGAGCAAAGCAATACTACTTTCAGTAATTTAAACATGTTAAATACTTGTATTTCGCTCATCAAATGTGTCCATTGTCCATTGTCGATTTGTGGTTTTTCAGGAATGTTCTTTTGCAGAGCATTGGCCAATTTTCTTTAAACAGTTTTACCCGTTTCCATTCCCCTGCTCTACCCTCTGTTGCATATGGCGCACGTGTGTACCTAAATCCCCCAATTCATACTGAGGTGATCGATAAAGAAGTCTACACGCTAAGCGGGGTTAAGATTAGTTTATTACAAGCAAAGGCTCAGAAGGCTAAGTGCAAATAAAAGAAAACTAGTGTGAGAAGTTTTGCAGACTCGGCTTACTCTATTTGTTTTCTCTCTCTATTTGAGTTTCGGCTGGTGACATCCTAAAATCAAGTTTAGTTCCACGTGTTTTGGGAATATAAAATATAAAACTAAAAAAACAGTGTTAATTGTCATTTTATTTTTTTCTTGTACACTCGTGCGATGATTTATCCTTTTCTGTACAGTTGCGTGACCAGACTCAAATTACACACGGGCTTTCATCACGCATCACAGGGTTTAGTCCGAGGCTAAACGACGGAAGACTTCAGTAAACTGCGGCCACTTGCGATTGAAACGACTGTGGTAAGTAATTCTTAGAGATCTCGAATCCCATTTAGAGCTAGCACGCCGTTTCTAGCGGCTTCATTTTAGGTGCAGAAACTGGAGGTCAATATTTACACTCCATGAGAACTTAACAGCGTTGTCTTTTTCAGCTACTTGCGTGCAATCAAATGCAGTGTTAATCTACTTAGCTCTTTTTTGTAACCATCAAATTGAAAAGCCTTTTTCAAAAGATTTTAAGAACTTCCCGTAATGTGCCCCTTGTAAAAGAAGTTAAGTTAGCAAAAACTTTTGTGTACCCACACTCGCGGCTAGCTTGTTTTCAGCGTTCCAACGAGAGAAAATACGCTGCACGTTTCGGTGTCTCAGCGACGCACTTTTGTAATGCTGCCAAAACTTTTTTAACACAAGAAACTGCAAAGGATGTGCTTTAAAACAGTGTTCGTTTCATGTTGAGATTCCGTGTATCAATTGTTTTTTTCGATGGTGAAGTTAGGTCAAATTTGCCATTTTTGAAAACAGGCGAAATCGTGTTTCTTCTTGCGGCCAACACAGTCACATTTAAACAGCTTATCTAAAGATAATTGCAGAATTATAAAGTAAAAGTCTGTGTTTTCCTTGTGACTTGATTTTATTTAGAGATATCGTCCCGTTTCATGTACGAGCGCGAAGAAAATTCTTAATTTTTGCTTATTTCATACTCGAAAGAGCGCCGATTTGGTGTTTTTCATACTTTGTCCGATTCAGGAAAAAATAAAAAGCCGTTACAAGTTTTAATGTGATTTTTGAAATAAGTGTACTATAGAGATTATGTGGGCAAAATATGAAGAAATTCAAAAATTCACGACTGTCAACCGATTCTCGAAAATTACAGACATTGGCTCTTAAGCTGTTTAAACAGACCATAATCGTTATAGCATGTTGCCTGTCTCCGTACGCGCTGAAAAGATATCTGTTCCGTCGGCCAGCCCGTAATTGCAGTGTACTGAACTAATTCTGACAAGAACCCTTTTCTTTTCAACGCTGCGGCTTAGTTAGAAATGGCAACGCTTCAACTGACGCTTTTGGCTCAAAAAAGGTCAATTATAGTCCGTTGTGACTTATACATGTTTCGTTCAAAGGTGTAGTTCTTGACAGAAGTACAGTCACCTAAGGGACCCTTACTTAATGGCAGCTTTAGGGATTGCATTTAAGCAGGGATTGCCTGGTTTACCGAGCTGGCTAGTTTTGCCCCAGGGACTTTTTTATCCCGGTATTACTTTAGGAGAGCTAGCTCAGAGTCGCAATAGATATTGGAAGCAGTGAGTTGCCTGACTGTCTGAGTCTGAGACTGTTACTATAACAACACTATGCATGGTTTTCCCGTTCTTTTTTTTTTGTTGTTGTTGTCTTAGCTTTCTGGTTTTCCTGGCCTTTTTGTATGGATCTTCTTGTGGTTCTCGTGGTTCTTGTAGCTCTTGCATGTGTTCCCATGTTTCCTCTTATTTACAAGGTTCTCGCGCATACACTGACGTTTAGAATGACGGGAGAACCCTGGATCAACACGAAGATTCTCGCGTCTGCGGGCACTTTAATTCTGATCTTCCCCGCGCTTTCTTGGTTTTCTTTGTTCGTGCGCCCTCGATGTGAATGAATGCGTTTTTTTTAAGTGACAGTCTCGTGTCGGGACGTCGGCCGTAGCTATTACATCGCAGATAAAAGAAAGCTCGTTGTCTGACGATGCCTTTCGATACTGAGAACCCCACCGTATTTCAAGCCCCCAGCTGACTTTTACCTGCCTTTCAAACTAATAACAGACAGATGTCTGAAATACATCTGTATCTTCTCAAGTTGATTGGCTTAAACAAAGTGTGTATTTTTAAAGGTAAATATGAAATAAATGGTCATGATAGTAGTATGATAATTAATTTTCTCTTGTTTTCGCTGGTGGGGGTAGTGTTTGCCTATTTTCAAAGTTTCTATGTGCATGGCTAAGGGAACTGTACAGGTCTCAAGTGCGTATGACATGACTTCAGTGTGTTAGAACTCAACTAACCTCTTTGAATAGTACATGGAGTATTAATCAAGTCACTCATTTTTTACTGGAAAGGTGTGTAGTCACGATTATACTGTTATTCGGTGAGTCTTTACGCCGCGAGTGTTTCCCAGCAAAACGACCAAAAAAAAAGATTTTGAATTTAACGTTGAGCATTGATGTACAATTTAACCTTTTTTTCAGTCTTATTAAGCTATAAGCTGCTATCAAGAGGCATAGTGGGCCCATTATGGTACTTGGCTGCTATGTTACACATGGTTAACCTGCGATTAAAATTTAAGTTTTTAATTTTAATTTTATGCATATACGGGTAAGCCATTACCCCAGCTATTCACTGATGTGTTCCCTTAAGAGCGTATGTCCTTTACTACCCGACTATAGCTAGACGAGCACGACCACGAAAACTATGCTTTGGTTTGTTAGGGACGCTCTTGTAGTGAAAATTCAGTAAATAGTCTCGGTTTATCTAAAGATACAGCCCTTATTGTCGTATATATTTTTGTTACAACTGAACTACCATTATAGCAATAATATTTTAATTAAAAAACGTAGTGTTAGTTTAGTAGCTCAACTCAGATAATTCTCATGTTAGTAGCATGAAAGCACAGTACAACAACTAACTTTAATTTTATCATTTGAAAAATGAACAGAAATTTTGATTTTCCGTGCAAATGGTAAAGCAACACTCTCTCAGTATTTCACCGGTGTGGATATTCAAGGGTGAAGGAAGGGATACTAGCTTGGATATTTATGCAACTTCTTGCGTCCGCTTTAGCAGAAAAACTTTCTTCTTCTGACGGCAAGATAAAAAAGAAAACGAAAAAGAAATACGCCTGGCTAATATTTAGCATCTGAGACTTGAAGCAACTGTTTTGCCTGGGTGGCACATAAGGAATCCAGACTCCTGTTAACCTTCCGCTTTCTATTGAAATCCGTTGTGCTTCCGATCAGCCAAAATTAAGGGAACACTCAGAGGTTGCCACCTTTTACAGATATATACACCTTAATCTGACATATGACGACAATCTACGTATTAAAAGAAAATGAAATCACAAGGTGACTGAATTCAATATGTTTGATTCCGAATGGGATTAAAAGTTTAAATTCAGGGAACTAATCATGATTTAAGTACAATACCTAGTATTAAATTACACACGCCCATAACTTGGCGACGAGGTCTGATATGTCATTCATAATCTGATTGATTGTCCTGTAATATAACCACTAGTGTATTTGATAGCAATCTTGATTTTAAGCCTGAATTGCAAACTGTTTGAGAGGGAACAGAACCGGTTCATGGAGGGTGTAGTATAATGTTTTACAAATTTTTATCCGAAAAATTGTACTCTTTCAGTTACTAAAATGATACCAATTTCCTGCGAAGGCGACTCTCGTGTCCCAAGATCCCCTCGTTCTGCACTTGTTTGCCATCTCATTGATAGTCAGTGTGTAATTCGATATTTCCTTTTATTACTTTTTTCAAGGGTTAAAATAGTTCATAATGTCTGGACTAAGTAATTCAGAAGTCACTTGACACTAGTTGAAAATAAATATTTTTCACAAATTTTTAATCATTAAAAATAGTTTGTAAGCAACTTTACTAGACTAAGCAAAATTTTGAAAGTCGTTTGACATAGCAAAAAATCCGTATGAAGAAACGTAATATTATCTGGATGTAACTGCTGAATTTGGTCCTTTAGGAAATCAGTGTAATTTGCAGAAGCTTTAATGGCTATACACTTTTGCTGGTGAAAAAAACAAACAAACAAACAAACAAAAAAAGAAAACAAAAACAAAATTCGTCTATATGGAGAAGGAAAAAGACTAGTTGATAAAGCCTACTTTGTATGGTTGTTTAATTTTAATAAAAGTTTAAACCCAGAGATTGAAAGGCGGAAAAATCTAGGTGTAAAGAATATCAAAAATTAATCAAGCTACCCCTTTCCCTATTAGCTCCTATTGTTGTCAAATATAAAAGTCTTGGAAAACGACCAAAAAAATCATATCCTTCTTCATAAAGGCGTCATTCACCGTATACAACACATAAACTATTGATCACACACTTTGTTTTTGGCCCGACAAATTATTTAAGAAATAATCATTATACGAAGAATGATTGAAACAGGATGATTTAATTGGTTAGGTTTGTTTGTCATCCAAAATTGCTTCCTCAACTGTCTGACAACCGAATTGCAAGCAAAGCAGGCCAAATGCTAAGTTTATTCACAGGCGGAGGCTTTGTTATATGATAATTTGGGATTAAGATAAACACTTGAGTTACTATATAAATGTTTTGCATCCAAAATGATGGCAGAAACAATATCAATTGTCAAGTATTAAAGAACGACGGAAGTTTTCTTCCCGATATCAGATAACGCCTCCCCACGAAAAAGCAGTGTGTGTTAACCACAAACTGAAACTTCTTTTGTTAGAAAGTAGTCTTCTCTTTCGCTAGCTGAGGTGGGAAAGGAAGGTACACCTAAATTATAAGTTACACTTCGACAAGAAACTGTGCTGTAACTAAGGAGAAAGAAATAATTGCGCAACAGAATACAGTATTTTGAAGAATCAGTTCACTGATGCACCTGTTTTGAACAGCCTGCGGAAGTTGTACAAAATTTTCAGCTAACGTTAAATGTTGGAAGGTTGTCTTTAGTATTTACTCTTGGAGTTAACAAAAGAAAATTGTAAGTACAAGTTTAATGATGATTTGTGGCCCTGGGCGGTAAGGGCAACAAGCCTTATTATTTCGCAGCATGATGAGTTTTTTGCATCGCAAGGAGAGTACATTTCATTTCGCCGAAAATACAAGTTTTAAATTGTCCTATATTGTTAAGTGCGCTGAGACGGAGTATTGCTGAAAGTAAAAAAATGTTAGAGTTGGTAGATAAAAAAATCGGATTCAAAAGAACTTCATGGTTTGCCATTGCATTTATTTTACGGAAGCATGTAGGCGAAAATTTTTTAAGTCTGTTGCATGATGCTTTCTTGACATTATGTACACAAGACTCTTGGGTGTTGACGTTCATATAAATGGGCAGGGAAGTGGATTCTTTCCCCACGCCTCACCCATATGAACCTCTTCGGTAGCTACTCATCTAAATCTTAGAAGACACCTTTTGGCAATCAGGATTAGTGGTAAAATTAAGTGTCTTATTAGATACGACTTTTCAACTTTCACATGAGGTTTAGAGTATTTTGATCACAAACAATGAATTGTTTTTTCAAAACCTTCAAGCGGAAAAAAAAACCGCTGCATATTTTTTCCACTATTTTCTAACCTGCGATCAGGCGTTTTTTTTCTCAGGGAAAGGGAAAAAATGAAGTATCAGGCGTCCTTTTCCCCTAGCCTCCAAACCAAGATTGAAGAAGGACCGCCTGATCGCAGGTTAACAATTTTCACAATCCTGAACAATCTAAATTGCTTTCATTTTGAATTGCGTCAGGGATCACCAACAGCACCATATTCCATATAAAACGTACGTGGAAAGTTATAATAGAAACATTTCATTTTTCTTGAAACAGGTAAAGTGATCTGACAACCATGTCACAGCAAACAAAGGCGCTGTTGGCTCTTGTCATGTTTATTTCCTCAGAAATCATTTCCGGCAGTATTATTGCAGGTATAGTGAGATATAGATCATATCTGACTTAGCATTATGTAGGATAGCAAAACATAGGTTCCACAGGGTATTACTGAAAAAAAAAAAAATTATGGGTCACACTGACAAACTGATAAAGATATAGGGGTGCGATTCACCTACTGAAGACAGAGAGATTCTATGATATTGTGTTGGTCACATATTGACAATATTGGACCCTCTGGACCGTTAGACAGAGAAAAACCTGATCGCTTTTTGTATACTTCCGCAATATACTTTTTAGCCCCCAAATATTTCCAATGGCGTACGTTGTTGATTTCTCTTGGGACTGAAAATCGTACCAACCTACTGAAGAAAACTGCCGAAAAATAGCTGTTTAATTTATTTTAAGGAACTCGCGATGTATCTTCAACTGCTCGGTCCAGTGCCTTCTATACATGAGACTGTTATGTTCATGACACGCATGATGAATTTTTTTTGCCTTCAAAGACAGCGAATGCGTAAACTTCACAACTCTGAGCGACATGAGTAGATCAAGATTCTTCTCCAACAACGTAACTACAGACAGCGACCTTTATCTAAAAAACTGGTTCGCATTTAACGGATCAGCCGGAGACCTCATTGCAACCTCATGTGTTGCTTCCAATCATTGTGGTACCTCAATACCAGGATGGATGCTGGGAAGACATCCAAGTGTCGTCGAGGGTGTGGTCAGACGGTTTGCTTGCTTTTCTCAGAAACAGCAATGCTGCATGTATTCTGTGAGCATGCGTGTAAGAAACTGCAGCTCTTTCTATGTGTACAAGCTGGATTCAGTGCCTTTATTCTCCGTCAGTTTTCGCATGTGTGGAGCTGGCATCGAAGGTACTGCAAATACTATTTGAACTAACTTACATCTTCCTTTTAGATCAAAAAGGTTTTTAATATCCCTCGAAAATTTAAGTTATTTGTCACCATAAATACGCGAAAACATGTGCTAAATAACTTTAATAACTGGCGTAGATTGGCGATTCAAAACTTACAGAAACAATAGCAACATAATCGACTTACTTCAAGCTTTAAGCTGATGGATGGAAAAATTAAACTCAGTTTGCATACGGAATTTGATAAGCAAAACAATTCAAGACTTAAAATTAAAAGAAGAAAGTTTCGGTACAGTTTTTCATTTTGGCAAGAATATAGGGGCAAAGATTGGAGTTTTGAAGCAAAGAGATAAGAAAAATTTTAACCATTTCCTAGCCTGATAAGATAAACTGTCTTTCAAGACCGTTTACTAATTTTCAGCGTTATTGTCTTTGCTTGTAGGAGTTTTATCCAGTGTTGAAAAGGCCATCAACAAATCTTCAGGTACTGAAAAGGCTGACTAAATGTTTTCTAAATCTTCTATAATAATTCGTGAACAAAATCTGTTTTCCTGGTGTAATCGTATAGAATATAATGCTTTGAATTACGACATACAGATTTGGATTCTTTAACTCCAGGGCAGACGGATTTGGCAGTGGATTTCATTCAATCAGTTTAAACACAAAATCCTTGAGATTGGAAACCTGGATTTCAAAGGTTTAATCTATATTTTTGAGCCGAAAGTACACCATGGTGGGTAGCTTAAGCTATCGTACCATAATCAAGTAAAAAGGCTTTAACAACGTTTTACTTTCAGGAAATAGCGGTGATGAATGTTCTAGCTACCAGTCCCTAGAAGGACGAGATAGAGCCGCGGACTACTTCAGTTACAACACAATGAAGTGTGACGCTAATCTACCACGAACATGGTACAGATTTACCGGCCCAGCAGGGGCTGTCATGCCAACACACTGTGTTCCCAAACTGCACTGCGGCACACTCTCTCCTGGTTGGCTAAACGGCAAACATCCTACTGTGGAAGATGGGGTGGTGGAACGTATGGTTTGCTTTACGAACAATGATGACTGCTGCTTCTGGTACAGCGAAGTTAGAGTCAGGAATTGTAGTGATTTCATCGTGTACAACTTTGGTGAATTTCCTGCATCTCAGCCGTTTTGCAGTTTGCGATACTGTGGAGTTGGAAAAACAGGTATGTCAAAGGGGGTAAAAGCAAACGTTAAGTGCGGATTGTTTTGACCAAACCCATATCATGCAACAGACGTCGGAATTCAGTCCAATGAACATTAACAGCTGACAACAAAGCAACTGAGTTTGTGGTTTCAATTTTACCATTTTTGAATTCTTAGGAAGCCATCATTTCTCGACTACTGCTCAAAATTGATTTTGGTCGTATGAAGGTCCCGTGCTTAAACACATTTACATTTAAATGATTTCGCAGGTGTTCTCGGCACAGTTTGAAAACGCTCGCCCTTTATATCGCACTCTTTCCGCCTCCTAACGATAAAGCACTGAATGTCATTAAATTTGGATTCTTGCAATCTTCCCTTTAAAAATTGATCGAGAAACATGTTGAATGTTGCCCTCGCGACCAAGCACAAAACTGACTTACTCAAATTTGTTTTCAGGTTGTAAAGACAAACATGGTAATGTTTTCGAAGTTCATCAGACTTGGAGCCCAAACCCTCTCATTACCTGCAGATGTTGGCCTGGCTTTAAAGTCGAGTGTAAAAAAACTCAAAGTGGTTGCTGGGATAGCCTTGGCAATGCCTTTGGGAATGGGCAGGAATGGCTTAGCAGCAGCCTCACTAAATGTGTCTGTACTGACGAAGAAATTTACTGCACCAATTTTTCTCGACCGGCTTGCACTGATGAAAATGGCCTTGTCAGGGAGCATGGCACTAATTGGTTCCCAGGACCTTGTTTTAACTGCTCGTGCACGGATGGTGTCATCAGCTGCGTAAAGTATGATGTCACTGTTGAATATGGCTTGTTCCAGTTGACAACAGCTGGAATTTGTTTACCCTGTCGACAGCCAAATGTTGATATTAAGCCTCCTGGACAGGGAACGGTTAGCAATTGCAAAGGTTTGTTTCATTGGCAATGAATGGAATCAAATGTCATCTAGGTGAACATATACAGTAGTAATATATAGATTTAGCCAGGGCTAAAAGCGTCGCTCCAGTTATTTAATTTATAATTTCAGACAATAACGTTGTAATCCACAAATCAGTTAACTTTAGGGGAGATCCATATGACTTTTAGGGGTAGTGCTGGGTGATTTAAGAGAAAAAATAATTTGCAAACACTGTAAGAATAAAACAACATCTAAAGTCTTACACCCAATAAATAGCAATCACCTTGGATCACAGTAGATTAGGCGTGTAAAACAAATTCTTCCCAAGCAAAATGACCTATTTGCCCACCTACACCACCTTTATTTTATAAGGGTATGTGGACAGTCCCGAAATAAATAATTTTATACTCTCAAGGCCGTTAAGACACGATAGTCCTCGGGATCGGTGGCAGCCAATTTACACGCAGTATATGTAACTTTTCTTTTTTATCTCTCTGTCTACAGCAAAGGCCAAAATGAAAATTTAAACAGGCGGGATTTTTTTTGCTACGCTACAAGTTTACTTTACAAATCTGTTGCTGGTACCCCGTAAACCAGTGGTCAATTTAATAAAACTTTTACAAGTGTAGCTATTGATCTCAGAATGCAAAACAACAGCTACACTTGCAAATTACAATTGCAAAAGTTTTATTAAATTGACCCCAGCCTTTTTGCATTAGCTCCGAGGTAAACAGAACTATCAGGCGTTGTTTGTCTATTTTAATATGTTCAGACCTTCTGCACTCTTTACAGAACAATCCGCTTACAAGACAAATTACACTCATTCAATCTTCAGGACGATCGAACCACGCGCTTCCCTTCTACAACAAATTTTAAAAATGACAACCACATAAAAAGTTACAAGTATAGAGAGAATTCACCATTAGACCATTAGACGGGACTGTTCAGTCAGGTCGTTCTGCTGTTATGCAATTATACAGGGTATTTTAATCGCCTTTGAGCAAAAACTTTCGAAAACGTCTATTTTTAATGCAAATTCCAAAATCACCCGTCCGCTTAGCCACTTCTAAATTTTGCCAAGATGAGTCCAAACTTACAGACCAGGCTGTCAAATGTTTGAATAAACACTAAGTAGTAAAAGGTCTCAGAATCATTTTCGTGTGCATTTTACTTCTAAAGTCCATTTTCATTTGATACACGCTGCATTTTGAGTTCTCCTGTATGCGATGTTCATGTACGACTGAAAACAACAACCGTAAAAGCGATAAGAAAGAGATCTTGAT
Organism: Porites cylindrica; assembly: GCA_964035525.1. NCBI lineage: Eukaryota > Metazoa > Cnidaria > Anthozoa > Scleractinia > Poritidae > Porites > Porites cylindrica. The sequence continues at coordinate 50,194,792 of OZ037778.1, read as the reverse complement.
AAACAATCAAGACAAGAAAATAATATAATTAAATGAAACATTTAAAAAGACAACAATGTTTATTCACGAAGATATGTTTGAGTCATGAATGAAACGTCACAGATTTTCTCCGTGTTTCAGTTGCTGTTTTTAAAGATGAACTCGAGGCGAGAATAGCGCGCAAAGCTTCAACCTAATAGTTCGTAATAATCTTAATATTCTTCAGAACGTTCCCTTTCTAGTCGTGGCTAGAAAATGTCTAAAGACTTTTTAAATTCTATACTAGGTTAGATCATTGTCTCAAATCTTAAAAAAATAATGCGCGTAAAGTGACGGCATAAACATTGCTCAACTTCATGAATAAGAAACCAGGAGAGAAAACATCAAATGCAATACTGTAATTAATCAAGCTTACCGGTCGATGCAGCTCGTAATTGCCATCAAGTAAGGCCAGAATTGCTGACGATTAGTTTCAACCCTTTTTATATACGCATCAGGCAAGGCGAAGTACTAAGAAAAGCTTATTTTTGAAAGCTTACTTTTTGTCAAGAGGAGCATTTCTCAACCAATCCCAATAAACACGCCAACTAAGAATAACAAACGAATCTTGTTAACAGCTGTATTTGAGTAGATCCAGTGCAAAAAGAATGTTGATTTATCCTCTTTTGTTAAAACATAGTAAGATGGTACAAAACGATGTCGGATTCAGCTATCAGTAAACATTCTCCAGATGCAACAGAGACACTTCTCTTCGGCGATCCTCTTCGCTAGTCCTTCGACTGATAATTCTCCCTCTCGGCCTTTCTCTTCTTTCTCTTTCCCGTCGCTCTTCACTTATAAGCAAATACGTTGAATTTAATCCGCTATTGTTTGTTGCCATAACAATTTTTTCGACGGTCACGGTCACAAAATACTTAAGTTATGAAATACTTAAAAACAAGTTCCTAAAATAAAAAAGTTCTTTAACGTAACAACAATGGTCACACCACTTCTTGCGCGATTTCCCGCCAAGAAAAACCGCGGGTTGCACAAATTCATCGCACGGTTTCCTGCAAAGAAAATATAACATACTCCTCCCCGCGACGGGGGGACACCTGATTTCCTTCCCTCACCCCCAAAGAGTGTACGGAAGGAAGCAGTACGCTGACGTCATAACCAAATTTTCTCGGATGGGTAGACAACTAAATTTTCTTACCCATGGTGCTTCGCTGCGTGCGTTTCGCGCGCGAGAGAGCTATGCTATAACGGTCTTGAAAACCCTGAAACTGTTTATTCTAAAATATTATAGTTTGCCAGAACGTGTTAGCTGGCAATAACTCATCATTAACTGTTACAAGCTGTCTTTTATCGTGTCTATTGATGGCCTATCAGTATAGAAGATAAACGACGAACGTAAGTAGAACGAAACCATAGCTGTAAAAAAGTTTAATTTCTCCAGGAAAAAAGAGGGGAAAATCACAAAGTAAAATAAACTGAACATTAAACTTTACGATCTAATTTGTCTTTTATAATTTAGTCTTTTTTCAGCTTAAGAATTCAAATGGATTATTTCAATGCACAAACGGCGCCTTTATAAAGAAAGAACATGTTTGTAATGGAAACGCCGAATGTTTAGATGGGTCTGATGAGGCTGATTGCCAGGATGGTGAGTATTGTGCTCCATGGAATTCTAACAGTCCCGCAAACAAACAGTAGAGAGCGTTGGTTGCACCTGGACAGGAGTCGATTACTCTGACGTGTATAAAAGCTGCCCTGTCCACACTAATTCGTTTTCAAAAGTATGCGTTTGCGATAAGTATGCGATTCTCATCCACACTACCACTTTGATGCGTTTTCGATTGTCCTCACTAAAATGTTCGAAAACGATAGAATTGCTTGTTGTGACGTAAGTAGAACTCTGTGCGCCTGCTACAAACACACGCGCCTGCGATATTTTCGGTCATCGTTTTCATTTTGATGCGTTTTCGACTGCTCATAATAATACGATATTTATGCGCTTTCGTTTTATTTCACTTCCAACAGCGTTTTCAAATCGATGCGTTTTCGACGAAAACGCTCAGCATCCGAATGCACGCGTTTTAAAACATGCATAAGACCCCCCCATAGAGGCTATTTGCAAGACAGTTATATATATGGCAATATTTTGTGTCTGTATTTTTTCTTTCCATTTTTTTAGTTATCTGTAGGGATGAACAAGGTCAGGTTTTGGTTCTCAAAGACGTTTGGAAGGTAAAATCGTCCTTTTATAAGAATTACTAAATTTCTTAAACCTAAATTATAGTTCTTTTCTGTTATTCTCTATTTGTTCAGCCATGTTTGACTTCAGAAAATGGTTTACAATTGTTTCTCTTTCACTGCTTTGAACTGGATGTTGTCCCAAATGTTTGATGCAATTGTTTATCGCTGTAGAGTACAAAAGAGTCTGTACTTTTGCCTAGGTCAAGAATGCGCAACCGTTTTGAAGTCTATAAATAGGGCAAAAAAGTGAAATGTTCTTATACTTACAGTCGGAGCTGACCTGGGAGAGATAATTTACTGAATAATTTACTTTTAAGGTTACTGCATGCATTGAGTGTAGATGTGATGCTGGATTACTGAAATGTAAAAGAGTACTGAGGGTGTTTTTCCCAGGCATGTATGCGTATGCACCGCTGACTGAAAAATGTGAACAGCCTTCTTGTAACACAGTGGACTTTATTAGAGAAAGAAAACATACGTGCGAAGGTAACATTTTTTCTGGGATCTTTAATTTATTACTCATCCGCTCGATCGTTTACTCAATCTTGTTCCCGATTCCTTCCTTCCTTCCTTTCTCCATCCATCCATCCATCCATCCATTCATCCATCCATCCATCCGTCCGTCCGTCCGCCCGTTCGTTCGTTTGTACGTGCTTTCGTTCTTTCACTATTCATCTATCCATCATTCAAAACGTATTTTACATCAGAATTAATCAATACAGCTAAATAACGTATTTCTCAGAAATGAGATATTAAAAGCAAATTGGTCGACGTCAACTAACGGAATAACTTTATGATGGTCGTTAGATGCATCGAAAAACACCTCTTTTAAAAACACTAAATTAACTTTTTTTTCATCTTGCGCAATATCAGTTGAAACTCATGCTGGCGTGTCGCTTTCTTATTGCTTTCGTTGATAAACCTATGTTCATCTATGTATTTGAGATTTATAACTAAACAACATTTAGTAACGATCATGAATTCATTATTTCGTAGGAATTGAAACCACCAAGGGAGGGCGTATTATTCTTAGAGGTGAAACCTGGGAATTCCAAGGCTGCAAGTTTCAATTCAGGAAATCGAGGAAGACACAGGGATGTCCAAAAATGCTGGGGCCAACGTGTGATTTGTACGATGGAGCCATATGCTGTGCTGTGAAATGTACAGGTAACACCAATCCTGCTCTCTCATACACAGTTAAACACTTGAAGATCCTTCGATCCACCGATCCTTCAATACAAAACCAGTGTATTTCGTTATTCATATTTTTTTAAAAAAAGCAAAACCATAAAACATTATTACCATTGACAAATGAAATCGGAGGGTACAGGTAATCGATCTAGCATAAAAAAGTGTAAATCTTTTAGTTCTCCTCGCTTGAGCAATATGTAATAGGAATTCAAAGATATCGTACCGGTAAAGGTGTCACGCCTGCCATCCCCTTCAGGGGCACCCAACGAGAATATAGTTTAAAACCACTTAAACATAGCATTGTTAAACGTATTTTAGTATTTAAACGGTAGATATGGGCATATTTTTATCCCCTAAAAATTTTTCATCTGTTCGGATTTCCTAGCTGAAAGTCTAGTGATCCGAAAATTATAGGGATCAAAACTTACCTTTTCGAAAATTTCAGCCAGAAAAAAGGCTCCCGAAAATTCTAGGTGACCTTTTTAAGGTAAAAATCCTTTAAAAATGGGCAAATATACCATTTTTTAGATGTTCGAAAATCCTAGGAGAGGCAGGCAAGCAAGAAATTTTACAACAAATGTTCCGAAAATTCTAGATTTCAAATCGTCTTCCGAACAGATGTTTTCCGAAAATTGTCGTTGGGTGCCCCTGCCCCTTTAGCTTTTACTGGGAGATACACAACAAAGACGAAAAAACCCAGTGGAAAATAAGCCAACCAGGAGACGTGTTTTCTCCGAGAACCCGGTAAAGATATAGATTCCACTGGCTCTGTTACAGACCGAGGGGTGTTTCGATTTGTTTTGACCAAATTCTCCGGCGGCTTGTCTGGAAAGGAGCTGTGTCAAATATCCTTACGAATTGGAAAGCTTTTAAGTATAATGAACCTTGGAGGGAACAACGTTTAAATTTAGGAACAAAGAGTCAGCACGAATTGCAGGGTTCTATATCTGAAGAAAAAGAAATGTGAAAATATCAGGTAATAAACGACATAAAAATAGCACTTGCATGCAGACTTTTCGAATTGCTTCCGGAGGTCTTGAATTCACAAAAAATGGCCAATTTGCAAAATACTGTCAGACATCTCTGAAACAATGATTTTTGCTAGTTTTACAGTGCTTTTCATGACATTATAGCGACATTTTCGCGCTGTTGATTTCCTCGTAGCGCTTGCTGAACTTACCAGACAGATGAGAGGGATGCCACAGTTGTGTCCCGGGGGCCTTCACGCCGTGGCATCTGGCGTTGCATGTGTCACTCCCGAACCAAACTGTCTTCAGCCTCACGACCTCTGCAAAACAAGTAAGTTGATTATAGTGTATTAAGACACACAGCACAGGCTTTGTTTGTTTCTTGCAGACAAAATTAACAAAAGCAGATTTATGTTCTCATTGCCTCAAACGGAAGCCATATTTTAGCCGTAAATGTTAAGGGTCTGGGATTGGCACAGTAATCTTTGGTGGCCTAATTAGTGTGTACATGTAAATGAAGCTTAACGTACAATCTGCAAACTTCATTTTAGGAACTTGAGTCGTAATTTCTAAGCTGAACGTCATTTGCAAAATATTTGTTTGACTGGGAGCATTGCTTCGACATTGATGGATTGCCGATAACATAAAGCTTTGGCTAGTGCGACAGTCTATGAATTGCTATGGATTGCTCTTTTTGCCTTTTTAGATGTCTCTTGTCAAGATGAGAACGCCAACACGTACTTTGAAGGAACCCAGTGGCCTGTTGGCGACTGTATCACGTGCAAGTGCTACAAGGGAATCATATCATGTGAACAACACGTGTCTTTCTTAACATCTAATGATGCAATCGTCCAAAACTGTAGTCAACCACAGTGCAATGTGGTGGCTTTTGTAAAATCAAACAGAGGAATTTGTAAAGGTAAGTACTTTTCTAGGCCCTCTTGGACTCAGAATTTTGCTTATTGAACGATTAAAACTTTTGAGGTCTCTCAACTTAATGATGTTTAATTTTTCACTCTTACTTCCTCGGTGATCAGAGCAGTTCAATTAGTCCTGTAAGAAGCAGGAGCATAGCTTCCATAGACGCCCATACGCCCGTGCGTACAGCTTAATCTCTGGAAAATTATATAACTATTTTTGAGATCAGAGCCATAATGGTACGGCTCTTGCTATTTCTATTTCCTGACTTAAAAAAAGCATTTTTTATCATGAAATCAGGATGACTGATTACGGTTTTATTCTTTATTCTTTTACTATTCCTTAAACGGACGAAAAAATGTGCTGCAGCCTTTTCCTTCTAAATTCTTATTTATTTACTGAAAATGTCCTGGGGAAAACACAAGAAAAAGGCAATTCTGGGACCCTTTTAACAAATTTTCTGGTGGAAGCTGGGGTATGCCTTCGGCGTTCTAACTTTTCTTCCGGTGAGAACACCTTCCAAATCTCACGCTACGCCCCTGAGAAGGAAAACAAAAGCGTATGTATACGTCATTTAAAATGATAATTTATTTTCTTGCCGTCAAGGCCCTACTATATCGTTTGTACATCAGCATAGCTATTGATTGTTGCAAAAGTGCCATAAACGTTTTTATTTTTTTTAATATTAAAGCTAAAAATGAGAAATCAGTTTGACAGTTAAAAAGTCTGTAAGTCACATTGTAGATTACCACTCGTCTCAATGTAACACTTTCAGCGCAAGTTTTCCGGAAATGGCTATTGCCAGAGTAAATTTGTTTTCTTTTCTGACACCAATTAGCAAATCATGACAATCACGAGTCTAACTCTGATAATGCCTTAGATTCGTTTGTGGTGTTAATAGAGTTGTTAGCACCTTGAGATGTGACCTCTTAAATTTGTTCCCACTCTCAAAGTCTTCATCTTTCTTTGTGTCTTTTCTCTGAAGCTTGCAGATGGAAGAATAAGGTATTATTTGATGGCCATAGTTGGACTGACAATGGCGTCGACTTCTTCTGTTTCTCTGGACAAAGAGTGAGGCCTGGTTGTTACTTAGAAACCAATAAAATAGTCTGCACTGGCGCTTTCAAAGGTTTGTACTTTTTTATGTGCTCTTACTGGGTAGCCGGTTTGCATTAGATTCCACTTGACACAGGATGAAATTTCTAAACCAGAGCGAAGCAGAGCCTACTAGTAAAAGCGCGTTTTCAAAAGTGTGCGGTCGTATGCGTTTTCGTTGTCATCGAAAACGCATCTATCAATTCGCGTCCACACTACCGTTTCGATGCTTTTCCGACTGTCCACACTAACACGTTCGAAAATGATAGAATTGCACGTTGTGACGTAAGTTGTACGCTATGCGAATGCTACAAACACACGCTCCTGCGATATTTTCGGTCATCGTATTCATTTTGTTTTTTTTTTTTTTACCGTTTTTGACCGTCCGAAATAATACGATATGTCCATACTAACAAGATGCATTTTTGTTTTGATCCACTTGCCAGAGCGTTTTCAAATCGATGCGATTCCGATGAAAACTCTCAGCGAATTAGTGTGAACAGAAGGCCTAAACACATCGAAATGTATGCGTTTTCAAACGAGGACGCAGAGTATTCATTCCACTGGCACTACTTAACTTTCAGTTGATCATTTCTTTTTAAATTTCCAAACTCTTTCTCATACTAATACGCAAAATGTGACTTGGCACTGACAGTTGCTGTGATTGTACTAAGGCAGGTACTCCTTTCGACTCCAAAGATATTGTTGATCACAGACACACATAAATACTGTTTAGTTAACATCGCTATCTATGTAAAAAACACGCTCTGCCGCGCTACCGTCACCACTGTGCAAGACACATGAGAGGAAAAACGCTGTAATGATTTTTTTAAAAAATGTTTTTACCCCTCCAGGAATACAAGACGTAAAGCATATTTCTGAAGAGTTGTTCCTCTGTGAAAGTGGAGATGAAATAAGGTCCCTAAATGACAGGTGTAATAAAATAGACGAATGTAATGACAATTCAGATGAAAAAGGCTGTATCCATTGTAAGTAAACGCGCATAGGCTTTTATAATGAACACAACGGGTGACTTCTGATCTCTCAAATTGAAGTATTAGAGAAGGTATATACCTCGTGGTCGAATATTAGTTTACATCCTGCGTCTGATTTGATGTTCTTTGCAGTCATTTTAACCAGGGGAAATCACGTAGTTGACAAATCGAAGGTTGAATATCCGACAAGATCATCCTTCTTTCGATTTGGTATCCTTCCATCTGATTTGATGGGTCACATACCAAATTGGATGTCGTATATTTATTACGAGATATCTTGTGCGCTCACATTTGAAGTTAATCTCACGCAATGGAGCCCAGGGTACCTGACAAGCACGCCCTCTTTCTCTTCGTTTTTACCGGCGATGTCTAGGGGATGAGAGATGGGGAATCTGCAATCTGAAAATCCTCCTCTCTTTCTACTGGACAGATTTTTGCCCATCTCAAACGAAGTTTAACCTAAAGTGGAACAGAACCGCGGTGGGCGCTGTTGTTTATAGAAACTGTTCAAAGGTGGAATCAAATCTTGAAGGTAAACAAGTCTCTCCCCTTTCCTTGAAATCGTTCCTGATTTTTCTACGCTGGTGTCATCAATACGGTTCCTCTATTATTGTTTTCATCGCTCCGTGTTTGTTTGTTTTTTTGCGAATGTTTTGTAGGTCAATTTAGTGCACTATGTACAGAAACCAATGGTGCTACAAGCTGGAAACATAAGGAAAGTTGTGACTGCGAAAGACAAACTATTCTTCATGCAGTCCGATTGAAGGTAAACGGTTCTCCTTCATAAGCAAAAGCTAAACTCTTAGTTAAAAAAGTCAGAAGGAGAAACCAGGTACGGAATGCATCGATCAGATTTACAGTTTTGAGCTTCGTAAAAGACAGATTAAAAGCTGCGCCCTATAATGCGAGGAAGCGGTTTCTAGGGCTTGCAGGATCAGTCCCTGAGGAGTGGGGGCGGTTGTGTACAGTGTTTGAAAGTTGTACAAAGGCCATTCCGTAGCCGCCTTCGCTATAGCTCCACCTTTCGTTTAAGCTTTATATCCATGCAAAACAACAACATTTGTAAATCTGCAACCAACCAAGTGTTTTTCTTTTTACTTTTAGTTATCTTCAGCCAATGTAACGAACTTGGTGGATTTGACCGGAGACCTGAAAAAGGAAGCTAACAACTTTACAAATAAACGGAAATTCTTTAGTTATCTTCAAGATTTCTTTAAAACTGGAGTGCGAATATTAAGCCCAATTACCCAACGTAATGACATGGTGGCACTGAACTTCTCCAAGGTTAGTTAAAGGAATAAGAAACCCTCACCGGAACGTTTAGTCCATTCGAACAATATAATTTGTTTGTTTAAGGCTGGGCAATAAAGATTTTAAAATGATAAAGTTCTCCGGCTGATCAAAGAAGAATATTTTACCACTGCTTCTTCTTTAAAAAGGGAGGCCAAGTATCTAAGCAAATTCTCTTAGCTTTAATGACGAGGTTTTTTCTTGCAGACAGGTAAAAAGAAGGTTCCTAGATAGGAATCCTTTACTTCATATCAAACAGTCAAGTTACACTTTCTCGCTTGATGGAATTCCTCTTTATTACAAACTTCGTTTTTCAAATTATAATTTAAACTATTTTAAAACATTTTTCTTACCTTAATGCAAATAAGAAACACTGACCCATACCGACCAGGCCAAAACGAACTAACACTGAGAAAGCAAAATTCCAACTGTGTTGTCCGCGCTTACACTCTGATCAGCATTGATCAGCGGCAGAGAGCGGGAAACCGCGGAATCGATTCTCCAGGGCCAGACAGCTCTAAAATAAATTAAGGAGGCACCACCTTTACCCTGAAAAAGGTCACTATAGTCCTTCCGGTGGTTCGGATTACCACAAATCGATCTTGTCGGTAGGCGACGTAAAACGTGTGCCTCATTTAACTTACACTTTGTGCTTTTTTTTATTATTATTCCATTATCATACTTTATGTCTTCTCTTTAGATAATGCTCTTTACAGCTGAGGATCAACGCATTTTCAAGCCACTTCCGGAGTCCTTTTGTCCACAAGAAGTGGTAAGCTTCAACATTTTTATTTTCAAAATACAAAAATAGAGAAAGCAATGATAAACTGAATGATAATAATGAAAAAAAATCTTACCTTTGGTGCCAAACATTTGTTTTGTTATCTTTTCAAATCCCTCAGTGATGGTTCGCGGCAAGAGAGGATGTTCGAGGCTGAGTAGCCAGGGCGGTTTATATCATATGATAGATATTTTAAGAACCAACTTAGCTCTAAAGCCAGGCTACATATAATATAAAAATAGTCAGAGCCATTTTCAGTTACCGAAATACTGCTCAGTGAAATAACGTTCAATGAGTGAAATGGTATGCGTAAGCGTTCGTCATTTGAGTCTGTTCGCTCACCAATCAAATTCCTAAATTCTCGCTCACTTGTTGTTCTTTTGTTCTTGCGTATGATTTCAATGTCAAACAAAAAGCGTTTCAGTGTGTGGAGCTTCTAAAGACTACAAAACAATCTAATCAGCCTCTGTTTTCTGTTTTTACCTAGGGGTTTGGGGAACGCCGCTTTCTTCAAACCAGTGTTTTGAAGTTTTGTCGTCAAGCCCCAAACTTAACCCAAACTTTGGAGTTTTGCAGCCGCCTTATGTTACCCCCCTGGTAAATATACTTCTATCCAGGGTTATATGCTTCTGGTTTATGTTATTTATTATTTATTTATAATATTAATTGTTATTTTGCCACCATTAAATTAAATACATACACTATTTTCAGAGAGAAGAAGCAAGGGAGCCCATGGAAGCCAATAAGGCTTATGAAAAGGACCACCTTCTACCTTTAAAAATATGTGACTAAATTATGAGCGCAGTAAGACAATCTACCCATCGGAGAAAATTTGGTAATCACATGACCGTACACCGCCCGCCCGTCTGTCCGCACCACGGGGAAACAAATGTTTCAAGGTGCAACCTGATAATTGCACAGATTGCACATTCATATTATCAAGACAGGGTATCCGCTGACCAGTATCACCTAACCGTTTTGCAGGCTTAGGTATCTACCCCTCGAGGTCGAGTATTTTTAAGTTATCCGCTGACAAGTTACAAGTTTTCAAATGATCACAGGCTCAAGTTCAATTTTTTTTAAAATGCATGGGAAATAAGTTGTGTTTGTGAGCCGCGTTATTAAAATTATGATTTCAAACTGACCTCGGACGCGAAAATTCAGCCAGCTTTTAGAGGCAAGGAAAGCAGTTGCTTTTGACTTTTCTACCAAGGTCACGCGTTCGTAACGCTCTAGCTACGTTCAATTTTTATGCTCTGATTGGTCAAAATTTGACTGGTGAGTTCATGCGGAAAATTAATGCAGCATCTGGAAACTTGTTTACTGATAGCTCAAGGTGATAATCGATGCTGAGAGATTTTTGTGTCATCTTGCAATGTGTTTTTAAAACTGCCTTTTTTCACTGGATGTACAAAATGAAACACAGCTGCTACCAAGATTCTTCTGTTATTCATGGCTGGTTTGTTTAATGGGTCATTTTTGTTGAGAAATGCGCCGCTTGTCAAAGACATCGGAAATCTGATTTACGCGGAAGGCATCGCTTTCGTTTTTCACCTTGCTTGATGCGTACGAGGCTTGTAAAGTTTTTTTCATTCTTGTGCCGTGGTTTTGCACGAATTTTCGCGCAAATTGTCTCTTTAAGAGTTAAAGACACACAACAATACAAATTTGATAGCGTCAAGACACCTTATAAGGGAAAAGCCCTCACTTTCGGTTGACGTCGCTCAAAAACGCCTTCGCTTAACTGCTCTCTAATAACGATTATTTAACAATTAATGAATGAGGCTGAGTATCTTATGAAGAATTATGGAGATCGAGGAGGGTATTATCGGCCGAGGCGGATAACACCCTCCGAGATCTCCATAATTCTTCATACGATACGAAAGCCGAATTCAATGATTGTTTTATTATTCATTCAAAATAATTCCTAGTTTAAAAACATTTGGCTAAAACATGCTTATCTCCATCGACCCATCGACGTTAAGTTTTTCTTCAATAACAATAAACGTTTAGGGTTGTTCAGCTCCACAAATATTCTCCAAATAGCAGATGTCGCCCTTCGAGTTGTCTTCTTGCTGTTCTTGCCATGTTTTAAGCTATTATTTCGCCTAGTTCTTACTCTTCAAACGAGTGAGATGTCCGCCATTTTTGTTTTCACAACCAAAACAACTCAACCTCCTCCCCAGGTCTTCTCGGTTAACGGTGCATTAACCTGCAAGAAAGCTGCACTTTTGACGTCATCGGTTCATTAAACGCTAAATTCCTCCAAATTTGGTCATCAGTAGCTGGTTATGGTGAATTATGCGAGTGCTCTTAACCAATCAGAACTGGGCAAATATTTTGAATGAATAGTAATTAAAATTATTAATCATTCAAATATTTCGCTGTTTCCGATTGGCTCCAATCCCCGGCTAATTCTTCATTAACCAACGGGCGCGTACGATATTTGGAAGATGCGAGCAATATGCCATCCATTCTATTCGATGGTATATTTGATTGAAAACGAGGTTGATCGATGGTATATTTTCCTCGAAACGAGGCTGATTGGGTAAACGACGCTCACCGCTATCCGAGGACGACATTAATAGCTGAATTTTCTGACAAAAACCGTGAACGGGAGAAATGTAAGTTTACGCAAAATGCACTGCTCGATGGGATCGCGGTTCGTTTTAATTTAGGCACATGAACATGACAACAACAAGTCTTTAGTCAACGCTTTTTTTGTTTTATTAAAATTTCCGACATGTTAGTCACGTTAGACTCCCGATTGATCTGGTGGCTCAGTCAGTTATAGATCAGGCAGCTCAGACTAATTCTGAGGTCCATGAGCTCAATCCCCTGCCGGAGTCAAAGACGTCTCCTTTGATTCCTAATTCATCTATTAAATTTTTCTTTCCGGAACTCGTAGTTCAGAAAGAAATATAGACGGTTTCTCTCAGCGCTCACAATATAACACAATTCACATTTACTTTCACTGCAAAGTGCTTCGCGGCTTACGCACTCAATTGACATATATTCCCCAGGCCTTCCTCTACACAACTGCTACTACGAACATGATGCCCTTGCTTGTCAGGGGCACCCAACGTCAACTTTCGGAAAATATCTTTTCGGAAGACGATCTGAGATCTAGAATTTTCGGAACGTTTGTTGTAAAATTTCTTTCTTGCCTGCCTCTCCTAGGATTTTCGAACACCTAAAAAATAGTATAATTGCCCATTTTTTTTACCCAAAAATTTTCGGGAGCCTTTTTTCTGGCTGAAATTTTCGAAAAGGTAAGTTTTGATCCCTATAGTTTTCGGATCACTAGACTTTCAGCTAGGAAATCCCAACAGATGAAAAATTTTTAGGGGATAAAAAATACCTATATCTAACTGTTTAAACATTAAAATACGTTTAACAATGTTTAAGTGGTTTTGAACTATATTCTCGTTGGGTGCCCCTGGCTTGTCAGTGGCCATTGAACAAAGCCATTCGACTGTGTTTTATTTTTGAATTTCATTAGGGTGTTTGAACACAAAACAACGTCCGATGTTGTCTCACCACTCTACAGTGAACTTAACACAGGTATTACTCAACTATGGTTCCATCCGGTTCTAAGGCTGAAGATTGACCCCAGTCAACTTTCTGCTCGAACAAGAACCTCTGGATCTCCCTCTCTTATACCAAGAAACGACACGAAAATCGTGAGTTTAATTTTAAACTACGCATGTCCACCATATGTGTGTTATTCGACATCTCCCCGGGCTACAATACTAAGGATGAGTAAAACTGGTGAACTTACAATTTAGGAACATTTTTTTTTCCATTTGAAATGTTAACGTTTCATTAGAAGGTAAAGTGAGGCTGGTGATGAGGCGCTGTTGCTTTGAAATATAAGCCTGTCAGCGGCGATTAATAATGTTTCCTTGGCTATTTGGTCTTTCTAGACCTTTTATAGTTGTTGTTGTTTTTTTCAGTTTATTTACAGTTGGCATATTTAGATTTTGTTTTATTTCGTTTTCTGCACACGTTCTTCAATTGCTATCAAATTGAATATTAATAAAATCAAGCCCCTAAAGGCAAATTTCAATACCTTAGTTCTGCCACCTCACTGTCACCTGTTAATGAGAAAACAGTCAAATTTGATGTGCCATTTTATAATCCTCTACAAGAGCCATAAAAAAATACCCGCTTTTTTAAAATTCGAAATGAAAAGTCAAATTGATGTAAAAGTTCTAGCGTGGAACAAAGCTTTAGAGGTAACTTGGATATCGTGGTTACAATCGGCAAATGAAGGTTCTTGAAAAATCATTCCTGGTGCAGCCCTAGAGACGCATGGAGGACTGTCTAGAGGGTCTCAATGGGGTGGTGGCTGATACAGTTATCGGCTAAAATTTTGGCTATTTTACGGCTATCAGTTAACTTTTTTCAGTTACGGTTAACGAAAAAGTTAAAAATTAACTTCTTTTGTTTCAAAAAGTTAAATATTAATTAACCAGTATTTTTTGGTATCTTTAAATCAAAATAAAGGTCTTCAGATCATCTCGGGATGAAATAAGCTATTCTTTTGAAAAATTTTAACATTTGATAGATCATACTTTTTATAAGTAAAGTATTCCACTTCTAATATTATTTTACACATAGAAATGTCAATAGTCAATTTAAAAATAATCTTTGTGAAAAAGCAAAAGCAGACACGCGAACGCCCAACTCAAGGCCGGGGCGCGACATTCATTATAACAGACATGGCCGTTTTCACACTAGAGAAGGATTATTGTTGTGAGACGGGTTATCTGTTTGATGATTCGCATCAGATAGGTAATACGTCTTAATTTGAAAATCGAATAGTTTTAATTTTGAGTAAACAATCCGCCTGACTTTTGAAGACGGGATTATCCGTTCCATATAGCCTCTGTACAGCCGCCTCCTCCCCCTAGAAAAAATCAGAGAGGGGGTGTCTGTGGGGAGGGCGCGACTGTACACAGGCTAGTCTCAGACGGATGATCCGTTTCTAGCTCTAGTGTGAAAACGGCCAATAACAAAATTCCCGTGTCCAGTGTTTTTAATGATAGCGAGGGACTCTACGGAACGACTGTCTGCCGTTGCCTTGTCTGTAGGCCGCATCATTGCATTTTTACGCGCGGCTAATGCGTTTCGGGTCACGTAGTCTGAGCCAGTTCGCCACCGAAATGCCTTGACCGAGATTGCGTGGGAAGACGTCGTACAGGGACTAAGCATGGCAATGCCTACCGTAGCGTCAGAGAAAAACAGGGAAATGTTGTTTATCGGCAACGTGTTTTATAAACAGTGACATATCTGCGTGTTGTTGTTGCGTGTTGTTGTTGGAGGTGTTTCGAGGGTACGAACTCCTGAAAATTGCAAATACTAATTCCCAGCAAGAAGCCACACCTTCGCTATGGAAAAAATTAGTTTCTCGAGAGAGCGCCGGAAATGGAGCCTAGGTCTTGATTAACACCTAAAAGGCGCTTCGCCTAACGTGCGTACGGAGTCACACTAGTCGCAAATCTAGGGAACAATTTCTTTTACGGTTAACTCTTTTTTACCCTATTTACGGCTAACGGTTAAAATTTTTCAATTTTTACGCCCATCGACTAATTTTTTGGCCGTTTTACGCCTATCGGTTAATCCCATTGAGACCCTCTGTCTAGTTTTCTGGTAAAAAGTAACTATGGCACTGACACATTAAATGTCGACAATTTTCCATCCCTCAGTACGTAGAAATATTGAAACAATGGCAAATAACAAAAAGTCCTTGGAGTACTGAAACCCTGCCCATTGAAATTTGTTAATCGACGGTAAACCGGTATTTTGCAAAAGCTGGTTTGACAAAAGCATTTTACATGCAGCGACCTTCTCAATAAAAACGCAAACGCATTCCTCTCTTTTAGAGGACTTTTGCTCAAAATTCGATCTTAAGACACCTTTCACTCTCTATCTCGGTCCCATTAACGCTATACCATCCTCCTGGAGGCTTGTAATTAAAAATTCACCTTCGCGATGCTCTGTGAGTGAGGAGAATGTAGAAAATATCTCCACAAAAGTTGCGCCAAGCATTCTGTCGGGTGTTGAAGAGAACCTTTGTACCACCCACAGCTGAAAATAAGATCTTCAGTTTGGTTTTTCTCACGACAGCATTTATAAAGTGTACGAATTACCTTTTCAAATTAAAAATGACATCAAAATAACAAGAATGTGAATGTGAATATGAGGTAGTGCAAAATATGTCACAATGTACTAGCTACTAAAGCAGGCCCTTTTAGAGCCAAAATTTGTGACTATATTGTATGCCCTCAAAGTCTAAACAAAACACACTCCTTAGATTACATGTCCGTGCGCTGCCCTTCCGTGGTTGCCTTTTCGAGGACATTTCAAATTTGGTGGGCCAATAAAACTGGGCAAACCCTGACATTATCAGACAGTAAGATTCTGTACGGAGTTTTCAATAATACACAACACAAATATTCCATAAATTACAGACTTCTTTCTAATTGCAAAATTCTCGATATACTCCAGCTGCCTAAGCGAAGAAAAGATCTCACTTGACAGGTTTCTCACTGTACTTCTTTGGGAAAAGTTGAGTACTCAGAAAGAAATAGCTTTTGTCAACAATAATAGTACGATCGTTGAAAACAACTTTCAACATCTCCTTTAGTACCCATTTGCGACGTGTGTTGTTGCTGTAGTTTTTGTTTTATTGTTTTAGTATTATGATCACTAAAATTTTCAGTATTATTTTTTTCTAATTTATTCTTTTCTTAATAAAAGATGCGGTGGATAGCAAATAATGTAGAATATAATTTCTGTACATTTGACATTTACTTGTATTGTTTTGTGTTATTTCTTGTGATAATAAATAAATAACTAAATAAAAACTAGAAGGGAAAGTATAACTAGAGTTATTAGAGGGTCTTATTAGGGACCTTTAACACAGCCAACGGAGACGGCGACGAGAAAGACGAGAAAACGTTCCCCAAGAATTCAACTCAGAAAGATCATAACTTCCATTTAACATTTACAAGCGGGTTGAATTAAACGAATGGCGAAAAAGTTTCAAAACCGCGAAGTCAACTTAAATGTCACTTTCTTGCTTCCGTCGCCTTTGTCGTTGCTTGGCTCCCTTAGCTGAAAAATAAAAAAACGGAAATTTGGTTATGAGTAATTTTTTGTTGTCAACTTAACGAAAGATATTTTTTCAAGTTCATATCTCAAAGCATCAAAAGTGATTACTTTACAGCAACCGATGTTGTCTTTTATTCACTTACCAGGTGAATGAAAGCCATGTTCCTCTTGGTCTTGAGAATGCAAATTGCTCTTGGTTGGAATATAACGTAAGTTATATCGGTTGCAAATGACATTTGCGATTTATTGTTCTCTCACATTACCGCTGCACACACAACGCCGTGTCACGTCATGCGATTGTAGTGGGACAGTTCGTGATATTATGGATGAAGCAAACTGAAGCAAACTAACTGGTGTTCCTTGAACACCCTAGATGATACCTAAATGTGTAAGTTTCATACCCCCCCCCCCCCCCCTCCTCCCACCTTCCAACTAGACCACGAGCATCCCCCACCGTTTCATAATTAAAATATCTGGGGTACGAACTCAAGCACCAAGGATGAAATCGACACTAATCTACACACATTCGAGAACTGAGGCGGGTGGCAAAAATTCCAAAAAGGGGAAAAAACATATTTCGCCACGTATACCACTATATCAGGATGAAAATGACTAAACAAATTAGTTACTTGATAAGATGTAACAGCAGAAAAGTGAACGAAATTTTACATATTGCATCTCCAGTTACTTGTTCTGCGTACTTTGATGATGATTCTCTGTCTGCCGACTGTTGATGGCTGCCACGTCACTATCTATTTCCCTCACTTCAGAACATAAACTCTTACTTTGCGATTGACTGAAATAATAATGGCTTGGGTGATGTTGCTTTGCGCATGGGTAAGGTTCTCTTGTCACCGCGGAGCTTTCGCGAAGTTGTTCAATCTCATGCAAATCGGCGTTTAAGGAAAATAATCACGTTAATCTCTAAAATTCTATGGAGGACCACACACGTTATCTTTCTTTTTAGGAAAATGGTACTTTGCAGATCAAAAGTAAAGAAATAATGGACAAGCAAAAGCATAGAAAAGCCTTAATCAGAGGTTACTTAGACCTGGTACTGAGCACTATCTCCATCATGGCTGTCATAATTTCACTGATTGCTCTCTCGTTTTTAAGGTAAGACTTGCCACTTTGCCTCTCAGCAATTTCAAAAGATCATTCTCCTCATGTAAGAGAATCCAAGACAGTCTTGGCTTGGATTCCGGTCAGTCATCTTATTTCTTAAGACCCAAAGGATGTATAGACAAGGAGTCTTAGATGTTGTACATATGTATATACAACAAGTCTTAAGAAGAGCTTTAGCTTTGAACATGCACTTGCCAGTGAATTTCTATATAAACCTGAAATGCATGGTTGCTAAGTTGAGCTGTGATCAAATATCCGAACAAGACCTCGAAAAAGCAACGATATACTCAGTTATGACATTATAATTATAAGTTTAAAACTGATTCATCGATATTGAATGCCCGAAGCTAAAAATGGAGCAACTGAAAAGGTGCTAACGGTGGTAAACTTGTAATGCAGTATAGATAAATCAGGGCCGTAAAAATACAGCGCCGCTAGTTACTCTGTTGCATCAACTGAGTAACTGATTTGATATTGGTTTAAAAATGGCGGATGATTTGATTGTTTTAACAGAATAAGAAACTCCGAAAGGATATTTGTGCACAAGAATCTTTTACTTTCCCTGTGCTTGGTTTATATCGTGATGATCTTCGACACTTTTGTCTTCACAAACAGGAAGCAAAACCCGGTAATTCTTTTATTCTTTTTCGTGTTATTACCGCTATTATTATTTGATATAATAGTCATGAAACCGTCCATATGATGGGAAGCATAGAAAAAAAGTGATTGAAAGCGCATGTATTTGCATCTTGATTTAACAGCTGTGGCTACGCGAGGCCAGAGGGCTAGCATTGTTTTCCTCAAATCAATGTCTTTAAAAATATCGTGGCTTACATCTTCAAGCTTATTGCATGTTACTTTTCTTAAAAGTTAATTTTTTGCCTGTTTTCATTCTTCATGTCTTAAAGTACTATTTGTTTTCTTGACTTGAACTACTTGCAAAATAAGACATCACGTCTTTACCACATTCGACGCACGTATAAGAAATGTAAAATGTAAAAATAAAAATGTTCTAGACATTTTAAAATCCTCGAATGTAGTAAAGACGCGTGATGTCTTATTTTGCAAGTAGTTCAGGTTATTCGAACACATTCCTAGTCTTGGCATTTACAATTTCTCAAAAATTTTCTTGACTTACACCGCTAAAACACTGCTCAATAACGTTCAGCATTTGTTGCTCAAAAAAAAGAAAAGAAAAAACGGTGAGAGATGTTGCAGCTTGTTGAATTTTTAGAAAACAAACTCAACATTGTTGAACGATTGACTTCGTTATTCGACATTAGTTGCAAGGTAATAATTAGTCCATCCGCTCATATATATTATCGTTATACTTGGTTGAATGGCCACTTTACCAGCGCAGCAGGACGAGCTCCGTCGATAGAGTACTTAACTGCAGAGCGGTAGGTCACAGGTTCGATCTCCATGGACCTATACTCATCAGTGAACTGAGAAATGAAGGTACTGCCTATGCTCTACTGTAAACGGCAAGACTTTCGCGTGGCTCAGATGACTACGTAAAATGGCGGTCCCGTCTCCAGTAGGAGACGTAAAAATAGTGTCCTCAATTAGTACTTTCCTGATAAACTGACATAAGACTCTCAAAAAAGTGCGTCTTTTAACATTATTGCACTGTTCACCATTCTGACCAGGAGCTAGCGCAACAAATAACAACCAGCCTGCTAACCGCCTAGGCTAACGCACAAAACCTACCATTACAATTGCACGATCGCTCTATTTCCAACGACGCAGCAACTAACAGTCTATATTTTAGCTGAGTTTTGTACCTTGCGCTGTTAAGTTCAGGGGAGTTTACTGTTAACGAATGCATGTATTTTCTTTCTTACAGAAATTATGTTCATTTATGGCGGTTTTTCAGCATTTTTCGCATACCACCATATTTACGTGGATGCTGGTGGAAGGAATTCATCTTTACGTCAAACTGGTGAAAGTATTCTCGGTCCGGAAGCTTTACATCACATACGTCATCATCGGCTGGGGTAATCACGTAAAAATTTCTTACTTCTCAAAACACACCTGCAACCTAGTTTCCAGGCTTCCTCCTGCTCAATAGCCAACGTTCGATAGATTAAAATTCTAACATGACACTTTTACGTACAAACTGTTAATTTTTCTCGATCCTATTGCTAGTTTTCAGTGCCAGGCCGTTCAAAAGAAATTAAAATTAAAACTGTTTAATAGTTTAAGGCCAGAATCTGGGAAATGAAAGGAGGCAAATATGCAAAGACCATTGCCAAGATTCGGTTTAGAGGAATATTTCGTATACAAGATATATCCGAAGAAATGTTTCAGCCAAATTTAAAGGAATTTGTATGGAGACGCCATGCTGGACGGGCACCAACATGGCGGACGGAAACCAACAGAAACATCTGTTACCGAGTTTTACTACAAAAGCGTGAATTTTTCCCTTGAGGAACTCATAAACGGTAAAGTGACGCTTTTTCTAATACATTAACAGTTTAAATAGCAAAATTCCCCGAAATAACTCACTTTTTTAACCTACATGACAGCTCTCTCGGCCGTCACGTAAAAGCCGCGTCACGCAAAAGCTTAGAAATTCAAGCGTACTCTAACACAAAACCAAGAACGCTTTTGAAGTGAAAATTTGTATGAACATTAGTTTTCAGCTGTTGTAATACGTCATGAAAGTAAATTCTCAGTAGGATCGATAGTTGTGTAGTTTGAACATCAGTGACGTCATGTGAAAACCAACAATCGTTTCTCAGAAGAGACTTGAACACAATGAAAACCAAACCAAATACAGAAATAAGACCAGAGCTGACCAGACCTCGAGTCATATTAAAATTCTGATATATACCGAAAGAGGGATATTGAGGTGTGCGCGTTGACTGCGGTTATCGAATGGTTATGGGCAACTTCGTGACATCCGTCCCTAAGAAGATCTTTCACTCGCTTTTGTAGTTTCACTTCGTGACGAGAGAAGCATCCTGGTGACGAGTTTGATTGAATGGACAGGCCAGTTTATCTCGTGATTAGCTCTTTTTTACTAGGCTCTTAATAGATAAAAGATTTTCTCTTTTTTCCCAAATACAAAACGCGAGTTCAGCTGCGATTGCCTTCATTAATCCTGGCTAGTTATTGACGAAATAATTGTCGAACCCAAATACATGCAGCCCGAATACCTTATACTCTCCCACTTACTTCGCTTGTTCGACTACTGTCGCGGCTTCATGTAAAGTTTAAATTCCGTGATTTTTATATCTTCCAACTTTTGCGAACGTAAGCACCTCCCTCCTTTCATAAACCTCTAACTGCAAAGTGTTAGTATTGCCCCAGTCACCTGGGACTATTCAAGATGCAAAAACAAAAAGCCAGCTTTTAATCTGTAACTGTTTCCAGGTTTTCCTGTGGTTATAGTTGGGCTGATAGCAGCCATTAGGCCTCTGACATATGATATGACTAAGACTTACTACAAAGAAGTCATGTGCGGAACACTGAAACTTCCTGCGGAAATTATACGCACCAGGTTAGTTGATATGACCCATTTATGTGCAGAAAAGAGTTCTTTTCTCGCGATCGGCGGGTGAAACAAGAACCGAGCGGCTTCTGCTCTCGCAGGCTAGGTGGTGCAGCCCTCTCTCAACATAACGCTTAAGAGAGTGGATGATTTCCGTAAATCTTCTATTAAGCCCCCTCTTCACCTCTCAAGTAAGCCCCTTCTCTCTAATAAGCCCCCCTTTTCATGGGAAGTACATTTAATAAGTCCCCTCCCTCTCCTCCCACTATTATTATTCACTAATGATAGCTGTATCAATCTATCACGACTGTAAAACTTCGCGAGGACTGATCAATAGAAGTTTCAATTTGTTTTTTATCCCCGGCTGCATGATCTCCAACTTTTTGTACTTGAGCCTTGCCTCTTTTTATGCTAGTTCTTTATGGAGAACTGCAGACACAGTTGTCTTTGCTAAATTAAATAAGCCCCCCTCTCAAGTAAGCTATCTCTATTAACCCCCCCCCCCCCCCCCATTCAAATGTGTTTGAACTAAATACGCTCCCCCGGGGGGGGGGGGGTAATAGAGGATTAACGGTATGTATATGACGGTGCAGCTGAATTGGTGACTCTTGTCCCAGTACCTCTGTTCTTTATACTATAATAAATCTTCAGTATGTTTATGAAAGCACACGTCATATATGAGGGATAAAAAAAGTAGAAATTTTTGTTGATTTTCATAAGGTGTTGGCTTCACGATGGCGAGTGGCTGTACAAAGCACCAATCCTGACAATCCTATTGGTAAGCCGCGTCTTTTCCTTTCAGCAATACATCTTGTGGTATACCACTCTTCGTTTAGTTTTACAGATAACTTATGGTAGTACGCATGCTTGTATCGACTTGTAGGTACACTGTGCAAACTGTGACGCAGCCTGCAATTCAGGCGTCTGTTTTCCTATGGGCGGAGAACGTGAAGGGAGGGGAGGGGAGGGGAGGGGAGGGGACTAGCGAGCACTAGAATTAGCTCAAGCATGCGTGAATCACAGGAGGAAGGTACGGAATACAGTGGGGGCCCGAGACAGGTGATAAAACTCCGTATTTTTCCGAGTCCCTTGAGAGCAGTGGTTTTTTCCAGGCCACTGCTCGCAGAGTACCTCCCGTCCCTCACTTCAACTTTCCCTGTCCCTGTCCCTGTTCCCTGCACCGTGCCCTAGCTTAATCTCTCGAGTTAGCTTTTACTGCGGTCATTAAATACTAATTCATAATTTTGTCTTTTTCAATCCATGTACTACTCAAAAAAGGCGGATCGCTCAAGTATACTTTAGCTAGTGTATAGTGTCTTCTATAGTAGACCGGAGTTACTTAATAGAATAACTCAGTTATGACCGAAGGCTACCAACTTTATCATCTAGATCAGGCATACCATAAACAGAAAAAAAAAAGAAAGCATGAATGCTACTCCCTAACAATATTGTATCATTGCAGATCAATGTCATTATCTTCGTGGTTCTGTTAAGAGTGATATTTACTAAGATATCAATCAAGTATCATAGTAACCATGTCCAGAAAGCCAAGTAAGTAAAGTATTTCAGTTTCATTTTAGCCTTGGAGATCTCCTTTCGATTCTCTTTTCGCCTTGAAGATCAGTTTCCTGTTCAATTTTAAATCTTTTCGATCTACTCAATGATAGGCAGATTTTTTTATGAGAGATCCACCCAGTAAACTTACCGGCTCATAGCGTGCTTTGCTGATCTGTTTTTAAGGTTTGTTTCATAATACAGCTTTTGATTTTGAAAACTGACTTGCCAAGAGCCGGCTTAGAAGAATGGCCCGACTTTCCTCGATGATTGCCTTTCTTAACAGTACATAGCCTGCTCGGAATTCAAAATCATTTATAGAGAGTTTCCCTTTGCCGGAATAGCTATTTTAAACAAAATTTTGACCTTTATTTTTCCTTAACACTGGTAAAGAAATGTCGTTGGTTTGTACTTTCAAAGGACAACTTAAAGGAGAATTGGTGTGACTTCTCCCTTAAATCATGCATGGCTATCTTTAGTAAAAACCCACATATAAGAACCTGGTGATTTAAGAACCTACAGGCTGAAATTTGGCAGTTTAATACCCAAACATATCAGACCCTGTTAAGCCTGGCAAAAAAAAATAGGTTCTTATGCAAAAGAATCAGCCCAATTTTGATGGTCAAAATTCTCTATTTCAATTGTATGAGAAACTTTTCAGTGACAACACGTTATTGTATTGAAATGTATTGATGTTCTTCTTAGACCTTGATTGTTTGCCATTATATGTATTAGTAATACAATATTTCTGCCAATGGTTACACTATGACAACCTCTGAAAAATAAGAACCTTGAAAGAACATGGTCACGCTGAATTGTGAAAAACTACCCTAAAATATAAGAACCTGTTCAGCCTGACCTCGAAAATTCTAGGTTCTTATATGTGGGTTTTTACTGTATGAGGAACGGGGAATTTTTAAAACGGGGAATCTTTAAAATGGGAAATCTTCAAAAGCAGGAATCTATAAAACGAGGAATTTGTTTTGCGAAGGGGAATTCGTTCTTCCTTCCTCATTCCCCGTCTCGCTGATTCCCCGTTCCTCGTTTTAAAGAGAACCCATAATTCATCGCGTTTTTTCTTCACAGAAGGGGAATGAAGAGTGTTGCTGCCCTCCTTCCCTTGCTGGGAGTCACGTGGCTGCTAGGGTTTGTCGCTGAATTAAGCGAGATCATCCAGTATCTGTTTATCATCTTAAACTCTTTACAGGTAAAAGGCTGGTAATAAACAAAAATGAGTATTTAAAGGCAGATACAAACACAACATGAGGTAGCGTAAACTGACAAATAAAAGGCAAATAACTAAACTAGCCGTATCCTCATTACCCTAATCCAGCAGGGCCGCAAGCTTCCTAGTCCAGCCGCTGCGATCTTACGCATGCACGCAAAACTGTCTCGAATAATCTCCTTCAATCAAACAATCGCCTTATTTTGGTGCGAAAAATAAGATAATCGCCCCCCGGCTATTATTCGAGGAAACACGGTACCAGCTGAAATATCAACACCTTCAATCGCACCTCGAATCGCTCGATCACTTTTAAACGAGTTCTTTAAAGCTCCTTAGAGTTTAGTGGGTAATTAAATTACATTTACAATACGCGGCGAGTGATATGTAACAGCAGGTACAGGCCAGGGCGCTTTAAGGGAAGGATTCTTATCTATATAAAATCTTAGTACAAACAAATACGATAAAAACGTCAGAACTGCGAGAGTGCGAAGGTATGCCCTAAACAAAATTTGGTAAACTTTTCTCGCATATCTTACTGTCGTGTTGTGTACTATCTGTGACTAAATAACAACCATCAGTTTCTCTCTCATTTTCTCTTCAGGGCCTTTTATTTTGCATCTTTCATGGTTTGCTGGATGACCAGGTATTTCAGAAACATTCAAGCTGCCGAAATCTTAAATTGTCAAATTTTCAGTTTCAACTATGGACCTTTTTTGATCCGCAGAAAATTACTTAGAAATGACGGAGTTTGGGTTATTTGAATAATTTAGAAACGCCAGAATTCGTTTTGTATTCAGATTCCTCAGTTCTAAGTTTAACCTCTGGTCATTCTCGAGCACGCTTTACAATGGGATGCACAGACAGTGAAGCAAATTAAAGGCAAAAGGACAAGAAATGGCGTAAAATGCGATAGCTTTGGAACTTGGTCAGATATATATACTTTAGATAACGTTCTCAATCTTTTTTTAGATAAAGGATAGTTTGGTCAAATCCTTAAGGAGGACAAGAATGAAGATTTTGTTTCTAAGGGACAGAACCTCGACGACTGCATCGACAGCCAGCAACCTCACAATAATGGCTACAGGTAACCAGTGTTTTGATATCATTATGTTACAGCCGTATCATCAGGAGCTTTTGGTATCTTCTCTTTTGCCGGGACAGCGTTCCTTAGGGTGGTAGAGGAAGAAAGCCTTTTTAAAATCTGTCGCTCCCCAGAGCTGAGAAAAACCAGGCAATTCGATCATAATTGTGTTTGTACGAGGGGAGCAAAGCGCTAGAATTTCGGTTTTTGCAAAAGGTGTTTAAACTGAGCCACCTTCATGCGTCGCTGCATGGAATGCCTTGATTTCAGTTCAGACCCTTTGCTTTCCTTTTTTTTTTTGTAATTTGTACGCCTGTAGTGATTCTTTTACGCCCCACAGAAAAAGATTAAGTGAAAATCATGCTCCTTGCAACAGGGCTTAGGATTTTTCGTCCTTATCGACTTATCCGAGGGGACTAGAATGTCTGACCATATGCAAAAGTGAAGCAAAAGCAGCAACTTCCCAGCTACTTTCTATTCAGAGCCCCGCAGAGCATTTATCCTGCGGGGGTCTGAAACAAACCGGAGTCTACCGTTTTGAAGTCTGGTACCTTTTAAGGTAAAACAATTGAGCTAACGAGTTGAACATATGTGCCGGATTTTCTCCGAATAACGTTTTACTTATTGGTTCGACACCTATCCAAAGGTAACAGAAAATTCCTCGCGGAGATTAAAAATTGCTTCTTTTTTACTGAACTCCAACCTACAAAGACTGGAGGGCTTTTACAAGTTCTTCCAACGGCTTCTTTTATCTGATTTATACCCAGGATCCATGATTGGCGGGAAACAGATTACTGGACAGCACTTACATATGCATGACGTAACTGCAGCCGGGCATGATGACACCAAGTTGTAAAATACATAGTAATAGCTTTAGGATATAGTGTTAGCAAAATCGCTTAATCAACGCATAGAGACCGTCATTTTTCGAAGTGTTGATATCTCTCGTTAGGCAATGCACTGATTGCAATTTTCAACGAATTTCTGTTTTAATATTCTAGCTTCTGTTTTTTTCTAAATTTGGCTACAAGATTTCTCAATCACTCGGTTTGACGGTTCAAGAAAACTGTACCTCTCTAATGTTTGCGCAACGTACAGAAAATCGGAAAAAAATCATTATCCTTAACTCATACTCAGTAAAGATGCCGTAAAGACACAATTAACTTTAAGGACACTTAATGTAGCAAAAGTAGTTTTATTTTTTTGTGTCTGCACTTGTCTATAAGTTTATGATTATAGTTAATTTTTTTCAAATTTTATGTTCCCATAGAAACGCCATAAATGAAATATTAGAAAGGCACAGTTTTACCTTACTGAGCACTCAAACTG
Organism: Porites cylindrica; assembly: GCA_964035525.1. NCBI lineage: Eukaryota > Metazoa > Cnidaria > Anthozoa > Scleractinia > Poritidae > Porites > Porites cylindrica. Next base: position 50,168,408 of record OZ037778.1, on the reverse strand, counting down.
TGAGTTTGGGTATCCTTTGCCGATAGACGCGTTTTCTCAAAATATAAGACGGAATGATTAACAAATTGTTTAAAAGAAGAGAATCTAAATGAACGGCTGTGGGCAGCAGGAACTGAAATCAATATCAAATCATGAAAACTGTATGGTATCTGAATCGTGTTACAGTGCACACATACTTTGTCATTTGTAGTGTTTAGTTTAGTTTTGTTTTTTGCTAGTTTTGTTAGAAAAAGGTAACATAAAGCTTATTTAAAACCCGTATGTAGTTTTATTTTCAATCAACACGCATAAAATTAAAGTTCTTGATAAAATGTGAGAAACGTTTTCTTAAACTTTCGCCTCCACGGCTAGGCTGGTAACGCATACGTCTTTCCAGTCCTCTCCACAGGCTAATGCACGGCTGGAGGAACTACAAAGCCGTTTTCAGTACACACTTTTAAAGATCACTCCCTCTACCGTTAAAAAAGGCTGATCCTAGACTGTTTAAAGTCCCTTATTTTACCGTGAAATCGTCGAGATAAAGCCGCCTTTCTTAAATAGGTAGCTACCGATCTTGGCTTACATTGACCGACTCTTTCCTTTGTTTCCGCGGTACGTTTAAAAATCAAGAAAGCCACCAGTTATAGCAAGCGCCCATATTGTCTCTTCGCCAAAAGGGAAACAGCCTGATCTGTTGGTTACCCTGTCACCCCTCCTTTTCAATTAACTTAACGCCACGCATCTCTGTCTCTCCCATCATCGGGAAAAAGAACTCGGATAATTGCGCCTTGTACAGAACCAAAAAAACGGCGGACGAAAGTTAACATTTTGTTTGAATTTGAACTGAAATTAAAACATTAACATTCAAATCTGTGAAACAGCCTTGAGTCATGACGTTCTTAACAAAGGGTGGTCTGCCTGTGGTATGGCGCGACAAAGCCGTGTAATAGGCTCTTCGCCTAATCAAATTCAATTGGCCATTTCGGAGTTGCGTAGGAAACTGGGGCGAGTTTCAAATTTAAACTAATCGATTAACTGACACCACCATATAAAAAGTTATGTTGAGATTGGTTTTTTGAACAGTTTGGTGCTTTAAAGTTGCACAGGGATCAAGTTATGACTCTTGAAACATGATTAAAGATCCATACAAACCTCTGTAATTTTGTGACAGCGTCCCCCCAAACCATATAAACTCTTAATTTTTTTCACGATTTCTGTGATATTCCTAAAAATGGGCAAACACAGTGATTTTCGAATTACTTCCTCCCAAGTAGTAGATGCATGGTGAATTTCATAGTTTCAAAGAAAACGTTTATATGGTTTTGAGGGACGCTGTCACAAAATTATAGACGTTTGTATGGATTTTTAACCATGTTTCAAGAGTCATAACTTGATCGCTGTACAACTTTAGAGCACCAAACTTGGTCAAATGACCAATCTCAACATAACCTTTTATATGATGGTGTCAGTCAGTTTATTTAAACTCGCCCCAGTTCCCTACGCAATTCAGAAATGGCCAATAGCGAGCGTGCTATTGTGAGTATAGTGCGAACGAGCAAAGCGAAAGTAAGACGCCCGCGACTTGTGAAAGGGGGCACAAGTGCATCCATTACTCAACAGTACAAGATGAAGCGTTAACCATGTGTTTTATAACGTAGATTCAAGAAAAAAAACGTTTGAATTTATTAACCTATAGTAGGGAAAAGAGGTGAGTGTTGTTGTTGTCATCTGCGCTAGCTGTACGTGCGAGCTACGGCGTGTTTGCAAAGTTTTTTCTTTCAAAAAGAATTTTTAGGTGAATTACTGAACAGTTTTCCGGCACCTCAATTTGGATTTTGCCATCTTTTTGGGAATGACCTTAAGCGACTTCAGTAAACTGTCTGTCAGTTTCAAGGCAAAAACATAACTGTGAGGTAAACACAGACGCGTACTGGTACAGTAACAAAAATTTAAGTTAACTTCCGCATTGATCGCTTCGGACAATGTTATAAAACGATTAGTTCATGCTTCAGCTGCACGTATGTCGAGATATTGAGCACTTCAATGAGAAGTTTGAAGAGCACGAAAGAGGCTAGAGTTGCTCGAGGCGCAACTCTTTCCAAGTAGTCAATATCTCGACATACGCACAGCTGAAGCATGAACTAATAATTGTTTTATAACATTGTCATTATTTTTGTACGTCACAGTTATGTTTTTGCCGTGAAACTGAGAGAAAGTTTACTCAAGTCGCTTAAGATAACTCTCAAAAAGATGGTAAAATCTAAGTTGAGGTGCCGGAAAACTGTTCAGTCATTTACCGAAAAATTCTTTTCGAAAGAAAAAACTTTGCAAACCACTACCCGTTCCTTCGTGTTCCTTGCGTTTGGGAGCATCGTTGTGTGACTGTGGAAAAATAATAAATAGGTAAACTCGTCACTCGGTTGCACAATCTCCAAGGAATGTGAGCTGACTCATCTATCTGATTGTGGGTTAAAAATTCATTGTTTAATCAAAATAGCAGTATTTCCATCCAAACTTTATAGTACACTTGCGGAGAACAGTTACGGAGGTATGTTTTTCTTTAAACGTTTGTTATTTTTTCCTGTACACGTACTTGACTCAGCTGACTCACGCCACCTAAAATTTGGCAGCTCAGCCGATCGCTTATGAGCTCTTATGCAAGTGTGGAACCATACTGAAATCTTAGGTTTGTATATATAAGCAACTGATTGAAGTCCTATCCGGCTATGTTGGATGAAAGACAGAACTAATTCAACTTTCTCATTCTCCATCTCGCTATATATTGTCCAATGACTTGTACAATTAAATCCCTTTTGGCTGTCGTTTCACTCGGAATATAATGTTTCCCGCTACTTTGGCTACAGATTTGTCAAGTGAAGCTTCTCATATTGCCTTGCTAACGTATAATTCAACTGCTGTTCTGCCGATAAAGTCAGTATGCTGAAACAGGAAAGTTGTATAGTGGCGAAACCTTCATGCAGCTACCGGCGGGGGGTGAGGGGATGGTGGGGCAGGGGGGGGGGGGGGGGGTGGTTGGGGGGCGTTGTTGAAGCTTCTCTCTTGTATGGCCTGCTGGATGCTGGATAGAGCTTGGTTTTTGTTGTCTAAGTCCTAAAACGGGGTATACAATTTCACACAAGTCGGTACTAAACAAGGTATATAATTTTGGGCAAAGACAGAGTCCATTATGTTCTTTGTCTTAAACAGTCAGGGGTAATAAAATTGACACTGTTGTCCTAAACAGTGTCTGAATTGTAGAATATTTTTTGCACTAAACCGGGTCAGGGTTTCAAACTCAAAGGAGCTCGCTTTTACCCCAACCCCCCTCCGCTTTGGGATGTGGCTGACTCATTTAGTGATGATGATGATGTCACGCAGTGTTTAAATTTCCTACATAACACTCAGCCTATTAAATGTGTATCAATTAGCACCTGTAAAAAAACATTAGAGTGGACTTAACACTACTCCGGCATTCTGTTATTATAGCGATTTACTGCGTTTAGTAGTTTGACACTCGGGGATTAATTTTTTTATTCTATTTCATGATTAATCTGGTTATAATTTTGTTTTCATCCTGTTAGGTTAATCTCACTTGCATTGCCATGTCAGCAACAAGAAGGTTGTCATGGAGCATGATGCTTACAGTGGAACCAGTCCTGTTTTTTTATGCATTTGGGTTCTTTATGAACATTCCGATAGCTCAGCAGTATGTATACAAAAGACTGAGTGAGGCTAAAGGGTTTCCATATCACTTTCAACAAGATGATGGTGACACAGGTTGTGGTTCAAAATTGAATGATACAATGAAGAAGCTTGAAAAAGAGGTATATTTATCTTTAAGGTTTTATAGTAGAACCCTGCTGCTAATAAGTTTAAATGCCAAGATAGTGCACTATTCTGTTATTATTAATATAACTCGATCCAAAACTATTTCTCTTCTTGATAGCAGTAACAATAACTTTAATGCCCCATCGCAAACAAATCTTACAGACTAATCTAAGTACAGTTTTCTTCAAGAGCGAAAAGCACATTTTATGACACCTCATAATACTAACACAACAAAATGTCCTGGGTAGGGT
>OZ037778.1:50114350-50161850 GCA_964035525.1 Porites cylindrica | reverse complement strand
ACTGTCAAAAACAAAAATCACACCAAAAACCTACCAGCTACACAGGGTAGAATTGCCCACTCACAGCAGACCAAACAATTCAATCAAATAAATAATTATTAGCGGATCCAAAAATATGCTACACTTCTTATTGGTTACTCTCTCTAACAATCTCTCCAACTTTCATAGGATAAATTAATATAACTCTACATAGTAAACTGTAGGAACTGTTCTCCTAGGGTTCTGTTCAGCCCATCCCCTAGAGCGAAGGGTTAAGTAGGAGAGAACCCTGGAATCCAGGTTAATTAAATCTGGAAGAAATGTAATGGTCTGGGCCCAATTGTTCAAACATTGGATAGCACTCCACTGGATAAATATCCAGTAGATTAAAGTATTAGGGAAATCAATTGTGTCACCCACAGTTTAGAGATTTATCCAGTGTATAGCGCTATCCAATTGTTGAACAGCTGGACCCTGTTGCTATTTACAACAGGTACAGACATACGCCTCTTATGTCCAACTTGGTATTGTGATGTTTTCTGCTCTGCCATCAATCATCATAACACTGTTCATGGGAGGCTGGTCAGACAAGGTTGGTCGACGTCCGACACTCATTGTACCTGTCCTGGGCGGTGTTCTGGATACCGCAGGCGTACTAATTGTCATGATCTTTGAGTTGCCTATTTACTTTTTGTTTGTTGGTGCCTTTCTACATGGACTTTGCGGATATTATACAACCATAATCCTGGCCTGTATGTCATATATCGCAGACACAACAGATCAAACACAAATTGCCTTGAGACTGAGTAAGTGAAGTTCCCTTTGCTCAACAGTGTTTTGATGTGCAGCAATTCCAAATTTGAAAAGTATATTCTTCCAACATAAACATGTAGAGGAAATAATTAATGAGTGGTAACTATCTGATAGAATGAATGACTCAATGCAAAAAGAAGAGCAGGTGCAAATCCTGATACTTACTTAAAAAGTGTTTCAACCTGGAAAGAAAATTTTAAATTTCCAATTTTGATCAAGGTATTTATCACTACAGGCGATTTACTTTCCCATTGCCCTCTCTTTCGTGAAGATGGGTGAAATGGACTGCTGTCGGACCGATAAGAAAAGGTCATCACTTAACTCACCTTGTTAACTGGGACGCGAGATCACGCGAGATCACGCTGAATCACTATTCATGCCACACCCACTCGAATCCGAATTTTTTTTTTGAAATCAAATATATATATATGTTGTCGTTCAGTTTTATCCTTGGTCTTAAATTTTACTTTCTTTTGTTTCAAACAAGTTATCACCGATTAGCATACCCAATAACAAGCGTCGATGAGCTAGGCATGTGTGAAGTCTGTTAATGTGTATGAGGGATGTCTGAGTAGTGTAGGGGTTGGTTGAGATGCGTGAAGTGGAAGGCGTGGAGTTATATTGGACGTGAATTTGTGAGATAAGTGCTGTATTTTTATTGGATCAGTGAAACTTGTATCTTGTAGAATTTAATATCAAGTAACAAAAAAATCATTTGGGGAGGTAAAAGTGATTTTAGGTGTTGCAGTGAGGTAGTTGTGGAAGAGCAAATTTGGTTATGAAGGGATAGGGTAGTTACAGTGTGTTGAAATGAAGTGGTGGTTGTGAAACGTCTTATCAATAGTTGAAAACATACTTGTACTTATTTTAAACGTTTTTAGACTTTTTGTTTAGGACCTTTTTTCGCTTATTTTGTTAATATTTGTATTGAGAACTATTGCAACTTTGAACCAAAATAAACGAACTCGATTACTCCGTTTGGGCGACACCCAAATAATAAGATTTAAACAAAGGATAAAATTAAACCACAACATGTACATATCTATTTTTTACACAAATTGGCCTTGTTGCTTAAGCCCCCTATTAACAATGCCTTTTTTGTTGATGTCAGGTATTATGGAACTCGTCGTATTTCTAGGAGGCACGGTCGCTCAGCTATCGAGTGGCTTGTGGATTGAGAAACTGGGATTCACTCCACCCTTCTGGTTCATATTGGCGTGTCACGTGACCTCTCTACTGTATGCAATATTCATCGTACCAGAATCAAGAGTCAAGTCCACAGCAGAAAGAGGAAAACTGTTCAGCCTTGACAACTTTAAGTCCTCTTGGAGAGTTTACCACGAGGCCTCAGGTTTTACAAAACGAAATCTAGTTATCCTGACAGCAAGTGTTGGTGTAACGGACTTAGCTGTGATGAGCACCAGCAGTGTCATGAATCTTTACACGCTACATTCGCCGCTCTGCTTCACTCCCGAATACGTGGGCTATTTCTCGGCATTCCGTCAATTCATGCACGGCGCAGGTGGAGTTACTGCTATCAAAGCCTTTGGAATGTGTCTTGCTGATGTCAATGTCGCACGTATCGCTTTGTTGTCGTATTTAGGCTTCTTGGTGATGCTTGGATTTTCCGAAACGCTCCTCTTAGTTTTTCTCAGTAAGTGTGTTTAGAGACTTTAAAAGGGCTCGACCTAGATTCTAAGACGAGGACGAAAACGAGGACGTAACTTTCTCAGTACTAAGTACTTACTTACTGCGGTTTCACCATCACAGTTTGCGATCAGGAGAGGGTTAAACCTCCTTCAATACAATTTGACGTATAACGCTTACTTTTCTATTGACAAAAAGTACAATGTAGCTTCCCGGGAAGTATATGTAAGTGTAGCGGGCCGTTTCGCGAAATTAGATAAAGCTGGTGGGGGGGCTTAAAAGAGAATTTACGGTGAAATGTTGGAGCATAAAATATATGTTGTTTTTTCCTTTCTGTCAGGTCCTGTCGTTGGTATATTTGGCGGTGCTGGGCCCCCGGTACTAAGAGGAATGATGTCAAAAATTGTCAGCTCGGACGATCAAGGTAAACTTACTCTAAGCGGCAACAGAGAACAAAATGGATCAAAATTTTCCTTGCCTCAACTTATACCAATTATACCCTTGCAGTCGACTTGTTCAATTTCACAATTTTACACGAACTGGGCGATCTATCGCGCCCTGATTGGTCGAGAGCAATGGTCGATAAGAGTTAAGAGCATGGAAATGACATGATGCTGGCGCAATTTCAAGGGTTTTTTCTCTCTGTCTCTCTCGCGCGCTCACTCCCTTGAGAAGGCAAAGCTTGCAATATTGTCCTGTTTACGCTACTAAAGCAAACAAACTGTCAGAGAAAAGCTGCTACTGTACTCATATATTCAGGAGGAAAAACATTTTGACCGTGTGGTATTTTGTGCTGGTTGCAAGTTGTTCTGTATAGCCTACGTAGCAGACGTCCTTATCTAACCCCCGTTAGCAACGTCTGCAAAACAGCGCCTATATCCCTGTTCTTGGCCTCCAACGGACTTAACAAACTACTGGAAATGCGTTTCGAATCAGTTCCCTTCAGCCTGATTGGCAATTCGACAATGGCACTTGTAGCGGGTCAATTATGGTGTTTACTGAAATCCTGCAGTGGTGCGCGGGCCCAGAACAAAGATTTCGGCGCTGTTTCGCATTAACCAGGCCCCGGTTGTTCAAACGGTGGACAGCACTCGCTATCCAGCGGATAAGTATTATGGAAACCAGTTGCGTTATCCACTGGTTAGTGATTTATCCATAGCGTTATTCACCTTTTGAACAACTGGGTTGTTCAAAAGTTAGTTGCGTCTGTGGCGCAGGCTAGTTGTGTAAAAATCTTTTATATTTGTGTTAATTTGTTTTCTTCTCATTTTCAGGCTCGCTGTTTGCCGCTGTTTCTTCAGTTGAGATGCTTTGTACATTTGTTGGAACCGCCATGTTGAACTCATTATATCCAAAATCATTGAAGTTCAATGCTCCTGGATTCGTTTTTTTTTTAGCGGGCATTTTTCTGCTATTGCCTTTTGCTTTTACCTTGTAAGTTTACTAAGTGAATTGTTATGTCCAGAACACGCTTTAATGGTTTTCTTTGCCACAAAGTTTACACTAGGAAGCTTTAGGATAGACGACAGCGACAGAAACGGCGACACTAATAAACAATATGTTCGATAAGCAAAACAACATGACAATTTGTAAGGCAAGCACACTTTTTGGTGCACGATCACCACGCGAAATTTTGTTATGCGACGTGTTATGGAGGACGTAAACACACGAAGGGGAAATTTTCTTTCTCTTTCAAGATTTGAGTGCTGTCCCCAGTAATTCAACTTAATGGAAATTCGCCAACATTTGACAATTTAACGACTGGAGGTAAACGCGGTGTAGTTTGAAAAAGCGCGAACCCATTTTAAAGGTTAACGTTTTAGCTTCCGTCGCCTTCGTCAGTGCTAGGGCTCCCTATTCTTGTCCGGTCTGCGATCCTTTCTATGAGCGCCATTCATCAATCCATGTCGTGTAAAGCTAGGTATGGAAAATACTCAGCGCACGCTGGCCCGGGCAATGCTAACCCCTCCCCACCCTATTATAAGATGCGAATACAACAAACTAAAACATACTCAGATTTTTTACCATTTTCGATAGTTCAGTTTGAAATGAAATGACGCAGATGAAAACGATACGTAGTCGAGTGTTTCTCCCTACGTCTTCTCTTGAGTGCTCCAGCTGTTTCCTAAGTATTTTACAATTTAAGTGTAGTTCGAAAAAATATCCATACCCCCAACGGAGGGCACTTTTGTTATAGACCCCCACCCCCTGGAATTTCCGTTCCGGGGGGTGCTTGTCATCGTCATACCCTTCCCCTCCCCAACCCCTGGAATTTCTGAAATTGTCCAACTTGGTTGGGTACCCCCTGGAAGGACTATTTCCCTCAAAAATGCCGTTACATTATACTTCTATGCGAAAGACAATTGTTTCTACGATAAAGGGGTAAAATCTTTTTTTATTATGTTATACAGTGCCATATAATCTCAATTTTGCCTTATAGAGTCTTTCTTAGTTGATTATTAACGGAAAGTAACTTAGTTCGATGGAGACGGTACGGACGTACACGACACTTGTGGTGCCATCTCTCCGAAGCAGTGAAATTCAATTACTTCCTTTCATTTATAAGAAAGCTTATTAGGACATGATCACATTACAGTGAATACCATATATTTTGTGTAACAAAGCAACAGATAGATAACCAAGTTTATTAATGAGCCGACAACAATCGTTTTACATAAACTATCGTGCAAGCTATGAAAAAAGCACTCGGCCAATTTAAACATCATCGATAAAAACAATTATTATAATTTTGGCTTTGAAACACCGATTAACAGAAAAACAACTGATAGCTTGCTCAACAGAACAGCTATTAGTTTTTAATAACTAACCACTCTAACTCAAAGCCCCCGGAAAAAAGACCTCAAGTAGCCTCTCCCTACCCCCTCGGAAATTGCCTCGTTTTGGACCCCCCCCCCCCTCCCCTCTGAATTTTCGTTGCCCTCTGTAGGGGGTATAGATATTTTCTGGAACTACACAATTTAACAGAGCACAGTCAAGGATTCTTCATTTGTTTTGCCGTAAAGATTCGTTAAATTCCCCAAGCGTTACTTAAAACAATATATTATTGTTCTATAGCTGTAGTCGACATTGTTTAAATAGGTTAGGTTTTATGCGTGTTTGCCAAGATTGCATTACTCATCAGTTGTAACTTGTGCCTAATTTTTTCCATGTAGCTGTCTAAAAGACCACTCCATGTTCAAAAAGAAGGGATTGATGGTTAATAACGCGAGTGAATACGAAAGGATAACAGACAATGAAGAAGAGAAAGAACACTGCTCCTCATCTTCGTCTGGTGACGTATCTGAAGATTCACCGATCATTCCTGCTTGTTAACAATGAACAGGAACCGACTAAATATCTTTGAAGGACATTAAATGTTGCGGATATGACTGAAAAATATCCAAATAAAAGTAAACTTGACAGCACAAAATGAGGGCCGTTTTTCATCGATGGTTGAGTTTGTGGGCCGACTTTGCCAATGGCAATATCACTATGATTAGTCACGTGATTAGCAGATGATTCATCAATGGCAGGTGGAGAGAGTACCTTGTACGGTTGAAGCTCTCTTGAGCGGACGTCCCTTGGAAAGCAGACAAAGTGTCCGCAGATGGAGCTGACTGCTTATGGGAAAGGTTTCTCAGGTAGTGTATGCAGAGTTCGAACGGAGATTTGTCAAGGCGGGAGAAGAGCTGTTCACTTACGAGATTGATCTTTAAGAGAGAAACCTTCGACTGTATCAAATTTTAGGGTTATCCACTGAAGACTTAGAAAATGGTTCTGACCTCAGATACCATCTTAGCAAGCGCAAGGGAAAAACCTAAGGGCCTGTTTATAGGAGTCTAAGCGAGCACTGTTGAAGAGGCTGGCGCTCCCACGTTCACATAAGAACGCATTGAAGGCAAGATCTCGAAACCACTCCAGTTTGCTTGCCGGGCTCATAAGTTACGAAGAGGCCCTCCTGCCAGAAACACACCTCAAAGCGTGACAAATCTAGAAAATACTATGAGGAAAATGCGATATTCAGAAGCGAAGATGAAAATGTTTTTATGACCGAAGCTTGCTCGTCAACCATGAAAATCTTAAACGAATTCACGGATCTGTTTTTAATATGCCATAACTTTTAGATCTGAAAATGAGTCCATGAAGTTTACTCTTAATGAAAAGGTCTTGCGTAGAAAAACACTTAAACAACAACGAAAAATATTGATAGGAGGACGGGGAATTGCTATTATTTGTTCAAATATACAACTATCAGTCGGCTGGCCATAGTTAAAATTAACTAAAACTGGAAGAGTGGCACCCAACGACTGTTTTTTGTATAATATCTGTTCGGAGAAGCAAAAATTGTCTAGAATTTCCTATAGCTTGAGGAAGGCTAAAAATTTCTAGATGTCCGTTCCAATCATGTGTAACTGTTTTTCGAAGCTTATCTAAGAAATTCCTCACGATTTTCTATAGTTCAATTTTTCGCATTTCAGTTCCCAGGTGAGGCTATGTTTCGTAGACAAAGGAAACCTAAAATTTTCGGATTCAAAAATGCGGTAAAGAGGGAAATCAGAAAAATTCTCACTTTCGTAAAACTTAAAATTGTATCTATTATTTCCAGGAAAATAATACTGAAGCCCTTGTAATTTCGAAAAGACTCAAGTTTCCCTAGGATAACCGAACAAGTATAAATTTTATAGCGCCGCTTAGAATGCATTACTAGAGATTAAAGTACTCTGGTAGCCAAAAAAGTGTTTTCAGGGCATTTAGCAGGAAACCCTCGTTGGGGGCCCCTGTTAGAAGCCCGGGCAGCACAAGAAAAAGTAAAAATAAATTCTGTCAGTGCCTGAAGATCCAGTTTTCAATTCTATTTAATTCTTTTAAGCTTAATATTGAAGACTTAAAATTACATTAAAATTACAGTGACTGGGAAAATGCCTAAACTGGGTAACAGTTGCAATCTGCTTCAGGAAGCGAGCTACGAGGCAAGTTTGCCCATTTTTTTCTGTTCATTGAGCTAAAGATTCCTTTGTGCCTTGAGCAGGTCTTTTCGGTAATAGATCACAGAAGAAGTCAAAATGTCTGCGGCTGATGTGCCAAAACACATTTTAACATCATCTGTGATTGATTACTGAACCGCTAGATCAACACACGGCAAAATAGCCTGCGTGGCAGGCGTTTGAAACGGAAGGGAAAGGGAGTTTTAGGTGCGAGAGAATCGGGTTTCCCTTGCGCCCAAAACCCCCTTTCCCTTCCCTCGCGTTTCCCTCGCGGCCAAAACCCCCCTTCCCTTCCCTTCCCTTTCAAACGCCTGCCACGCAGGCTAACGGCAAAAGGAACCAAGTGGTAAAGTATAATACGCGATTCTCTTAGACATTATTTTATGACATGGATGTTATGTAAATCGTAGATTAGTTACAAAAGAAGAAATGTGTGAAAAAAGTTTCCCCTCTCCATTCTCTCCATGATTATTTTTTGTTTGAGTAGCCTGCGTAGCTGGCGGAATTGTTTTTGCGCGTACGAGAGTTTTGGCGGCGGAGCCGTCATTCTTGCGGCTTTGTTTGCCGCAAAGCGAAGGCCGAAGGCGCGAGAAAATAGGTCAAAGTGACCCCTCTCCATTCTCTGCAAGGCTTCGCAGTTCCTCTTTCAAAACTTTGCTCGCGTTAAGTAATCCCGCCGTTTACGCAGGCTATTGTATGAGTAAAGTATCATGAGTATAGTAACGAGAGCTTCACTTTTAGCCCTGGCTAAGGGCCTGTTTACATGGAGGTGGGGGACCTCAGGTAGGTGACGTAACCCGCCGCATCCATATAGGAAGGCCTATAATAAGGACCTTAGGCCTGTTTCAAACGTCGTGCTACTGCCGTGCTAAGCTGGCTCGACTGTAGCTCGACACAGCACGACACTAGCACGACTTGGTTTCAGACGTCGAATTGAATTCAGTCGAATAGAACGGCTGTTGCCGAAAACAAAACACAAAAATAAAGAAACGGTTTAGCAAACTTTTAAATATATTCTAATGTATTTATAATTTATGAATTGAGTTTGGCACGGCAGTAGCACGACGTTTGAAACCAAGTCGAGCTACTGCCGTGTAGCACGGCAACGCTTGCCGTGCTACACGGCAGTAGCACGACTTGGTTTCAAACGTCGCGCTACTGCCGTGCTAAAGTCGAATTTAATTCGGTCAATTTAGTTCGGCACGGCTGTAGCACGACGTTTGAAACGGGCTTAACGAAACTACGACAGCGACGACAGTGGGAACGTCTACAACTCAATAGGTTTATTTGAGCAAAACAACACCTCTGCACGTGCATCACGCATTTTTGTACATTTCATTGCCGTCCCTGCACAACTACGACGTGAAATGACCAAATTTTGAGTTGACTTGAGAAAGGGAACGGCAAGGCGATAAATTTTACTATCTCTTTCTGAAGCCGGACGCAGTCCTCTCTCTTCAATTCCAACCTAACTTCCCTCCTTTCAAGTAGACTGCAAAACAGTCGGTTTTTTCCTCCAAAAACGCTTTCAACCTCGTTCCAGACCTTTTGTTCGACTGCTCCCGCTTACTCAGTGAATACGCCAAAATACGGACTGTTTTGCAATCTACCTTTTAAGCGGCTGGGTGGCTTTATAAGAGCAAAAAAGTTTCAAGGGACGCTAAGTCTATTTTTCAGCGATGACGTTTTCTTTGGTGTCGCAGTTGTCGGATCGTAAGGTCCCTAATAGTGTCTCTTTTTATTTTGATCACGTTTTTGATCATAGAATGTTTAGTTAAGGTAAAAAAAACACTGCAAAAACCGTGTACGATCAATCTTGCTCTACGTAGGATTCAAAAAGATCGTGATCAGTCAAAATAGATCAAATTGAAAACGTTACAGTCAAGAAGACTTTTGCAGGGACTGATCAAACAACGTGAAATAGAGTTAAGTTGCGATATTTCCACTGGCCAATACCAGCCTTCATCAGGTTTATTGAGATATCACGAATTTACAGAAATATATACAATTATACAGTCGACTCCCGATAACTCGAACCCTCCCTAACTCGAACCTCGCGCTAACTCGAACCAAAATCGATTTCCCCTGGATTTCCGTCATACTTTCACTGTAATTTTACCCTCGGTAACTCGAACCCTCGATAACTCGAACTCCCGCTAACTCGAACCAATTTTCGTTTCCCCTCAGGTCATTTTCTATAAAATTTTACCCTCGATAACTCGAACCATGTTTTGAGCCCTTAAAAAGACGGTGAAAAAAGTCGTCTACTGGCGTCCGAAACAGTGAATTTTGGATTTCCTGTAACGTGTTGTCGGAGTATAGGTTACTAATGGAGGCTGATGTTGATTGTCACAGGTTAACGTGAAGCAGCTTTACTTCTCAAAACAGTAAAACGCATGCCCTATTTAGGCTATGTTTTGTTACGTTACGTTCTGATTTATAATCTAGAAGTATCTTTTAATTTTCACTTGACATTTCTACAATTAAATGTGATTAAAATGTTCACGGTGCAGTAAAAACTGTTTTTTACCTTACTCTCGGCTATTTTCTTCGAACTCCCGATAACTCGAACTTTTTTCGATTTCCCTTAAGGTTCGAGTTATCGGGAGTCGACTGTATGAAGTAAAATAATGACCGGAAGTTACATAATATGACGTGGTATGGTGTGGCTACTTAAAAAGACAAGATAACAAAAAAATAAGAAGGTATTCTATTTATAGTTACAGTTCATCACGTTCATTGATGCCCAGAGGCTCAATTGTCTTAGCTTTATGGATAAGGTGGGCTTCACGTGCTTTCCTGAAAGAATCACGCCCATTTTTAAGTTTTTCAATAAAGAGTGAATCAAAAGCATATGATTGTCGGAATGATTAGTGGTTAGAAAGTGTTCTGAAACTGCAGTATGGATGTAATTACCAGTAGGGTTGAGTAATGGTCGTCTGTGTTCATTAAAACGGTCTTTGAGGCGTCGTTTAGTTTCTCCAATATATTGTAGATTACACAGGCGACATTGTATCAAATAGATAACGTTAAAAGTTTCACAAGTGATATGAGATTTGATGTAGTGGGTCTTACCTGTAGAATGAAAAGTGTATTGATGACGGCCACGTTCAAGGTTCAAGGTTCAAGGTTCCTCCGCTCGAAACGTCCCCAGCGACGAAGAGCGAGGAGAAACGGATGTTTTCGCAGGCTACGCCTGCGTGGGATATTGAGCACTTGGCACTTGGGAAGTTTTTTACAACATTGTCAAGGCGATTAATGCGGAAGTTAACCAAATTTTTATTATTGTAGCGCGCTCAAACCAGTACCTCACAATTACGTTTTTGCCTTGAAACTGAGAGAAACTTTACTAAAGTCGCTTAAGATCATAACTCGACTCAAAAAGATAGTAAAATCCAAATTGAGCTGCAGGAAAACTGTTCAGTAATTGACATCGAAAAATTCTTTTTGAAAGAAAAAACTTTGCAAACCACCACCCTTTGTTAATTGTGTTGCCACAGGGCACCCACACAATCTGTTGGTGTAGCCGATTGTTATTTCATAGTACTGGATTTACCGTTTGCTTCACCTATAGCGATATATCGCTAACTATGTATATAAATCAATGATAAATAAACGTTGAATTTCCTTGCCTGTGGTGTATAGTCGTCCTTTTGCCTTAAAGCGGTTTTTTGAGCGATTTTGAATGAATTTGAGTTCGCCGTTGACTGTTCCATATAACGGTCAACGGCGAACTCAAATTCATTCAAAATCGCTCAAAAACCGCTTTTGAGGCAAAAGGACGACTATACACCAAAAGTAAGGTAATTCAACGTCTATTTATCATTGATTTATATACATAGTTACCGATATATCGCTATAGGTGAAGCAAACGGTAAATTCAGTACATTTACTATAAAATAATGTGGGGGTGTGTTCGAGCAACTCGCTCGCTACACGACGACTGGTACCAATCTTAAGAACACTCATGTTGACATGTGACGGAAACTTGAGGTTTAAACATTTTAGACTTTGGCGTAACAATAGGCTCACAGGGATTAGACACAACATGACTAAACTCTTGAACATTCTTTTTAGTAACATTCTCGGCCGAATTTCCAGAGTTACTGAAAGCACATTTATCAGAACTAGATCCGACGGAAGAATGGTTATTACTTGTAGAATTTTCAAGCGCCCCCATCACGGGTTCACTACCACACACGATAGGGGCGCCAGCCAGTTTAACTGAGCGCCCATAGTTCCCTGGTGAAAAGCATTCTGCATATTGTTTCTCCGATACAGGCCTCTAAAGTTGGGTTTCGACCTTCCATAACTACCCAATTTAGGATTCTTTCTGAAAACGCTGCCCCCATAACGAAAACGATTAAGTTTGCCCGATCGAAATTTGCGATTAATACGACGATTTCCATTATTTTGGAAATCTGTACTACAAACATTAAATTCGTCCCGACAGATTCTTTGACTTCGTCTTCTGAGGGGTTAGACTGTAATTCTTCAAAATTCTCGATTTCTTGACCATTATTCGATTTACGGCTAACAGTTACTAACTCTTTTAGTTTTGCAATGTTCAATGCAGACTCTAAATCAGGCGGTTGTTGTAAAATAACATGTTCACGTATTTCAGGCCTTAAACCACGTACAAAACAATAAAGCCATTCACTTTTAGGTAAATTTAGACGAGAGCAGAATGAAAGAATATCGTAATAATAATCGGCAACAGTCTCCCCTAACAACTGACGACGTTCTTCTAATTTTTGCCTCAACTGCCATAGAGTTTCTTTTGATTCCAAATGAGAAATTAATTTTTGTGACAAAACTTGAAACGACTCATTTTCATCGGCCTTTAAACCACACGCTAGCGTGTTTTTTTAGAAAAAGGGGAAGACCAAGCGCTAATTTTTCTTCGTCCCAACCATTTAATATACCGGCGCGTCTATAATTGCTAAGAAACTCACGAACGTCTTCTCTCTCGTCGCCATAAAATAGTGGAAACTCAACAACGGGCCTATTCATTACTTAAAAACGAGACTCTGGCATTATTATCTTGTTTTAAATATAACTCTTATTCTAAATATAACTAAACTTAGAAAAGAGTTCTCAGTTGCTTGCACTGGCAAAGTTCTTAGCACTTACAGATAACCAGGGGCTGATCTTGTACTCTTCACTTGTTCTCACCAAACCATGCTCAGCAAAATAAGAAAGTACTCCTCCAAAATAGACTCCGGACTCTTCACCAAAATAACGAGTTCGCCAACAAAATATCGGCTTCTCCAGCAAAATAACGGATTCTCCACCAAAATATGTGGGGGTGTGTTCGAGCAACTCGCTCGCTACACGACGAGGTACCAGGAATCTGATTTACATCTTGGCCTTTATTCTTCTTAATCTTCTTACAACTTCTGCTTACTCTACTACTACTCTACTTTTTCTACTCTTCTCTATTAACTAGTTCAAGTATAGTAGCGGTTTTAATAGCCAAAGCTGGACATGTTTGGGTTAGCTGACCGGAAGAGTTTCTGTTGTATTTCTTATCGCTAACATTGCAACAGGTTTGCTATTGTCAGGGAATAGACTAGCCTACGCACAGCCGCAACTGATAAGTACCAAATAACGAAGGTCAGTTCTAACACCACAAACACGACCACCTGTAACATTCCTAATGTGGCAATAAGTAAATTCGCGAACTAAGCATAACTTCAAGTACAAGAAAAAACAGAAGATCAAAACAGGAAAACAGTACGTGGACAAAAACAATACTTAATGAAACAAAAACTAAACTCAAAAGTTAAGATAGATCCGTCTTATAAATTACTTTCAAAATACTTCACAACAATAACAATCGGCTACACAAACACATTGTGTGGAATCTCTGTGGTGTTGCTTGCGTTCCGGAGCATCGTTGTGTGACGGGGGAGTGGAAAAATAATAAACAGGTAAACTCGTGACTCGGTTGCACAATCTGCAAGAAATGTGAACTGACTCATCTATCTGATTGTGGGTTAAAAATTCATTGTTTAGGCAAAATAGCAGTATTTCCATCCAAACTTTATAGTGTACTTGCAGAGCACAGTTGCGAGGTATGTGTTTCTTTAAATATTTGTTGTTTTTCCTTTACACTTGACTCGGCTGACTCACGCCAGCTAAAATTTTGCAGCCCAGCCGATCGCTAATGAGCTCTTATGCAAGTGTGGAAGTATATTGAAATCTTTGGTTTGTTTATAAGCAATTGATGGAAGTCCTATTCGGCTATGTTCGATCAAAGACAGAACTAATTCAACTTTCTCATTCGCCATCTTGCTATATATTGTGCAATGACTTACACAAAACCCGTTTGGCTGTGTTCGGCATTGCTGTTGCCTCAGTCGGAATATAATGTTTCCCGCTACTTCTCAAGTGAAGCTTCTTATTGCCCAGCTAAACATTATTTTGACTGCTGTGCTGTCGACAAAGTATGCTGAAACAAGGACGTTGTTATACTGCCTATTAAACCTTCATGTAGCTCCCTCGGGGGGGGGGGGGGGGAGGGGGGCGGGGGTGTAGGGAGGGGAGGAAAGGTTCTCTGTTGTATGACCTGTGCGGGGGTGTGCTGGCTGCTGGGTAGGGAATGGTTTTTGTCATCTAACTCCTAAACAGGAGTATACAATTTTGCGTGAGTCTTTCCCGAACAAGGGTAGTTATAATTTTGTTCAATCCAAAGCAGCTCACTTATACCCCAAGCCCCCTCCCCTTTGGGATGCACGTGACTCATCTAGGGATGATGATGATGTCACTCAGTGTTTCAATTTCCTACATAAACACTCAGCCTATCAAATGTGTAACAATTAGCACCTGTAAAAAACACTGGAGTGGACTTAACATCAGCCATTCTGTTATGACAGCAATTCTCTGCATTCAGTGGTTCGACACTCAGGTATTAATTTTTTTTATTCTATTTCACGATTAGTCTGGTTATCTGTATTAATTATGTTTTCATCGTCTTAGGTTAATCTCAATTGCATTGCCATGTCTACAACAAGAAGGTTGTCATGGAGCATGATGCTTACAGTGGAACCAGTCTTGTTTTTTTATGCATTTGGGTTCTTTATGAACATTCCGATAGCTCAGCAGTATGTCTACAAAAGGCTGAGTGAGGCTAAAGGGTTTCCATATCACTTTCAACAAGATGATGGTGACACAGGCTGTGGTTCCAAATCGAATGATACAATGAAGAAGCTGGAAAAAGAGGTATGACTGTAAGGTTTTATTGTAGAACGTGGCTGCTAACTTAAAATCCTAAGATATAGTGTACTATTCTGTTACAACTCCAAAACAACTTGTCTTCTTGATAGCAGTAACAATAACTTTAATGCTCCATCGCGAACAAATCTTACAGATTAATATATCTAACAACAAATTTCTTTGAGAGCAAAAAGCACATTTTATGATACCTCATAATACTAACACAACATAATGTCCCAGGTAGGGTAATAGTAGTACTGGTTTTGGGCCAGAAAACAGCTCACACACATTTATACCGTTTGACTTGTATACGGCATTTCTAGTTTAAACATGGTAAAATTTACTGAAATTTTAGACCCAAGTGAAAGTAAAGTTATTAGCTTAGGTAAGTGGGGAGTTTTTAATTGAGAGGGGTGTTACTGTCCTAGTTTAAAATATCTTGCCTTTTTTGCTTCCTTGAATTATTTTGGTTGATAATGAGTGCAGCACAATGGAGGACCCTTTGCAGAATACATATATGGTCACATGGTACAAAAAATACCTTGCTGGATGGCAAACAATGCGGTGGAACCTTGAAAAGAAAGGATTTTATAGCTTTTTGAATGATACGGGATGTCACTAAGATTTCAGGTTGCCGGGTAAATACAACAAGTAGGTGGGGAATCAAACAGCTTAAGGGATTTCTTTTGGTTCGTCGAACCAGAAAACCATAGGGGAAGGGGGTGAAGGGAGGTTATCTCACCCCCCTGCCCCCTCACCCAGTTTTTTTCTTGTTTAACCTCACATCCAGACTGTCAAAAACAAAAATCACAGAAAAAACCTACCAGCTACACAGGCTAGATTTGCCCACTTTCAGCAGACCAAATAAGTGAACCATATAAATTATTTTCCATTTCTTCTGTCCTTAGGGGCATTAAAATTTTATACCAGATGTAGCAACAGCAGATTAAGTTAAATAACTTTCATAGGATGAATTAAGGATTATAATAATAATTCTACGTAGTAAACTGTAGGAACCATCATGGTCTTCCCAGGTTTCTCGTCTACCCATCCCCTAGAACGACAAGTTAAGTAGTAGAGAACCCTGGAATCGAGGTTTAATCTGTGGGCAATAAAATGATCTGGCCCCAGCTGTTCAAACATTGGATAGAACTATCCACTGGGACCACTGGATAAATAATTATATGGATAAGTATTAGGGAAATCAATCGCCTCACCCACTGGATAGAGAGATATCAGGTGAATGGCGCTATCCAATTGTTGAACAGCTGGACCCTGTTGCTATTTACAACAGGTACAGACATACGCCTCTTATGTCCAACTTGGTATTGTGATGTTTTCTGCTCTTCCATCAATCATCATAACACTGTTCATGGGAGGCTGGTCAGACAAGGTTGGTCGACGTCCGACGCTCATTTTACCTGTCTTGGGCGGTGTTCTGGATGCCGCAGGCGTACTTATTGTCATGATCTTTGACTTGCCTATTTACTGTTTGTTTGTTGGTGCCTTTCTACATGGACTTTGCGGATATTATACAGCCATAATCCTGGCCTGTTTGTCATATATTGCAGACACAACAGATCAAACACAAATTGCCTTGAGACTGGGTAAGTAAAGTTCCCTCTGCTTATATCTGGTCAACAGTGTCTTGTGACAGTGTCACAGTGTCACATCCACACGAATCCGAAATTTTTTTGAAACCGCATATACACATATATAGTTTTTTACACGAATTGGCCTCCCCTGTACACAAAACCAGTGAGTCCGCTCACTTAAACCCCATCTTTTTGAAACTGCTCTCCAGAGTGGCCCAAGGTCCTGTCCACACGAATCGGCTGGGTAAACAAATATGTGATTTCCGCGTTCGGGTGGACATAGGCCTCTAACTGAAAAAAAAGGACAACAGAAAGCAAAGAACAAAAAAATTGACCACACCAGAAAATACCATAACATACCATAATGCTCTTTGTTTGTCACCCCAAATTTTGCATAAGCATTCAATCAGTCAATCAATCATTTATTTTGACACGTTACGTCGAGGACCTAGAAAACTCTTTCAAAATACGAACGTGTATAAATAAAATCTATTATAATTACAGCTGTGTTATAATATTATTCAATTTTAAAAACAACTCAATAAATATACAAAAACTTAGTAATAAATAAAAACAAAATATAAAAAGCTAAAACCTACTAAAAAGCCTTTTAGTAAAAACGTGACTGGAAAACTATAATACACGTTCTAAAAAGCTACAATCATCCACTGTAAGACGCGTTCTAAAAAGCTGCAATCGTGGAATTTACTTTTGAAGTCATTAGCATCACTTGAAAGACGCATTTGTGAGGGCAAACATAAGTTTGTTAATGAATAAGTGAAAGAGTTGTTGTTAACTTTAAGATTAAATTCCAAATTCAAGCCCTCGCCTCTTAGCGGTATACGGTGTATGCCTATATTTAAAAACGCTTTCAATGTAAGTAGGTCCCGTGCCATCTAAGCATTTTAAAAGAAGTATTAACGCCTGGTGTAAGCGCCTACAATATAAGGATGTCATCATGCTAGCCGTAGTGAGCAGCTCGTCGTACGACATTGACTTGTTGTGCCCGATTAATGTTCTCAAAATATCACAGTTGCCATCTTCGAGACAGCTGCGTTGACCTGTACCTATGCGTACAAATAAAGGACTGCAGTATTCTAGATGAGGTAATATAAATGCGTTATAAAGTTTCATCATTGCATCATGAGGAAGAAAACGCCTTACTCTTCTCAGCGCAGAGGCCTTCGCGTAGGCTTTCTTTATTTCATCTGATATGTGTTCTTTATAGGATAGGTCCTTGTCTAGAGTTACTCCAAGAATATTTAGTTAACAGATTGGAGAAATTCTCTTGTAGCATTCTTCAGAAATAAAGAATAATGATTGTGATTGTTACGGTCGGGAAGCTCTCTTAACGGACACTCTTGGAAACGGACAGCTTTACTTACGGCCGCCTCCACAAAATCCCGTTTCAACTCCCATACAAACACGTAATTTTACATTCTCCGTAAGCGGAGACGCGGACACTTTCAAGGTTGTGTCCCGAGGGTGTCACCCTACGAGAGCTTCCACTGTATAAACTTGTTCTTTGCTCTCTCTTCACACCGCACCACAATGTTCTTTTTATTAACGATCCCTTTTTTTGTTGAATGGCAGGTATTTTAGAACTCATCATATTTCTTGGAGGCATGGTCGCTCAGCTGTCAAGCGGCTTGTGGATTGAGAAACTGGGATTCACCCCTCCCTTCTGGTTCATTTTTGCGTGTAACATGACCTCTCTACTGTATGCAGTATTTATCGTACCTGAATCAAGACTCAAATCCACCGTAGAAAGAGGAAAACTGTTCAGCCTTGACAACTTTAAGTCCTCTTGGAGAGTTTACCACGAGGCCTCAGGTTTTAGAAAACGAAATCTAGTTATCCTGACAGCAAGTGTTGGTATAACGAGCATAGCTGTCATGAGCACCAGCAGTGTCATAAATCTTTACACACTACATTCGCCGCTCTGCTTCACTCCCGAATACGTGGGCTATTTCTCAGCGTTCCGTCAATTCATACACGGTGTTGGTGGAGTTACTGCTATCAAAGCCTTTGGAATGTGTCTCGCTGATATCAATGTCGCACGCCTCGCTTTGTTGTCGTATTTAGGTTTCTTGGTGATGCTTGGATTTTCCGAAACGCTCCTCTTGGTATTTCTCAGTAAGTGTCTTTACGAGTTAAAAGGGCTTACCTAGATTCTAAGACGAGGGCGACTACGAGGACTAGATTTTCTCGCTCAAAACTAAGTAGTGCTCGGGCGTAGAACCAACGTTATTTTGGCAGAAAAACGTGATAGCCGTCGTCATTCTACCACAGTTTTATCATTTTGTGATCGGCAGAGGGCTTAAGGCCTGTTTCAAACGTCGTGCTACTGCCGTGCTAAGCTGGCTCGACTGTAGCTCGACTGCAGCACGACTTGGTTTCAGACGTCAAATTTAATTCACACAATGACAGTCGAATGGAACGGCTGTTGCCAAAAACAAAACACAAAAATAAAGAAACGGTTTAGCAAACTTTTAAATATATTCTAATGTATTTTTTTTACGAATTGAGTTCGGCATGGCGGTAGCACGACGTTTGAAACCAAGTCGAGCTACTGCCGTGTAGCACGGCAAGGCTTGCCGTGCTACGCGGCAGTAGCACGACTTGGTTTCAAACGTCACGCTACTGCCGTGCAAAAGTCGAATTTAATTCGATCAACTGAGTTCGGCACGGCAGTAGGACGACGTTTGGAACGGGCCTAACCTTCCGTGACTCGTGACTTCCCGCTCGCATATTTACATACCCATATAGCAGTAGCTCTCACTCGCTCACAGATTACCAAGCAAAAGAGAGACTGCTCGCAGGCTATTGCATGACAAACAAAAAAATAAGCAATATAGCGGGCCGTTTCGCAAAAAATGAGATAAATCCCCTTCTCATCAAATAACCCCCCTCTTCAAACGTGCTTATTCCCCTCGTAATAGAGGATTTGCGGTAAAACGTTAGTGCATGGGATTGAGTACATTTTTTTTATTCTGTCAGGTCCCATCGTTGGTATATTTGGCGGTGCAGGGTCCCCGGTACTAAGAGCAATGATGTCAAAGATTGTCAGCGCGGATGATCAAGGTAAACTTACTCTAAGCAACGGAAGATAAAATGGATCAAAATTCTCTTTGCCTCATCTTATACCAATTATACCCTTTACCTCCACATTGCAATCGACTGATTAAGTTTACAATCTTTACAATACCTGAGCGATTTCTCGCGCGCTGGTTTGTCGAGTACTTTGGTCGATAAGAGACCATGGAAATGACGTAATGGACGTCAAAAACTGGAAAATACAAATTGTTACCTCCAGCAGATTAGTTACTTTGCTGATAGAGCGTGATTGCTGGTTTCTTTGTCAATAACTCGTTCCTAGGCGTCTCTCTGATGATTATAAAGTAGCGCGTGGTGCGTGGTGGGAAGGTGGCAAAGAGAGATCCTCTCTGAGGCCCAAAAGTCGTAGTTGCACCTAGCAAGTTTTCCGTCACAATTTGTTTCTCTTGGTAGTCTAAATGAAAAAAAGTGGGCAAAGCTTGCAATATTTTGCTGTTTACTACTAAGGCAAACCAATTGTCAGGGAAAAGGTGTGCTACTGTAATCAAATATTGAGGAGGAAAAACATTCTAACCGCTTGTGGTATTTTATCCTGGTTGCAAGTTGTGCAAAGCTCTTTTATATTTGTGTTAGATATGTGATTTCTTATCATTTTCAGGCTCGCTGTTCTCCGCTGTTTCGTCAGTTGAGATGCTTTGTACATTTGTTGGAACCGCCATGTTGAACTCATTGTATCCAAAATCATTGAAGTTCAGTGCTCCTGGATTCGTTTTATTTTTAGCAGGCATTTTTCTGCTATTGCCTTTCGCTTTTACCTTGTAAGTTTACTGGCTGAATCATAATATCTAGCATCTTTTTCCTTTTCTACAAAAGTTACATTAGGAAGCTTTAGCAACCCACGAAAAAAAAACAATAGGTTCAATAAGATGAACAACAATTTTACACGGCAAACACACTTTCTGGTGTACGCCGGATCACTATGTAAAATTTGCGGTGGAAGCGACAAACTGAAACAAAGCACCACATTCTGATTTTTACTATTTTAGATGGTTCATTTTGAAGTGAAATGCCGCAGATTTCGGAATGGTTGGTAGCAATCTATAACTGTCTATTTTCGTTTTATTAAAAACTGAGTCATTGGATAATGCAATTCTAGAGATATGATTGGCTTAGCCATCATGGTATATGAGCAAGAGAGGATAAAGGGGACAGAGAAGCCATCCCCCATACATACCCTATTCCATAGGTAATTCGTCTCGAGTTATTTTTAAGACACACAGATCCCAAGGGGGATTAGACAACAGCCAATCACATAGCACGAATGTGTTCCGCGTGGATGACCCACGCTCAGAGCCACGCGTCCTTCACGAATTGAAGCAGAAAAAATGGCGGAAGACTCGGAGAGCGATATTGCTATTCGTTTTGTCCACGAAAACGACTAAATAGATATTTCTGCTAAAGCGGTGTCAGCGAAATGGAAATTAAAAAAGAATCGCCCTTCCTCTCTTGTATAGAGCTAACAGTACAGCAGGGAAATCCTTAACACACGGAATATTCTCTCAGGATCATTTATAATTTATAGTTTAAAGAGAGCAATTTCTGGTTTGATATTTATTCTTTTTATAGTCTTTTATTATTCAACAAAAATAACACTTGGCGTCCTACTTGCTTTATTGTACAAACAACCGGTTTCAATAGACCGGCGAAATTTCTCATTTTATTAAAGTACTGAGGTTACGACAACTTCGAGTTAAACTGATTTCACGGGTTGTCAAAGAGTCCAGCGATTCCCTTTTCCCAGGTGAGCGCCGTCTCATTTCGCTTCAATATTCAGAAATGCTCTCGATGTCTTTACGCTTTCATTGCCTTTCGTCCGACATGTTTTGCACGGCTTTTAGTCATGTGAAACCTCCACGGAACATCCACGCAGCGCGCGAGGTGACTTTATCCCGATTCTAAAAATAACTCGAGACGAATTACCTATGGAATAGGGTGTGTATGAGGGATGCCTTCTCTGTCCCCTTTATCCTCTCTTGATATGAACTATTATGCTCTCTAAGTATGGTAACTGTACGCGTCTGCTCATAATTAAAAACAAGCTGAAAATCGTTTTTTTTTTTTGTTTACAAATAAAGTCGGGAAGAATTGTCGATATCTTGTGGGCGTTTTAATAAAACAATTATTCCATTCGCGCTTGTTGGATATGAGATGATTATAGCCAACTCGGCCATACGCGCCTCGTTGTCGATCTATCTTCCATCTCATATCCAACGCGCACCCTTGGAATAATTGTTAAATATACTACTATGGTAGCTATTGATACTGTCTATTTTCTTTATATACTATCAATTTTTCTACCTTTTTTGACTTTTGAAGATCGTAGCTGTAGTGTAAACTGTAGGTAGAGTTCTAGTCCTCTCAGAGTTTTAATGAAAGCTCTGTGATAGCTCATTATTTTATACTTCAAGTTCTATAACCATAGTAGGCATTGTGTAAATAGGTTAAGTTTTATGCAGGTTTGATCGGATTGCATAATGCACTACTCATTAGTTATAACTCGTGACTAATGTTGTTCCTTGTAGCTGTCTAAAAGACCACTCCATGTTCAAAAAGAGGAGGTTGATGGTCAACAAAGCAAGTGAATATGAAAGGATAACAGACAATGAAGAAGAAAAAGAACCCTGCTCCCCATCTTCGTCTGGTGACGTATCTGAAGATTCACCGATCATTCCTGCTTGCTAACAATGAACAGGAACCGACTAAATATCTTTGAAGGACATTAAATGTTGCGGATATGCAAACTTGACTTGAAACTGATATAACTATGATTAGTCATAATTAGCAGATGATTCATAATGGCAGAGACATTGCCTATAGCTAGTACAATTGAAGCTCCCTTAAGCGAACGCCCTGTGAAAGCAGAAAACGTGTTCGTAGATGGAGGTGGTCGCTGGTCGCTGCTTTCCAAAATTCTTCAGGTTTTGTCAAGGTGGCCTTAAGTAGAGCTGCCCGCTCAGTCCGTGAAGAGAGAGTTACCACTGTATAAGGCCAATGTTCCGTAAAATTTTAAAATTGAGATCTCTCTGGGTTATACACAAAAGATTCAGTATTGTTCTGACCATGTAATATAACATCGCGTACCGTAGCAAGTAAAACAAAAGACCCAAGGGCCTTTTGATATGAGTCCAGGTCAGGGCTGTTGACGAGTCAAGCCCACTCTCTCCTATGAACGCAATGAAGCCAAGTTCAAGAAGTTCTTGGAAACCACCCTAGCTCGGTTCAGACCTTGCTCATAAGTTAAGAAGAGTCCGAAGAACACCCCAAAGCGTGACAATTCCACAAATTTGAGGGAAAGGCGATAAGCGAAGATGGAAATGTTTTCATGATTGTCATTATCGTCAACCTTACAAACAGTGAAACGAATTGACCTGTCTGTCTACAATATCCTTTGACAGTTGAGATCTGCAAATGAGTCCACGAATAATCTTAAATAGAACTATAATGAAAGGTCTTACGTAGAAAAACACTTAAACAACATCTTGTACAAACGTGATAAGAGGACAATATAATATGATGTAATAATATAATATAATAATAATATTTAGTGATTTGTATTGCGCAAATATCAATCCAGGGAAAGAAATTTTCATCTGCGCATAACATTGAGTCAACAAAATCCTAAAATCCTAGTACATATTCCAAAAGTCTTATTTACAGATCGTTCCTGAAAATTAGTAAAAATAAGAATTTAAAAATAAAAATTAATCTTTGAAATCCTATATACAAATCCTTCTTAATAAAGAGAATAAAAACAATTAATTAGCTGGGAAACGCCTTCTGAAATAAATGAGTTTTAAGAGCCTTCTTGAAAGCATTAACTGAAGATATATTTCTAATAAAAAGGGGAAGATCGTTCCATAATTTAGGGGCAGCCATATAAAAACGGAGGACGGAGAATTGTTGTTAAATTTGTTCGATATGACTATGGTTATAGATATAAAAACTACGATAGCAAAGACCGGGCTGGCCGCTGGGCAGAACAAGACTAAAGACCCAGTTGTCAACTTTTTGAGACGAAATCCACTAGTAAATTGAGTAGTTTTAATTTTCAGTGGACAAAAACCTTGTACCTGAATAATTTAAAAAATATTGCATTCTTTTTTACATTTTTCAAGGGCTTAAGCGGATGTAATAAATCATCTGTAGTAACACCAAAGAAAATTTCTCATGGAAGTCAGAGAAAATAAATGTCAAATTTCACAAGAATTGTGATTACACTTTTTAAGGGCTCAAAACATGGTTCGAGTTGTCGAGGGTAAAATTATATAGAAAATGACCTGAAGGGAAACGAAAATTGGTTCGAGTTAGCGGGAGTTCGAGTTATCGAGGGTCGAGTTACGGAGGGTAAAATTACAGTGAATGTATGACGCAAATACAGGGGAAATCGATTTTGGTTCGAGTTAGCGAGGGTTCGAGTTATCGGGAGTCGACTATATGAAGTAAAATAATGACCGGAAATTACATAATATGACGTGGTATGGTGTGGCTACTTAAAAAGACAAGATAACAAAAAATAAAAGATATACTATATATAGTTACAGTTCATCACGTTTATTGATGCCCATTTTTTAAATGTGGGAAATTTTCACCGAAATTTCCGCACTAATGGTAAGAAATCTCGGAGATCTCTGCTCTTCGGCCTCTTCTCCTTCCCACGATGCTTCTCACGGTTCTTGGGGTCCTAAAAGACTTGCGTGACAAAATGCAAATCTGCGTGACAAAATGCAAATCTTAACAGTTGTCTGCTGAGAGATCAGAGGTCTGCCTGAAGTTAAGCAAATATTAAACAAAATTGCTGAGTAATTCGTCTCAACGAAAAGGAAGATTGTAAGAAAGTACCGACGGTTCGTTTCTGGTGTAAATTATACGTATTTTGAACAGAGACCTCAAGCCGCATTTTAAAGTAGAAGATCATTCAGATTTCGGGTGAGTGCTTGTGACCTTGTAGACAGTGTTGATCTACTTAGTTTCTGTTGATTATGGAGCCAATATGGGAATCAAAGTATCTGATTTCGGTGTAGGTTTATCATGACTTGCAAGGCAAAACCCTCTTTACATCTAGTGAGCCGGCCTTGAGGCAATTTTTTTATTATTTCAAATCGTCACCGCGATGAAGGTGACATCCCCGAGGAGTCATTACACTGGATCCGCTCCTGGGGCCCGTTTCTCGAAAGTCCCGATAATTAAGCGGCCCGTAAAGCTGATATTGTTTACATGCAAGATAGAGGTTACAATAGTTTTGCATCTAACTAGAAAAAACGAACAGTTAATTAAACAAAATGGAGTAATTGGCCAGCCAGGACTCGCGCTCTTATTCTTTGTATTTCGATTTGAATATTTAATTTCGGGCCAAAAAAGTTACCGGGACTTTCGGTCGGGGTCCTTCTGGGATTGAAGGGAAATTAAAGAGAACATGCCCGCCTTTGCGTGTTCCTTACTCGCTAGTTTCTTAACTTCTGTTTACTGTAACTGTTTGCTGTTAAAAGCTGAATAACTTCGCAAAGGGGAACATAAGACATCGGGATGGTAAGGAAAAGCTGGTTAAGTGACCAATATCTGATACAAACTTAACGTTTTAAACGGTTAAGTCCCTGAGACGCAATGCCATAACTTCTGATTGTAGGCACATCGTGTACGGATGCTTTTTCACACGATACTTTACGCGATCGTCTAGATCAATAGATTTAAGCAATAGAAAATTCTTCTAAATAAAAGCGCGTTTGAAAGGGGATATAATCCACTTTTCCATATGGGATCTTTTGCGGGCCCATGGCCAGGATTAAATAAAGACAAAATAGTGTTCTAAATCTCATTTAGACATTTTGTGCAATTACATGTAAAGCAGTGTTGCTTTGTTTACACATTTCCACATGATCACTTATGCGTAAGGTCTATTATGACGTCATTTGACCAGTTTTAGTGCCGTGACTTTCAAACAAATGTCTGCGACGTGGAAATATAAAGCCTGCAAATACAATCGTTTCTACTCGCTCCTCGCCGCTAGGGACACGGCTTCCATGGCAGTGAGGAATGGGGATAGACGGCTGTATTCGCGGGCTAGGAAATATACAACACTGGCTACAATCAAGAGAGGAAAGGTCCGTACCCTTTGTGCGTGAACTGTGTCTATTCTCGCATGCGTTAGCCCGCGTTGCAGCTGGACTTATCACTCGATAACTAATTAGAGAACTCCATATTATCGGGGACGCAGGTGAGCATGTGTCAGTCTTATTTCTGGTTTGCAGCTGACGTCACGACGGCTATGGTTGACAAGAACAAAAGGGTTTCTGTAGGCCTTGTGCTGGGAACTCAGAACAGTCCTTGTTTGTCATAGCCTCCCCGCAGACGTCCTTTGGGGTTCGTTTGTCACGCATTCATTTCTCCCCCAAATGAAATGAATGCGTGACAAACGAACCCCAAAGGACGTCTGCGGGGAGGCTATGTTTGTCCCAACATGAAGTTTTTGTACCACGTGATTGACCAGCTGCAAATCAAAGGGCCTACTGCGCAGTAAGAGTAAACACGACCCACTTCCCTCCCGAAAAGATCTGAGTTCGGTATTCTTCAAGAAACATGTTGTTCTTTGTCCATGGGGTGTCACTCGCTACACCTTAATTGTAACTATAATGAGTGCGGGAATAAATTAGTACTAATCTTATTATGAAGAAAGTTTATGTTACAATTTTTGTGTCTAGCAAACCAGTCTTGAAATACTCATCCATCAGGCCCTCTAATCAACCTTGTTCCCAGGATCTCTTCCATTCGTGGAGGGGAGGGGAAGAAGTAGGCCTGGATACAAAAATCCCGAAAAATGGCCTAAAAATCTATCCGGGAATTCTCCAAAAAATGGCTAAAACGCCCCCCAAAAAATCTCGAAATTTATTCTAAAAATCCCGATTTATCCCAATTTTTTTTTTCGAAATAATCACATAATTTGCCTGGAATGGGGGAATCTTGTGACCTCTGCAATTTGACCACAGGTCCTGTGGTCAAATTGCACGCAAATAATTTCAAACTGATTCAGAAAGATAATTTATCTACTGGACAATGTAAGTAGATTGTCTCGTTTACCCTGTACATATTTATCTTTCAAACAAACGATAACGACAATGGGCACTTAGTAGAGTCTGACATCGTTACAGTCAAGAAGACTTTTGCAGGGACTGATCAAACAGCGTGAAATAGAGTTTAGTTGCGATATTTCGACTGGCCAATACCAGTCTTCATCAGGTTTATTGAGATATCACGAATTTACAGAAATATATATGAAGTAAAATAATGACCGGAAATTACATATAATATGACGTGGTATGATGTGGCTACTTTAAAAACACAAGATAACCAAAAAAATAAAAGATATACTATATATAGTTACAGTTCATCGCGTTTATTAATGCCCAGAGGATCAGTTGTCTTAGCTTTGTGGATAAGGTCGCTTCGCCTGCTTTCCTGAAAGAATCACGCCCATTTTTAAGTTTTTCAATAGGAATCAAAAGCATATGATTGTCGGAAAGTGTAGAAAGTGTTCTGAAACTGTAGCATGGATGTAGTAATTACCAGTAGGGTTGAGTATACGTCGTCTGTGCTCATTAAAACGGTATTTGAGACGACGTTTAGTTTCTCCAATATATTGTAGATTACACAGGCGACATTGAATCAAACAGATAACATTAAAAGTTTCACAAGTGATATGAGATTTGATGTGGTGGGTCTCACCTGTAGAATGAAAAGTGTATTGTTGACGGCCATGTTCAAGCACTTCATGCTGCCTGACCGAGGCCGAAAAAGATGACACCAGTACCGTTAATACGACCACCTTCGGGCCATGGAAATTTGGTCGTATTAACGGGGTGGTCGTATTAACGGGGTAGGGTCAAATTATGGTGCAAAATGCTTTTAAACTACATTCTACTACATCACAAGCCCTTTCCTTTCATAACAAGGAACTGAAAGAAGTCAGTGTTTTTTCTCATCACTCGGTTTCGTTTACTCTTACATTGTTCAGTTGTATTGAATTGCGGTTGTAAGGTTGTTAATTAACTGTAAAAAGGTTGATTTATATTTGTCTCGAAGAGCCGTTTTCTATATTGTAGCTTACAACACTTTCACAATTATTACAAAGTTCAAAGTTCTGAGAGAAAAGATAAGGAAATGGACTTGAAGAGAAAAGCCACAGTGGAAGGCAGCAGAAACAAGAAGGCAAAATAACTTTGAGAGCCTCGAAATGCTGCAAAGTGAAGTCTTTCAGATCTTTTGTATTATTTACTCATGCATCCTTTTTACTGCACACAGCAATTTACCGGATGTCATGCTAACCACTAACACCTTTGCCTAAAAACATTCAATAAAATATTAGTAATGGGTTATTGTTTGTCAGATTCAGTCTGTTTTCATTCAGCAGCCCCACCAAGTATTTTGACTGGTCGTATTAACGGGGTAATTTTATAGGGAAAATAACGACTCAGGACTCCCTAAGGTGGTCGTTGGTCGTAATAACGGGGTAGTCGGATTAACGGGGTTTTCAGATAAGAAAATGAGTGGGCTTTTGTTCGGGCCACAAAAAAGTGGTCGCAATAACGGGGTGGTCGTAAGGCGGGGTTCCACTGTATTTTTATAAACATTATCGTCTAAAAATCCTGAAATTTTCTAAACATCTCATTTGACTCTAAAAATCCTAAAAGAATACCGATTTTTGTATCTAGGCCAGGGAAGAAGACAGACTCTGGTACAGTGGAACATCGATGTAAAACAAGAGAGAATGTCGCCTGTGTAATCTACAATATATTGTAGAAACTAAACGTCGCCTCAAATACCGTTTTAATGAACACAGACGACCTATACTCAACCCTACTGGTAATTACATCCATACTGCAGTTTCAGAACACTTTCTAACCAGTAATCATTCCGACAATCATATGCTTTTGATTCCTACTGAAAAACTTAAAAATGGGCGTGATTCTTTCATGAAAGCAGGCGAAGCCCACCCTATCCACAAAGCTAAGGCAATTGAGCCTGTGGGTATTAATAAACGTGATGAACTGTAACTACATATAGGATATCTTTTAATTTTTTGTTATCTTGTGTTTTTAAAGTAGCTACATCATACCACGTCATATTATATGTAATTTCCGGTCATTATTTTATTTTTAGATCATTCTCTCTTGTGTATAAAACGACGAGCCAAGGGAGTGCCAAAATGTGTTGGATATAGGTTTCGTTACATCGAGGTTCTTTTTCATATATTTTTCTGTTACTGGGGTAAGGAAAATCGGGGGGTTCGTTATATATCGAGGTTCCACTGTAAGACGCTTTTACGTTCGAGCCTTTGACTTAAGTTCCAAATATCGAAATTTTTCTTGTTATTTTTAAGGACGACATAAAAGACCGTTATGCCACCGCAGAATTTGCCAAGATGGCGGCGATATCTGACAGTGGAGCCAGTGGTGCTGTTTTACACATTTGGCATATTTATGAGCCTTCCAGTCCTCACGCAGTACGTGTATTTCAGAGTCAGCAAATTCAAAGGCTTCCCATATAATGTTTCTGAAACATCTGAGAAAGGCTGCAACGACGACGCAGGGGCTAACTCATCCTTAAAGGAGCTAGAAAAAGAGGTACAGTTTTACCAAACAGGGGCACCCAACGACGGTTTCCTCCTAAATGCATTGAAACACTTTTTCGCTTATTCAGAGTACTTTCAGATCTCTAGAAATGCATTCTAAGCGGCGCTATAAAAGTTGTATCTGTTCGGTCGTCCTAGGGCAACTTGAATATTTTCGAAATTACTTAGGGCCTCAGTATTATTTCCCCGAAAATTTTAGATGCAATTTTAGGTTTTACGAAATTGAGAATTTTTCTGATTCCTCTCTCCGTCGCATTTTCGAATCCGAAAATTTTAGATTTCCTTTTTCTACGAAAAATAGTCTAACTTGGGGACTGAAATGCGAAAAACTTAACTTTAGAAAATCGTAGGGAATTTATTAGATAAGCTACGAAAACTGTACATGAATGGAACGGCCATCTAGAAATTTTCAGCCTTTCTCATGTAATAGAAAATTGTAGGCAATTTTTGCTTCTCCGAACAGAAATTTACAGAAAACAGTTGTTGGGTGCCCCTGACCAAAGCCCAGACTGAGTGGGCGAATAGCCGTTCTCTCGACCACCCTCGAGTTTTGAATGCTCTGAAGAAATTTTCTTGCATATCTTTTTTTTCTATTGATAAAAATGTTATCTCATCCTTGAGTCAGCTCATGAAAATCCCGTCGTCCCAACTAGAAGCCCCTGGGTTTCCGTGGATCAAAAATGAAACACGAAGAATCTTCTCTTGTTGAGGAAATACTGATTACTCGTTCGCTGCATCTGACCACTGGAGTTGGATATCACCTCAGAATCCCTTCGGCAATGTGATATATCCTTTAACTCTCTAGTTTCATGTCAAAGACAAGCGCACGCCATGGCCCCTGTTGTTCGACGGGTGGATAACACTATCCAGTGGATAGATCTCTACAGTGAATAACATTTTTAGTTTCCTTAATACTTATCTTCTGGATAGTGATTTATCCGACGGGAAGCGCTATCCAATGTTTGAACAACCGGGACCTGAACAATACGTGAGACATCTTCTTCCTTTCTCTGAAGGGTTGACTGTTGGTTGCAATAAATAAGCCTTTCCGTCTCGTCTCTTTTACCGCGGTGTAAATTTCGGGTTCTTTCTTTAAGATCTCAGCTTAAATATCTGCACGCAGTTCTTGAATGAGGTAGAACATTTCATCCTCATCACGAAGATCTAGGCAGTTAAGTTTTCCATTGGATATATAATTACTTTGTGAATTACCTCGATGTTTCACAGGTACAAGATCTGGCTGCGCAAATCGACATGGGAAACGTCCTGTTTCTGTCCATTCCATCTATTGTCGTGGTCCTTATTCTTGGTCCTTGGACGGACACCGGTGGAAGACGTCCTGCATTGCTGGCTCCCCCAATAGGAAGCGCCGTAGAGTCCATTCTGATCCTACTCATCATGTACTTTGAGTGGCCTGTATATGTGCTGTTTGTTGGCGAGGCAATCAATGGCTTCTCCGGTTTCGTGACTATTATGACCATGGCTGCGTTTGCTTACGTCTCAGATGTAACCTCGGAGAAAGGGCTTCCTATCCGTATTGGTTAGTATATATATATTTATTTAATATTTATTTATTTATAGATTCGTACAATGTACAGGGGAGAGAACAATAGGACACGTAGTCCCCTACTTGGTTCACCCTCCTAATCCAACCCCATAAAATGTAGAAAAACCAACCCCTTACCCCAAAAAACTAGAATTAAATATTAATAATATTTGAGTTGGCGTTTGAAAGAGCATAGTGTAGTAGCTACTTTGATATCTTCAGGAATACCATTCCATATTATCGTAATTCTATTGAAAAAGTAATCTCTGAAAAGGGAAGTACGAAGCGCTATCCATTATGTCTCCAACGACCTCCAACCAATAAGGCGAACTGTAACTAATAAGAAGCCCACCCATCACTAGTGTCAGATGTCGCGCGTGTTAGCATCAGAAACATAGTTTGATTCAATTAAAGGTGGTGCACAGCTTCATAGTCTTTTAAAACATGCGTTCAGTTAAGCCTCTTATCTGTCAAGCCTGTGGGCCGCCCTTCGACTTCAAACGCCCGAGGGCTTATGGAGTCGGTAATGGGTGGCTTCGAGCCCGGAAAATCGTGTGGTGGATATTTAGCTATCGATTTCGGCCGGTTACTTGAAAAGGTAAGATGAGTTTTTTAGACTAAAAATATACGTGAATCTAAGCCTAAAGAGAATGCAAATCAAAGTGGAGGTTTTGCCACTTATATACTACGAGATACTTTCACTTTTCTGTATTTTGTTCTTTGTTGAAGACAACGTTTAACATTTCCCGTAACCAGTAGGATTTCTAACCTAAAAACAGTAGCCATGCACTGAGGACTATTAGCAGGGCTGGGCAGAATAATTGAACTCGTCTTTTTCAGCACATACCTTCAACACCTTCAGTGTTGAAGGTTCACGAGTGCTAGGACTGGCACCTTGTTATCTTACAGAACCCTTGTTAACGACTGTTTTTCAGCAATTGTCCAGTTCGCTGTGTTCATTGGTGGCGTTGTGAGCCAACTGACCAGCGGTTTGTGGTTGAGGCACCTCGGTTTCATTCCACCCTACTGGTTCATATTTGCCTGTCACATGGCAGCTGTACTGTACGTCATTTTCCTTGTTCCGGAATCGACGCACACAACAGAGAAAAAGAAGATGCGACTTGTCAGTTTTGACAGTTTCAAAGCGATCTGGAATGTTTACAAGAGACCAAGAAATGGTGGAAGGAAAAACCTCGTCATGCTACTGATCTCCGATGGAATAATCAGTTTAGGCGTTATGGGGATCAGTGGAGTGGTAGCGTTATTTGTCCTTCGTTCCCCTCTATGCTGGGGTCCGACTACTCTTGGCGCATTCATGGCATTCCGTTTCTTCATGCAAGGCTTTGGTGGGATTGTGGGTATCGGTCTTCTGAAGCGATTTATGAACGACATCAATGTCACCAGGGTTGGCATGGTAACTCAGTGCGCCTCACTCGCGTTCTTTGCTTTTAGCGATCGTACCTGGATGGTGTTTTTAGGTATGGAATATTCAACCAAGTTATTCTCCCCTTGGTTTGAAATATAAATAAGCGGTCTTTTTAGTCACCGAGTAGTTCACAGTCAACCAACCGATGACCTTAGCATTTGAAAACAGTGGATAGGAAAACTTTGCAGATGTAGGGGATATCCTCGAGGATTTTTTCGTTGTCATTTTTTTTCTTTTTTATTTCAACGGGTTTTTTGAGGGGAAGGAAAGAGGAATTTCTTTAGCTACTGTTAGTAAAGTACGCGCTAAACGTGCCCCTTTCTAGTCTTGCGTTAGATGATTACCGCCTCCTGCTTTCACAGATTTCATAAGGTGATTCGTATAGCCCACTTATATTCCCGAGGCAATGCGTTAGCATTAGGATTGGCTTCCTCTATTGTTTCTTATCGCTGCCATTGTTTCACATATATAGTGCCCATTATTGGAATATTTGGTGGAACAGTGGTACCGCTGTACAAAGGAATGATGTCACAAATGGTGGATCCAGATGAACGTGGTAAGAGGTTACTTTTTGCTAAAAAAAGAAAAGAAAGAAAAGAGAAAGAAAGAAAGGGCTTCACTTTTCCTTTTTTCTCTCCAACTGGAACTAGGTGGAGTTCGCCATTGCTTTCATTCTGCTATCCTTCACATTCAGGTCATGTTTCTTACTTTTTTTTTCTTTTCTTAATATGATTTTAACTCATTTTTACCTGCGTGCATGATGGCCAAATCGAAAATTTCAAACCCCAAAAAATCCTTCGATCATCCCCGTCACTTGAAATCCGGAGTACTCTCCCACCCCGTGGGCGCCCGTTCTCCCCCTGATCGCGATAGCGCTGAAACCCTTCCGGCCTAACCTTGCGTGAGCAGACGCCTAGCCTCCATCGACGTATATAGAGTCGCCTATGTAGGCACAAGAAAGATATCTGGCAAGGCTCCGATCTGTCAGCCTTGAATCAAGGGCAGAGTGATTTTTTCCCTTTGATATCTCATCCTGGCGTTCATCGGGCGTCACGAGCAAAACGACACTGTTTCCACGTTCGATTTCTCCTCTAAAGCCTTCGTTTCCTTTACACACGGTAGTTAATTATAACGCTAGTAGCGAAAACGCGAAGGCTTCCAATTGGAGAGACGTGAGTACAGAAAAACCCATTAGCGTTCGCAGTGTAAAGGTATCTCCCAAGCTAAGGCAAAGCTGGCTGATATTTCTGTAATTTATTCCAAGCTTAGCGTTACGATGTATTTGTCTTTGTAGGGGCCATGTTCTCGTCGGTATCAACTGTAGACACCTTCTGTAATTTTCTGGGTGCTTTTATCTTCAATCCAATGTACATCAGATCAGCGGAACGTGGTTTTCCTGGATTGCCGTTTCTTGTAGCCGCTCTACTTATCATCATTCCCCTGATTATGACCAAGTAAGTACCTTATAAACGTACGCAGCTGCTTGGCTTTTATTAGTAGAGCCAGAGTGTACAGTAGTTGGTGGCAAGAAACGCGGTACCTTGCTGGTTATTCCAACCCCCTTTCCTTTCCGGGCCACAGAGCCATCCCTTTCCACAAGCGGTCGAGATCCATGTGAGACTAAATAAGCTACCTGCTAGGCATCATGGGAAGAACTTTCACACCCCTACCCCAGTTCCTTTATGCTTAAATTTACATGGGATGAGATAGACGAGTGGATATGAGGTCACTTTATTCTCCAGCCTTTAAATATGGCTTTAAAATCATTCCCACCCCTGGTAGCTATGTATTTATAGGGTCATGACATGGTAGGTTTTCTATCCGGCCAATACTTTCCCAGCCTTGTACTATCGATCGCTCCGGCAGCATTTGAACGATTCTCCTGTTAAATCAGAAATTTTGAAAAAAGAGAAAATCCATCGCTCTCAAGCGGAATCAGTGAACAAACTGCCTGGCTGAACAAGCTATTTCTAAAACATGATCCACATGTGGACGTCTAACTTTCTCTTCAATGTGGTAGGTTTTTAAAGGACCCGACGACATTCCGAAAAATGACAGAAAACAGCACAACAGAAGACAAAGCGACGGAAGAAACGAAAGAGGTGGATGAGAAAGATGTGGAACTTAAAGACGTACCGTTAAACGAGGGACAAGAAGTCAAACTTTGAAGCCGTCTACTTTTAATGGTTTTAGATTAGCTGCCTTTCCATCCCCTCCCATCTCTCTTGTACCAAGGGGGTGGGGGGGGGGGGGGTATGATGTGTATAATTATATTTTGATGGTGTACGTGGTAGTGTAGCTTAGGGCGCAACCTGACGAAGCGAGTGGGACAACGAAAAACGTCCCGCTCATGTTTCTGGCTGACCGGAAGCCAGGTACTGCATCATCGCTCTTCTTGACTAAAGCACATCAAGTACCAGCCTGCGTAGCAAGCGTTAAGTCTTCGCGCAGTAACTCAGGCTAATCAAGTACATTTACAGTTTCCTGAGAATCGAAAGGATGCAGGCTGATTTCGCGCAAAAGTAATAAAGCTTTATAAAGGAATCATCATTTACACCTCCCTTCTACTCAGGGCAAAGAATTCAAATTCAAACGCATTCGTGATCAGGTGTTCCAGATCGCACTTACTTCACTCACCAATATTTTTTCTCTTCTTCCCCTACTGACACGTACTGTAGTTGTTTCATACGTGCTTCGAGGCCATGTCCAGAGGTATCCTTAAAGTGCACCTAGCCCCAAATTTTTCATTCGCATAGTTGAAATATCCATGTTAATTTAGTTGTTCTGCGAAAAAATTTTAAAAAAAAACTGATAGAAGACACTCAGAATGCGTCAACAGATGTTCATGTGCCCTGTCGTGTACTGAAACAGCAGCAGCTTTGACAAGCGTGGACATTTCTTCGTCTTCAGCTAAAAATGCGCTTAGGTTGGCTAAAAATATCGCGAGGGGCCAAGATAAAGATAGATTGTGATAGTTTGTTAGGCAATCGGGTATTTCTGAGGACTGGTTGTCAATAATGAGCGACTGAGTTGGCAAGTGAGAGCGCTACTACCCAGTGAAACAGGGGCACCCAACGAGAATATAGTTCAAAACCACTCAAACATAGCGTTGTTTAACGTGTTTTGGTATTTTAAACGGTAGATATAGCCATACTTTTATTCCCAAAACATTTTTCATCTGTTCGGATTTCCTAGCTGAAAGTCTAGTAATCCGAAAATTATAGGGATCAAAACTTACCTTTTCGAAAATTTCAGCCAGAAAAAAGGCTACCGAAAATTCTAGGTGAGCTTTTCACTGTAAAAATCCATTAAAAATGGGTAATTATGCCATTTTTTAGATGTTCGAAAATCCTAGGAGAGGCAGGCAAGCAAGAAATTTTACAACAAATGTTCCGAAAATTCTAGATCTCAAGTCGTCTTCCGAACAGATATTTTCCAAAAATTGAAGTTGGGTGCCCCTCAGTGAAAGTCGCACAGAGAGTTATAAACTCGACTGAATCGAACAACAACTCGACTTGCGACTTCACTTGCCTCCGAACTACACAAAGTGAAGTCTTTCAGATCTTAATGCATCCTTTTTACAGCACACAGCAATTTACCGGATGTCATGCTAACCACTAACACCTTTGCCTAAAAACATTCAATAAAATATAGTCACGGGTTATTGTTTGTCAGATTGTGTCTGTTTTCATTCAGCAGCCCCACCAAGCATTTTGACTGGTCGTATTAACGGAGTAATTTTATAAAGAACATAACGACTCAGGACTCCCAAAGGTGGTCGTTGGTCGTAACAACGGGGTAGTCGGATTAACGGGATTGTCAGATAAGAAAATGAGTGGGCTTTTGTTCGGGCCACAAAAAAGTGATCGCAATAACGGGATGGTCGTATTAACGGAGTGGTCGTAAGGCGGGGTTCCACTGTAGTGAAAACCAACCTTAAGTTATCTTAGTTGCGTACAATACAATAAAAGAAATCAACCCATAGACAATTTTCCATTGCTTTGCCCCGTGATTTAATATAAAATTCTACAAAATAGGTACAGTTCAAAATACCTAAAACAGTCCCGTTAAAACTAAAAATGGAATAAGTAAAAAACAAAACGAACAAATTAAACGAAAAAGAAAACGTTGGCAAAATTGCGTAATTATAGTTACAATATGGAGTCATCATTTTTTCAAATAGTATTCCGGCTCTCCCTCGTCTATGATAGTGAGACCAGAACCGTGGATCAGGAGATGCGGAAAAATTTACCAATTCTGAGTCTGAGCTTTTTCCTTACAATGCTTTCCAGAACTATTTCTACTTTGATGTGAAGTATATGAAATAATTCATTCATTCATTCATTGTTCGTTGGAAAATAGCCAGCGAATATAGCCCGTCTTTCCTACTCCTGGATCATTGCTAAATTTCAATTTGCGATACAAATCATGTCACATTTTGAATGAATAAGGATACTACGAAATATATATAAAAGAGAATACTAAATGATAATACAAAATACTACACTATAAAAAGCTTAAAATTTAAAAAACAGCAAGCCAGATATATTTTCAAGGTGTACGTCTTTATTCCACCTCTGCAAGAAAACAAACATCACAAAACAATTAAATGAAAATCATTGTAGCCTGTGTAGTACTAGTTTAGGGCGCAAATAAAATCGGGCCACCCTGGGTGCCAGATGCTTTTCATGCGCGTTTCCGGTTTCGGTCAAGTCTGCCTTCGGCCGAAGACATCATGATGTCGGTCTGCGGCCGACGGAGCTCCTCGCCGCACGCGAGAAAAAACCTCTGGTACCCAGGGTAAAATCTGGCCGCTGGGGGGAACGAAATCTACCTGAAGATGACGTTTTTAATGCTCTTTATCGAGGCGTCAGGGGCACCCAACCCTTGCTTTCTGTAAAATATCAGTTCGAAGTAGCAAAATTGCCAATTTCATTGCGTCGCTTTTGGAATGCACTTCCAGAGATCTAAAAGTACTCTGGGTAGCCAAAAAAGCGTTTTCAATGTAATTAGGAGGAAACCGTCGTTGAGTGCCCCTGAACCGTGTCAATAAAGTGAGAATTTATTTTGTAACAAACGCCAACAACCAGCAGCATGACTAGAAAAGAGGGAAGAGGTGTGTCCAAGCCTACATAGAAGCTCCAAAATTTGGATTTACCAGATTTGGTTTTTAAGAACAGGTTAGGCTAAAATTGGCCAGTTAGGTCCCCACTATACAGGAACCTGTTTAGCCTAAAACTTGAAACAGGTTTTAAAAATTTCTGTACAATTGGGCAAATAATTTTAATAAGTCAACATTCAGGAGTCTGGATCCTTTTTGGAGACACAGGTCATCACTCCAACTGCAATGTAATGGTATGCAGATTTTATGTAAGGAATAAGCTGAACACCACTAAATACCCTTAGGTACAACGTTTTTTTTTTTTTCATTAGAAAATAAGAACCTATTTAAGAAATTTCTGCCAATAACCATTTACGTAAGAACCTGTTTAAGCTAATTTGGGAAATGTAGGTTCTTAGTCGCGGATTCTCACTGTAAGAGAAGGGTGATCTTCCTGTAAGAACCTAAAATAAGAAATAACATTATGATTATGAAGAAGGGTCAATGATGACCTTACTGACCAAGCTGAACAGCGTCTAAAAGGTGATTACTCGATGACGGCTGAAGTGCACATGGTGTTCAGTCCACAGCTTCCATCACCACGGTAGATCAGATAGTAACCCTGTGGACAACGAAAGGGAATTTAAGTGGAATGTGAAGAGCTTAACACCCGGTATACCTGAACATCAGGCCCCGGTTGTTCAAAAGATGGACAGCGTTACCCACCGGATAAACCACTATCCAGTGGATAAGTATTAGGGGAACCGATTGTACTATCCCGTGGAGAGAGATTTCTCCGATAGATAGCGTTATCCACCTTTTGACCAAATGGGCTCAGATGCCAATAGCACATATAAGGATGGCTGTATGCAAACATTAACCTTTTAATCACGCATAATGGCAATTTTCTGGTTAGGCTAGGGGTACAGTACCTTTTATGTAGAATTTGTGTCTATAAGCAAAGGGAAT
This sequence comes from Porites cylindrica, assembly GCA_964035525.1. Lineage (NCBI taxonomy): Eukaryota > Metazoa > Cnidaria > Anthozoa > Scleractinia > Poritidae > Porites > Porites cylindrica. The sequence continues at coordinate 50,123,832 of OZ037778.1, read as the reverse complement.
GTCCAATAACCAAGGATTATATTTCTGTGAAAATTCTCCGTTATTTCAATGCTTCTCTGAGCGGTCAAAACGTTTACTACGCTTAAAAATTGTTCCAAAATTGCGTAATTTTATCGTTAAGCCTAAGGATCATCAAAATGTGCCATGCTAACTGACCTCTTCTCCCCAGCTTTCACCCCAGCTGAAAAGGAAGTAATCAACACAAATTTTAACAACTGAAAGTCAACAATGTAATGGCATTCTAACTTTGTTTTTTGCGGTTAACTGGGAGAAAAAAAATTGATGTTTCTCTAATGGCCACTGGTTGAAATGGTTCCAAAGAAATCCTTTGAATAACCTGTATGCCAACTTGTATTCTACCTTTTCCTTTGGACTAGTTGTCTTAGTTCATAATTCAGTTTGAGAATGACTCGCCTGGATCCTTGCCCAGACAGAAGATTTTCAAGCCCCGGCTGGGTCTAACGGACAGGACGTTTTTGAGCCCTGAGATCTTGACTAACATAATTTTCTTTTATTGGTTATTAATTTTTGTGTCTGAGTGGGTTAAAATTCTCTTTAGAACTGGATGGATTCTGATACAGAGGGGCTGAAAAGCAGGTTAGAGTGATCTTATATAACTTACCTATTCTTGATGATCCAGTATGGTTCATCACCCCATATCCAGCTTTTCTCTAAAGGCACAAGGGAAAGACAAGTTAACATTAATTTATCTACTACTTCTAGTAATAATAGCAAATTGCTCTGATGAATGGCTAGTGTACAAAATGTCAGCTTTTTAATCTCTTTACAGTGGCCAACTCAGTAAATGAGGTCTCAAAATAACGGCCGGTCAACGAACAATGTCCGGCCAGAATGGCGACTTGACCGGCCAAACACTTTACTCGCCAGTCATGTAAACCCGTCACGTGTGCACTCTCATTCTTGTCTCTTTGCAAAATTACAATCAGGTTAACAAAATGGAAAATTACACAAGGATAAGTTAAGTTTTTTTCCCCAATATTTTGACCAGTCAGAGACGAGAATTGACCGAGCAGAAGTTCTTTGGCCGGTCATCGTATCCGGCCACCGTCCAAAAATAGTTTTGAATCCTGGTTAATGTTCATAAAACGAAATTACTGGGGAAATGCATGCGTGTTGATTATACATTTATTTTTTCTGATAATTGGGGTCTCGAATAATAGCAATCCATATTCAAAGGTCTTTGTTACAAAATTAGCCCAGCTCTTCTTAGATACTTACTGACACCATAGCCCACAATAAGCACACCATGATCCAGCTCTGAAGGGTCACAAAACATCTTCCATGGATGGGCAACTCCTCCCAGGTAAAACTAACAAATTCCAGATTGGGAAAAGAGAGAAATCACTAAGAAATCTCTTTGCATATCAAATTTTTGTGCTTGGCATCAAAGCCACTCTTAAAAATCAACACATACATCATTAAAGTACATTATTAAAATAAAGTATTTGTTTAGGTAATAGCATGATTTGTAGTGATATTTGGCATAAATACCACGAGTGATCTTTCTAAATTCTTGTACGTAATTTGAGACAATTTTGAAACATCACAAGTGGTTAATTTATGCCAAATATCATGTACAAATCATGCTATTATTTGTTTATACTACTACCCAAAAAGGATTTGTAATTTTCACATGTAGGTATTTCAAATTAATCTTAAATACCACTGTTCTAAGCCAAGCAAATTAAAGAAATGTCTCATGTAGTAGTATAAAGTGTATAAAAAAGATGTACACTGTACAGCGATATTACGCATAAATCTGGGTTCAAACCTTTCACAGTTTCACGGTAACCTTTACATCGTGAAGTTTGTGTGAAGTTTAGATCTATGCACATGGATTGCCATTTAATATTAAAGTCACAATTTTCCATGACAAAACCTGTCATTTTGCTCTTGAAACTCAAATTGTTTTCACTGTTTGCGAAACAAAACAAAAAAACCCTACTACATATTCATGTAAAGTGGGTTCAAGCATTTTTGAATACTGGGTCTTTGTCTCGAATTTTAGGAAAGGGTTGACTCAAAGGTGTGTTACTTAGGAGGTGTCACACAACAGACATGCCTTGATTCAAGAAGACATTTTTGCAGATCAGAGGATGGTAAAACATAATAATATTATTATAACATGTCCTACCTGCATCATGATAGCATTGATACCAATGGAGATTGGTCCATTAGCAACTAACCAGGCTGCCATTTCTGTGAGGCAAATACAAAAATTTACTACAATGGCAAAGACAGTACAACTGGCCTACATGCACACAGTCATTATGTACCAAAAACACAAAGAATACATGTATACATGTGCAATGCAGTAAAAGTACATTACACTGTAAGTACAGATGGTTTTAAAATAATTTAAGATAATCATAATTCAATAGGCCTTTTGCATTAGTTGATCATGTGATCAACTTCCTCTAGACACAATAACAGTTTGCTTTTGAAAGATTTTGTCAGCACAAACTAAGACATCATAATTAAAAAATTACCGGTAGAAGGATTTGTATGGGATAAACAACTCTTGCCACGCAGCCATGCTTGAGTGGTTTCTATAGAAATCCTTGTAAATTTTAAAATTTTCAAACTGTCTTTAAATGTTTTCTTAAGCATTACGGGGCTCAAATCTCCTTTTTGTTTATAACAGGCAATTTGAGCCCTTAACCCTTTAAGTGCCGATAGTGGCCAACAACAAGTTTCTCCTACCAATATCCATACACTGTCAAGGGATAAAGTTATGAGAATTAACAAAATGATCACCATAGAGAAAATGCTTTGATCTTTGATCAAATTCTCTCAACTAATTGTTAAAAGAGATGTATGGAGATGAGTTTGGAGAATTTGTATGTGGATATTGGGGCTTAAAGGGTTAAATGTGTAAGCGAAAGATTTAAAGAAAAAAATTCAGAATTTACAAGGATTTGTATGGAAAACCAGTCAAGCATGACTGGGTGGCAAGAGTTGTGTTCCTCATACAAATCCTTCCAACTTTCAGCAGCCATTGCAATCGCTACTTTTGCGATATACAGCTGAAAATTTACAGGTTGCTTAATCTTAATTTATGCTCTTTCAATTTCCACGAACAAAATTTTCCAAAAGTGAATTATTTTGATTACATGACCAACTTGATTGCAAAAGGCCTATTTGACTGACCAGGTGCAATAAAATTTTACATCATTATTTTTATTAATTGTTGTGTTCAATTTTATTGCACATGGTCAAACCCTTCCACTATGGCTGCACTGTATACAGTTCATGACTGATTTACTTGCAGGGCTCAGTGGTCCCTGGCACCTAACTTTTGCTCTAGGGCAACTAGAAAATCTTAGTTCTTTCATACAAATCATAATTTTGCTGGGCTCCCTTCACGCTGTTATTTAAATGCCCCGCAGTGGGTTCCTTGTCACTAGGTTTTCAAACCCATGTTAGAATTATTTTACGTGTGGCAAACTAATAAGCTTACCAGCTCAATAGGAACCATGATCAAAGAGTTGACACTTCTACAATAATACACATTTTTATAATTTACATTCAAAGGACTTCTTACAAATCGTAATTGAAAATTTGAGGATACACGGATGGAAAAAAATCAAAATATCATTTCACTGTAAATTATGTTACTTACTGTTTTCATCTTTGGATATTGCGACTGATGAGTTGATATACACCACAGCTTCGGACTTCTTAAACTTGCATTTCTCATCAGCTCCCTCGTAAGGGTACTCACTTTCTGCCTCAAGACCACCTGAATTATAATGAAGAGTGGTTACATTTATTAGAGCAGTTAACACTACCTGTGAAATGATAATTATTAATTAGTTTTTGTCTTCACGAAATAAGGATATTTTTAAGTCTACAAAAGCCAAAATGTTATAACACATTCTTTCTAGATAGAAGTAGAAAATAAGTTTTAGTTCCAAGGTGCATCATGCTAAAGAAACCGCATAAGCTCCAGTTTAAGAAACCCTTGTAGAGCACCTATACCCAGCAGTTGCTGAAAGTCAATTTCCATTCCATACAGTTCATAGAATTACCAAGTTTCACGATTTGCTTGTAAGCAGTGGAAGGAAGTCCACCATTACAGCCTTGGTCAACTTTATCACAGTCAACAAGCTCTGAAAAAAAGTAAACACTGACGGTTAACCTAAAGTATGAAAAAACGAAGGAATATAAACAGCGTGCAAAGAAAGTAGTGTCCCATAGCCGGGGGCTAGTGGATTTTGCTATCAGGCTAGTGACTTCTGTTTTTAATTTGCCCAACGGGCAAGTAATGTTTTTTGAGGAATTTGAATGCCCGAATGGCAAGCTGTAAAAATGATTTTCTTTGCACCCTGAAAAAAATATACGTGTATTTACTATGAAGTAAATCTAAGAAATTTCCACAATAAAAGAGAGAATTAGCTTTTCAAGACAGAGAAAAAAAAGATAATTATCACTAATACCTTGCACACTATAATACGTTATGTACCTTGTTCACTGAGTGATACCAATTTGCCTTTTTTGATTTTCCACTGTCCCTCTATATTTCCAGTTGTTGAAAAAGCCCAACATGAACCACACATACCCTAATAGACAGGAATATCAAGTTCAAAGATTTGTTTAGGTGTTCAAAGATTTGTTAATGTGTTATTATTACAATGTCTAAACTTGGTGAAGTGCTTTGAAGTAAATCATCTACATGTAGATTTGATTTACTCACCTGGTTCTTAACAGCAGTCACAGCACCTGGAAAATAAACAAAATAATTCTGACTTAATAATAATAATATTATATTACACTGCTCAATCACTTAAGTATTATACATGTATTTTAAAACAACAATATGCGTTAAAAAAATAATAAATGATTTCCTCAACCAATTCCATTTTCCTTTGTTTATAAATTAAAAAAAAAAACAATTTAACTAAAAAGAAAATTGCACAAGCTAGCTACAGTACGTTGCAAATATGAAAAAAAGGACATTGCAAAAGTTCAACAAGATAATTTAAGACAGGACAGAGCACCTTTATCACGCCAGTCAAAAGCATTTGGAATAGCTCCTTCTGGAATTTTAGCTTCTTTCATTTCATACAGTGGTTTTCCCCATCCCGGCATTCGGTAATATTTCTTGAATTCCTCCTCTGTGAAAAAGAACAACAAGTTGTTTCTTCTGGGGACAGTATTAGGGTACATTCATTTGCAACGATACATCGTACAGTGTATGTATGACCTTTGCATTTGCTCATTCTTTATTATTACTATTTACTATTACTGCTTTCAAGCCTAAAAGCAATAAAAATTCCAACCAACAGTGAGACATAATCAACTATAGACCATGCTGGCAACCTGTGGGTTCACACACATTGAGTGTGTACTGGTATATACAAACTGTGTATAGACCATCTTTGGTGTTAAACTTACTCAAAGTACAGCGTCATGGAGCAAGGGCGTCTTGACTTTTAATCATTGTCGACCGCATTCCATTACCTTTGGTTCTAATTACTAGTATTGCTTTGAAGACCCCATTAAAATGAACACCTTGTTAATACAACCAGGATTATAGATCCAATGGTGGTCTCATCAACAGGGTTCCACTGTTCACGTTCAGATACAAAATTAAAATAATTATTGATCAGAATTGAGTATGTAATTATATATTATTCAAAACCTATTGTTAGAATATAAAATGAAAAACAACAACCTGATAGGTCACTGAAAACTGTCTCTCCATATTTAGCTGATCCTTGATCCATATCCTGTATCTTTTTAGCTTTGACCATATTTTCCTTATAAATTGCCAAGCGCTTCATATACTCTGTTAAAAGAATTAATGGAAATAAAAATAATACACAGTTAAATTTAATCATGTAAGTTGAGTGAAATTTACCCTGTTTACCATTCAGCGCGAAAACCCTGCCTTACACATTGTACAAGTGCACACTTCAAGCTACAGGGCTCACATGACTGGAGTTAAACCTTGTTTCAAAAGTACACATGTATGTCGGAGGAACCTAAAAGGACTGCAGGCATGCTGCAGCATAATATCAAAGAGAAGCAAGGTTTGTTTGCAGTGCTTGAACCCAGACTAACAGATCTAGTTTAGTAAAGTTCAAGATGTTGAACACTTAGCCTCTACACCTCCAATAACATTTTACCCACACGACAAGAACACAAGGTCACAAGAACTGGTTTTTAAAAACTCACCATTTTTGTCATTTAAGTAAGGCTTCTTGTGACGGATCACAAACTGTCGAAAAGTCTCTTCCTCAGGGTCAACACCTTTAGCTGGTTTTTCCTGAGTACGAAAAAGTCATCACAATAATTTATTATGAAGTACCACTAAAAATAAACTGTCCGACACATACAGTGCTGTAGGTTGCAATCCTAAAGTATAGAGTTGCATATTCATTACAAACAAGTACATGCACGCTAGTTCAGTTCATTGGTAAAAACCTCAAATCAATGATATCAAAAGCTAAATGCATGTGTTGTGGTTAAATTTTGTCCCAGTTTAAATTCAGCATCCTTTTATTATAAAATAATTTATTATTATGCATAACCATAGCCCAAAATAAAGAAAAATAAATCTAATTTACAGCAAGGATAAAACTCAACTTTATACAACACATGCTAGAATAGGCTGACTCAGTTACATGTCAATCACAACTGTACCTCTTCAGCATACTCAGTCACAAAATTATCCTCATCTGCAGGTTCTGGGGTCTTAACAGCAGGCTTGCTTCGCTCACAAGAGAGCATCCGTTCCTCCTTTAAGCCCACACATTCATGGTTCAACAGCTCTTTTCTCTTTTCCCAGGGAACATTGTAAATAGTAAACTTACAATGCATCTGTAGAGAGAAAAAACAGAAGTTGTCAATCACTTGAAAGACAGCTTTGATTATGACATATGTACAGTACAATGTACATGTATAGTACACCTTGCACACTGTAGGTCCTCGACAAGCCAACAAATTTAAGCTGTGTTCTCCCATAAGGGGCTTTTCAGGGGCAATGAAATAAACATTTCACAAACAGTACGGCTAAAAAGTAAGTTTATCACCCTCTTGTGAGACATGAATCAATTTGCACGTTATGCGATTACCGTAGCACAGGATTGGATGTGATTCTTGTAGCACACGATGCCCTAAAATATAAATTTTAATCACTTCTTTTTAAGACTTCAAGTGATATTCATGCACAAAGTGTCTTTTTCTTGTTGTTGTTGTTGTTGTTTTTTTTTCTGGGGACCATTTTATGATAAAGTTCCCAAAAGACTTCCAACAATTTTTCATAAAGCACAGTCTTGATTATTTTAGTTAAAAGCAAGTTAACAGATTCACAATGTTTTAAGCTAAAAAATGTCACATCATTTCATAGCTTTAAATGACATGCATAAACAAAATGTAAACAATGTGACCATTTATATATGTTACAGGCTAAAATTAAATTCAGTTAAATTTTTTTTAACTTATGTTGGTTCTCAATTTCCTTTGTCCCCAAACCCTAATTCATTATTACATTGTAGGGCTAGAAGACAACAAAAAATTGAGAATCAACCTAGGTAAAAACAAAAATATAACCTGAATTTAATTTTGACCAGTAATATGTACAATCATGAATATATTGGTACTTTTATGTATATGTTGCAATATAACAAATTAATAGAATGAAATGGTAACATTCTACAGTGAAACCTCTATTAAGCGGACCCCCAATTAAGCGACCACCCTCTACTAAGTGGACGCCAAGCTGGGTCCTGAAATTAACGTTTTATATTTCCCTCTATAACAAACCCCTGCTCAGCGGACACCTCTATTAAGCTGACGCGGACACTAAAATAAATTGTATTCGGCTAATTTCTATTGTTAAAAACCTCTATTAAGAGGACACCGAACTGAATTGACAATAGTAGTATTGGATTATGTCCTTGAAATACATACTGTAGTCAATTATTAAAGATAAATCAATACATTTAGCTGTCAAAAAACTGTAAATTAGACCGATATCCAGCCGTATGATTATTATCCACGATCAAAGTTCACCTTAAAGTCTTGCAAAAAGTACAGCACAGCTTCCTTAGCTTCCTTAACAACATGGAACTTTATCACAGGACAGAGTAACCGTTGAATGTTAATCATTAACAAACATTGTGCAATTTTTAAAACCACTATTAAGCAGACACCCTCTATTAAGCAGACACTTGGGTAGGTCCCAAAGGTGTCCATTTCATAGAGGTTTCACTGTAATTATTTATGTTCTACTTAATTGTAGTTAGTGTTCCATAAATCATTAGTTTTTCTCAGCATAGTGTATGTTATGCAGGGTCTTCATCAGGAAAAAATACGTGAGTTCGTTATACATGTAGTGGAAAATGTGAAAATTTGAAAATGCACGCATAAAGACGAGTGTGTGCGCGCGCAAGTCACGTGAAAAAGAAATCTTGATTAGGTGCACCCGGCGCGAGGGTGCCACAATAATGAATAAAGCGCATCTCCTCACATCTTCTTTTGTCTTGTTCGGGTAGACCAGCTCTAATCACGGCTAATTGCATGTCCTCCAGCAGGTGATCCATTCCTGCAAAATGGGCAGGCACCAGCAGGGCCACTTTCTTCTTAATGATGTCCAAATGGTGCTCTCAAAGACGGTCGCCAAGGCAGCCTGATGAAGGCAGCATTGCCAAACTGTCCGCGTTTTATTTGCAATTATCAGCGTTTAACTTACCATCTTCCCACTTTTAACACACACAAACGCTACATGGCAAAAACCCCTTTATGTGTATCCCACTGAAGAGCACCTTCTGATGAAGTGGGCTCTCTAGTAAATAATTATCATAAATTATAATAATTATCAAAAAAAGTACAATACCTCAAGAGTATCAACAGGACATTTATCTAATGAAGATGACTTGTGGGAATCATCATTGCGACAGCTGCGGGAAACACCAATCTCACTAACAACACAGAACTTCTGTCCAGCAACTAACTAAAATATGATAAAGAAACACAAATGGTTTAATAACAATTATAAATCTGAATTCTAACCTAGTATTCTACCTCATTGCTTACTTTAATATTTTTCTTGCTAATGTTCTAAAAGATGGAAAGTTGCATCATACATTGTAGATAAAAACAAACAATTGAAGAAAACAAAATTATCACATTCAAAGCATATTAAACAGCCTAAGACACAAGTTTCCTTTTACATCAATAACTGTTAAACTTCAGCTTAACTTTTCCTACAAACATTCTGTTTATCTCTAAATATCTTTCCACTAAAATAAAGACTTCTTTGTTTTTAGAGCCAGTGAGTTTCTGTTGGGCATAATTAATATGTATATATATATTATAGTACCCGATTGGAGAAGTGGCTGGAAATCCTTGCCGTGGAAGATTTACTCAACACCGAAAAAACAGCGACCTGAACTTCAGCTAGCCTGTGTACAGATGTCCCCCCTCCCTCAGAAAAAATCGGGAGAAGAGATGTC